>OZ024832.1:32285672-32673172 GCA_964016985.1 Anodontia alba | reverse complement strand
TATATGTTCAACAGTGTACCTTTCTGCGATGTCACTTTAATGAAACATACATTGCATATGTCCCACAGTGTGTCCTTCTATGATTTTACTTTGATGTAACATACAGTTTATATATCCCACAGGGCGCCTTTCTGTAATTTCACTTTAATGAAACATGCATTCTACATGTTCTGTGGTGTCACTTTATTGAAACATACATTGTACGAGGAGCGGTCGAAAAATATCCGGACTTTGCATGCTCCTGTCTTTCCACGTGCAGCTTCTTACACATATTGTACATGAGCAAAAACAACATTTATTGCCTCTAAATCGGCCAGTTTATTTTCAATAAGAAGTGTGTATTCACGAAGTTTTGATCATTTAAATAGGCTACCATGGACTCTAAACTGGAGGAACAGAAATCTGCAATAATTATTCAGCTTTTAGATAGTGAAAAAACCTTGCCATATTTTTTACAAAGATTTCAGAAACGTTTTCTAAAGCCTGGATATCCCGCTCAACCTTTTATAGCTAGGTTTCACAGTTTAGAGAAGGCAGGATACGCGTGAGGGAAATCCTGGACCAGGGAAGCCCACTGAGGCAGTGACCCATACATTGGTGGCAAATATTGAGGTTTTTGTTGTAGCTGATCAGTTAAGCATCAGTAAAGCGTCCCACAGTGCTCCCTACTATGATTTCACTTTAATGAAACATACATTGTATATGTCCCACGGTGCACCCTTCTATGATGTCACTTTATCGAAACATTAAAAAATGAAGTTTTGAATAAACTACAATCCAGAATTTTTTGGTGCATCAAGTCTGTCTACGTATGATTTTTCCACGCTTTACACCAGACTACCTCATAATCTTATAAAAGAAAACTTTAATGATTTAATTGAATCGACATTTCATAGGGAAGGTTCCCTCTATGTTGCATGTAATGAAGCTTTTTTGTTGTTCTTTTTTTCTTTTTTCTGTTTTTTTGTTTTTTGTTGTTGTTTTTTTTGTTTTTTTTGTTGTTGTTTTTTTTGTTTGTTTTTTTTTTTGTTTTTTTTTTCACTTCCGAAAAACATGGAAATTATATTTTATGGTCATGTCAGAAAGTGTGTGACGCTCTCACCTTTCTACGACAATATTTATGTAAGATTTGGTACGAAGCTATTTAGACAAATTGCGGGTATTCCGATGGATACTAATTGCGCCCGCTTCTTCTGTTATGAAAGAGACATTTCATGATGTTTCTTTCTGAAGAAAAGCAATCTGAAGTTATTGAAGCTTTCAGCTCGACGTTTAGATGTTTGGACGATTTATTAAATATTGACAATGACTACTTCGATGGTTTGATTAGTCAAATTTATCCTTCAGAGCTTCAATTAATAAACAAATTCTTCTGAAATTGAAGCCCCGTTTTTGGATTTGCATTTGTCTATTTTAGATGGGCTTATTGCATGCAAAATTTATGATAAACGCGATGGTTTTGATTTTGAGATTGTTAACTTTCCTTACTTGGATGGGGATATTCCTCGTCGAGCATCCTACGGTGTTTATATATCGCAACTAGATATCTAATTCGGTTCGCCAGAGTGTTTAGTCATGTTACTGACTTCAACACTCTAAATAAATTATTGACTGCTAAACTTCTGAATCAGGGTTATCGGTACTATAAACTCCGCAAAGCCTTTTTCTAAATTTTATACACGTCATTTCGATTTAGTTTCAAAATTCAATGTTGGACTTAAGTGTCTCTTCTGCAACTAGGCCTATCGAAACCTGAATTTTATGGTGACTTAGTATATAACTTCAGTAAAATATATACTTGCAATGACTTTAGCACTCAGTTTCGTAAAATCATTCTTCGATATATAAAGATTGGGCACAACATAAATGTAATACGACAGACTGTATGCATGGTGGTTAACCCAATCACGGTTAACAACTTTGCTTCCCTCTTTGGTGGCACGCCGGCGGATCGGGCCTCAGACTCTATGATGGCTCTGGCCTAAAGACTTTTGTCAGTTGGTGCCTGATGCTCTGGCTCCGGAGTCCAACGGTTGGTTTTCTTTCACTTCAGCATTTCAGTTATGTAATGCTGTCGAGTCCTCATCGTTGTTTCATCTTCATCTTTTGATTTTTATGTTCTCGGAAATGTTGCACAGATGAGTTAGAAACCCTTCACGCGGACTAAACTAATGTCTTGTGTATACCACGACGGAACTAAGGGCGAGGGTTGTGGCCACGAAAACCTCCCCCCCCCCCTCGCCCCCCCCCCCCCCCCCCCCCCCACACACACACACACCAGTAAGGTTTTTACTGACCGCTCCGAGGCGGTGCTTTTTCTGTGGATTACTATTTCTGTCATTGTAAGTCTTTGCATGTATGTCCTGGTGAAATTTTTATTTTGGATAGCCGTTTGGCCAATTATTTGGAAAGAAACTGCCCTTTTGGCTTTCTGCTTGTAGTGTTTTGATTGTGGTGCCGTTGCTTTAAGTGCGTCCTTCAATCCTTTTGGTGTCTTGGACGGAAGACGTTAGGTTATTGTATCGATACCTGATCAATGCCTTCCTTTCTATTTATATATGTCCCACAGTGCGCCCTTCTATAATTTTAAATGAAACATACGTTGTACATGTATATGTCCCACAGTGTTCCCTTACGTCCCACAATGCACCCATCTATGATTTCAGTTTAATCTTGACCACTCCTGGCTAATTCAGCACACGACAATATTGATGATATTTTTCTTATTTTTCCTAGAAAACAGGATTTGAGCATTTCATGCAAATTGTCCCCATTGGAAATAATTTGTACTTGCATGAAATGTCAATCTTGTTTTCTGGGGAAAATAAGAAAAATATTTCAAAATGTCGTCTGCTGAATTTTTTATCCAGAATGCTAAACGTTTATGAAATTTGCTCCTATTAAGGATTATTTTAGGCACCCGCAGCATATGTCATCGTGGGGAAATAAGAAACGTATTATCTTGATACCACCGCTAATCTAGACCTATGACTGAATAGTTTTACATCAGTGTCTATAGGTAAAAATATAACCCTTTTCGGTGACCTGAGGCTTCTGATTCCCGGCTGTATTACGTCAAACAGAAAATTGAAATCAGAAGTTACAAGTCACCGGACAAGGTTATATTCATACTTGTACCAAATAAAACACTTCGTGGTATAAAACCAACAGCAAAAAAAAACATATATTTTCAACTAATTTTACAAAAGTTTAAATCGTTTTATTGTCTTAACGTCCCACGAGTGCAATGCGGTACTAAATATATTGCTGGGTACAATTCCAGCATACGACAATTTAATTTTTTTTTTCTTATTTTTCCCTGAAACTAGGATTCGACATTTCATGCAAATTGTCTCCAAGGGGAGACAATTTGCATGAAATGTCAAATCCTATTTTCTGGGGGAAAAAAGAAAAATGTATTCAGTTTGTCGTCTGCTGAAATTGCCAAGAGAGTAGTAAAGGTTAAATTGCATTTTACAGTGCAAGATTATTCATCATTAACTTTGTAGGTCAGTGGCCTGTTAAAAGAATCCAGACCACGTTTATTACTTAAGTCGAATATATTCCTGTCCTATGGCAAAAGCTGTAAACATGTTTACCTTCTTAGTTTGTCTTGTGACTGTCATGCTACTTGTACAAACATATATCCATAGTGCATAAGAAAAAGGGTCTTCGAAGGTCATTCGAACAACGAAGACTCAGCTCAGACTCCGCTGACAAACATGCAGAACCGTGCAATCTGGTCAGTACCTTTCCTGTTCGCTTACAGAATGATTTGATATTTTTGAACGCGTCAACGATATTGACTGTCCAGAGCGGATGCAAAGGTTGAATGGGACCTGTTTAGTTTGCAGGTGTAAGACCATCTATCTGTCTTATGACAAGTTTCATATGAGATATGTCAACACTTTAATAGTGGGGTTTTCGAGTACTTGATTCGTCTTTTAAAATATTGGTTCATGTATTTCTACACCTATTTGCAATTTAAGGGAAACAAGTACACTTTCAGGATAGAAAACATTATCAAAATTATTTTGTCTCCCCTCTGAAAAGCAATCTACTCTAAGGAAAGAATTTACTACCCTGGGAGCTCAGTGGAATAAATTCTTTCCTTCTAGAGTGGAACCCTTTTCAGAATAGGCTTGGTGTGCTGAAAAGCAAATAGGAAATCACAAAAGTTGTCTCCATTGTATAAACTGGCGGGAAAACTACAAATTGTATCAAATCGCCTTAAGGTAAATGGTAGATCAACTTCGTCTCCAGCCCCAGCCCACCATTTCCAAAAAGGTCTATTCGTAAAGGAAAGAAAGTGATTAACGAATCAGAGAATGACTTCATATACTGGAATAGATACTCTCTCGCTGAAGTAGTCTCCCTTTGATTTAAATATTGTTTAGCATCATGACACATATGAATAAGATACTAATATACAAAAGGGATTCAGAAGGAAGTCGGTCGACTTTTTTAGGTCCATGTACCCTAATGCTATCAGGAAAAAATTTCGAGTGCTCCGTATATGGGGTGTATCCACACATTTTTACTTTCTTGGATGCTTTCCAAACGAACGTGCTTTTTTACCTTCATCACTGTTTGAGCTTCTTCAGCGGACGACGAATGCAGGATAGTTTCCTTCTATTTTACCAGAAAATAGGTTTTGACATTTTATGAAAATAGTCTCCAAAATAAATGCCAAAGCTTAAATTAAGAAAAATAATTTCAAAACGTCGTCTGCTGAAAGTTTTATATAGCATGCTAAGCTTAACAAAGACTGGTGTGCTACATCTAGATGATCTTTGATGTCACAATGATAGTAATATAGATAATGCCAGTCAAAATCGACATCCAGTCACTTAAAATTGGCCTAGTACAATCAAACATGGCCTATCGATGGCATATCATTACGAAAACACGCCTATTCAAATATACTGAAAATTTCACCACCAAAAAACTGTAAAATTTTCAGATAAAAATTCTGATATTTTTCATGTTTCTGCTCAAAACATAGATTGTGGGTACTCGTTAGAACCGCCTCGGCGAGGCGGTTCTAACGAGTACCCACAAGCTATGTTTTTGAGCAGAAATAAGAAAAATAATGTATACCCCTCTAAACCCCAGTTTTATTATATAAAAGTGGGGTTTAAGGGGGTCAAAATTATATAGGCATGTTTTCGTGATGTTAACTATTTATTAAAACATAAGTAAACAATATTAACTAAATAATTAGAACAAATGTGACTGCATTTGATACATAATTTCATTTGATACATAATTTCATTATTACGAGGTGTGTCAGTAAAGTTCGTGGACACGGCGAATTTCAACAAAACTAGCGCGCTTCTACATGTTTTAGCGATGATGTATTTTTCATCATTAATTATGCATTATCTGGTGTGTTTCGAAAAAGATAACGTTAAAAATGAAGCAAATAATATAAACATAGGCAATGCCTATAGGCGAGCTCGCAATGCACTATGCTTTGAAAAACCACACTGTGCAGTGACAGTACAATTGGATAAGATTAAAGCCAAAACTCGTCCAAAAAAATCAAAGTATAAGACCCAAGCTATACCATTAAAATTCTGGTACCGGATTTTCCCAGTTGGTCTCGGCGAATACAAATTAATTGAGAACCCGACAAACTGCAAACAAAATGTTTATTTCCGGTTTGGTTTGACGTGTGTTGCGCCGCATGTGTCCTTCGGCGCTATTAATCATATTCCGAGATTAGGTACCGGCACCCGGGGCAGGTCGAAAAAAATACTTAACTGCACTTTTGAAATTGTCGTCTGCGATTAAATACGAAGAGCTGAATCATCTAATCCTATTGAAATTTCAACCCGCGGAAGTGCATGACGTCGACGTCATTTCCGGAAATTATAGACGTTGTAGCCGTTTGATTTTTATGCGCAGACTTTCAACAGCACTCGGAAGTTGACTCTGTTCAAAATGGCGGAATTTAACGCAGAGCAACAACGGCTGATCATCAAACTATATGCAACTGGGAAAGTCGCCGGTGGATACTATGAATATGTTGTCTGAAGCGACCGGAAAACCTTCAGTTTGCCGCTCGCTTGTGTACAAGTGGCACAGACCTTTTTCAAACGGAAGAAACTCAACCGAAGACGATTCCAGATCAGGTCGGCCAGGACTTATCAACGCGGGTTTGGTGGATTCGTTGCGGGATGTAATAGAGGAGGACTGTCGAGTAAGCATTCGAGAGCTGTCGGACCGGATTGGTGTAGGAAAACAACGATTGATGTCATTTTGAAGGAAAGACTGAAAATGAACAAGGTTTGTGCGAGATGGATACCACGGATTCTGACAGAGGAAAACAAGAAGACAACGGTATCGGCATCGATGGAATTCTTGCGTCGTCAACGCCTTCAGGGGGATCAGTTCCTAGACAAGATTGTAACGACGGATAAGAGGGGGATCAGTTCCTAGACAAGATTGATCGATCCTGATACGAACTGAGAATCTTCCGTTTGGAAGCGGACCTCCTCTCCCCACTCTGAAGGCCAGGATTTCCAAATCAGTCAAACGTGTGATGTTTATCTTCTTCATGGACCGGAGAGGGATGCTGCTAGTGCATGCTGTGCCAGAGGAACAGACTGTGAATGCAAGCTACGAGGGCGAGTCAATAAAAAACCAGCCTAACTTATTTCTGGGTGAGATCGATCTCTTCTTTTCCGATGTAAATGCCCTCTAGAATGATGGACCAACGGTGTTCCAGTGCCATCAGCCCAGAACTGAAGGTCAGGGTCCTTGTCTCTGACCCACTCCTCAACTGCCGCTACGACTTCGTTGGACCGGAAATGATGTCCACGGATATCCTTTTTCAAGTTTGGGAATAGGAAATAGTCACTAGGAGCTACGTCCGGAGAATAGGCGGGATGCGGTATTAGCTCGTACCCATTCCGCTCAACAGCATCCAATTTTGTAAGTGTGGACTCTCGCATTGTCCTGTTGGAGCAGAATCCCTTTGGAGAGTTTACCTCGGCGTTTTTCACGGATCACAATTCTCAGTTTGTCGAGCAAATTTGCATAATAAGCACCTGTTATTGTACTTTTCCTTGCTAGAAAGTCCAACATAATAATGCCTTGTGCATCCCAAAATACAGTTGCCGTCACCTTGCCCGCAGAGGGTTGCGTTTTGAACTTCTTTGGCCTCGGAGACCCCGGCCCTACACTCTGGCCACTTTGAGTTTTATTCTCTGGCTCGTAATAATAGACCCAGGTCTCATCTACAGTCACTAGACGTGAAAGGAAATCATCTTCCTTTGACCTAAAGCGCTTCAACAATGCGCTGTATACTGATGCTCTGGTTGCCATTTGCTCGTCGCTAAGGGATTTTGGGACCCAACGGGCTGTTAGCTTGTGCATACCCAAGCGATCATGTAAAGTTGTTGAAACGCTACCATGTGAAATGTGTAATGCATTCGCTATTTCTTCCACCTTAATTCGCCTATCAGAGTACACCAGATCCCGTACTTTGTTACACATTTCTTCATCAGTGGCATCTGATGGGTGTCCAGACCTTGTTTTGTCTTCTAAAGCCGTTCTACTGCGTTTGAAGTCCTCAACCCAGAATTTAACTTGTGCATACGATGGTGCAGAAGACCCATAAACATTGGTCAACTCGCAATGTATTTCCTGACCTGTTTTCCCTCAGGCCTAAAATATGTATTGAAACAAGGCATGAAAATCTTGACTGTCTCGGTCAATTGGAAATGGGATAGGCTGGTTACTTATTGACTTGCCCTCGTATTATTCCAAGGTAAGATTTTGTTTCTCGACTTCTTATATTTTATATTTTTCATAACCATATTAAATAGGCTTTGTTGCAAATATGCGCACATCTATCTTTTCAGGTTCTCGGACGTGACCTTGTGAGATCCTTGAAGCGGAAGCGACTGGAAGTGGAACTAGGCCAAGTTATTCTGCACCAGGATAACGCGCCGCCTCATCGCGTCCAATGAACTTTGCTGGAGATAGACCCATTTGGTTTTGAGAGATTAAAGCACAGCCCCTATTCCCCCGAGTTGGCACCAATGGTCTTTGATATTTTCCCACGATTTTAGAAGGAGCTGAGAGGTGTCCGACATGCAGATAGGGGAGAACTCGAGTTTCACGTGCAGGAGGTTGTTCGGAAATTTGACAAACAGTTGTATGGTACCGTGTACGACAAATGGATCCACAGACATCAAAAGTGTGTCGATGAGAAGGGAGACTACATCGAGAAACTTTAAATCAACTGAACATGTGCAGTTATCACAATACCTGATACGACGTTAAGCGCCGTCTGAGTCACGAAAACGTAACGTCGTCACGTTAAGACGTTGATACCTGCCCCGGGTATGCATGGGTATGCGCGAGAAAAGACCTATAGAAAATTTACTATTCATAGCAGTGGTACCATTTTTCACAGATCGATTAATAAAGAATGGTAATTTATGATTATATAATTTATTTTGATGTTCTGCGTCTTTTTCCTAATATTCTAAGCGTGACACACCTCGCGTATAAGCTGTTTAGTATTAATATACAAGTGATATTATGACAGCGTCTATTAACATGTGGTAAGGTTATCATGGTTGCTAAAGGTAATAGATTTAGCCTCCGAAAATCGAAAATATTTAAGTGTCATTTACTTTCTTCAGATTTACTTTTATCCTTGATACTCTTTTTTAAGCGGAATTGATACATATTTTCACGGGAGATATCTCTCTCTAAATTGTTCTGTCTCATTCTGAAAAGATGGCTACTCTAAAAGAGAAGAATTTGCTTGCCTTCGGACACCATATGAGGCAGACCTCCTTAAGTGGCTGATAGAGATTACCTGTGAAATGATTGATATGTTTTATCAGCTGACTAGCCAAACTGTTTCACGCCTAATTCATGTGGCACAAACAAACGCAACTTATGATTTCGATAATTATTCGTTCTCCTTAGGCTGATAAGTGATTCATAAATGTTTATTTTACTATATTTGGAATAATTAATACCATACACATAAAACATAGTGGATAGCATTTTTTTGCAAGGTAATACGTATGTATGTATGTATGTATGTATGTATGTATGTATGTATGTATATTTTTAACGCTACCAGGCAACTGAGTCACATAGAGGCAGCGCCCGAAATCCGGATTAGTTTTATTGGACTCCGAGTTTGGCTTAAAACGGGCCTAGCTATAATTTCTAACTAGGTTACCTCGCCCAGACACCGTGCATATAAACAGTCGACCAGTCTGTAAGTTACAGAATTTTGAACGTTGGCCTGAAGGGTTAGAGTTTAAAACTAACATCATGGTGTTTTATCCATGTGTTATTCTCTTTCCGTCACCATGCCACGGACCCACACGCTTCGTGCTGAATTAACAACACTAAGTGGAGGTGGGCCCGGAATCTGTGGAAGGATGGAGAGGGAGGAGGCTGGAGAAGCGAGCATTGAGGAGCGTTCCAGAGACCTAGCTTAATCGCGTAGTCTAAATAAGCACGTAGCAGAAAGCTAAAGAGGGGACGGTAGGGTATTACAAGAATTACAACTTATGATCTTATCAAAATGTTTGTGATGCCCTTGTTTATTTTTTGGATAACATTTTTATTAGATTTGGAACTAAACTTTATAAGCAAACTATTGGTATTCCGATAGATAGAACTAATTGTGCTCCTCTTATTGCAGATTTGTTTCTTTTTTGTTATGAAAGAGATTTCATAAAGTCTCTCTCACGGGAAAATCAGGCTGTCATTAAAGAGGCTTTCAATTCCACTGCAAGATACCTTGATGATTTAATTTTTTTTACCAAATGGTGGACCGCATATACGTTATTGAACTCCAATTCAATAAAGTAGTTGCGGTTATGGTACCTAAGCCGTAATCCAAACTCATAAATCCATAAACGAATGACGAATCAGACTGTTCAGACCAACAGACATGGACCCCAGAATAAATGGTGTACTCAGGCGTCCGCGGATAGTAAGCATTACTTGGTAAGCAAGCTTCGCCCACCATGCCCATAGGCCTGATCGAAGGAAATATCAGTAGAAGCGTATGTCCGGGATTTTGGAAGTCTACTTATGGCGCGTCACTGGCAAAAACATCAGAAAAATTCTGGAAACTGCCACATTGTAGCGATTGACCAGATCATGATGTCTCCCATAGAACTTCTTAAGTGTAGCTACCAGTTTGATATTTTGATACCCCTGGCTCAACAAGTTTGTAGTGAGTACTTTCCCACGCTCCATGAAGTCCTGATAATTTGAACAGGCTCTTGCATAAAGGATTAACTGTGAAACGTAAACGCTATAATCTGGTACAGAAGGGATATTACTGCTTAGGAATGGAAAGTTAACAATGGGAGAATTGAAGTCATCCCGTTTGTCGTAAAGCGTAGTGGTAAGCTTTCCATTGTCAATGTAGAGATAACAATCCAAGTATGAGGAAGAGGCTGCAGTCTCCGTTGTTTCCTTTATTTCAAGTTCACGTGGATAGATGAATTCTAAATACTCTGCAAATTTTGTGTTTTTTTTTTTCAGAGAATACATCATCTATATATCTGTAGGTGAAACTGAATTGTTGTGCGAGGTGTTTCTTGCCTGCTTAGAGGAGACTTTGTACAAACTCCGCCTCATACGAGTATAAACGCAAGTCGGCAAGTAACGGTGCACAGTTAGTACCCATCGGTATGCCGATTTTTTGCTGAAATATCCGTCCGCTGAACTCCACAAAAATATTGTCGATTAGATATTCCAGCATCTTTATGACATCTGCATCTGAGTATTTTTGTGGCGCATCAGAGTGATCCCGAACGAAGTATGTGTCTTTGTAGCCAATGACAACATACTGAAA
Organism: Anodontia alba; assembly: GCA_964016985.1. Taxonomy (NCBI): domain Eukaryota; kingdom Metazoa; phylum Mollusca; class Bivalvia; order Lucinida; family Lucinidae; genus Anodontia; species Anodontia alba. The sequence continues at coordinate 32,662,320 of OZ024832.1, read as the reverse complement.
TCGACGGTTACCATTCTTGTGGAAGAAACACTAGTTGATAATTTCCTTTAATTTAGATTTCACATTATCATGAGGAATAGTAGTGTAAAGAGCAGAGAAGTCGAAATATTTTATACTGTTGACGGAATGAAGAGATTGTGCCTTTAGGTTTTCTAAAAGCTCCTTGGAGTTTTTCAGGATCCACAACTGATTAACACCACTTCTGGCATATGCAGTGTCACAATACTTCTGAAGGCCTTGCGGTTGGGATTCGTGTTGGAATCTGAGAAAGAGACTTGGTTGAGCACTTAGCTGAACCCGCAATATATACGGATTCTTGTGAAGTTTAGAAATCCAGTACAGTTTGGGAAGGTCAATATCTTCCGCTGGGAGGGAAATTCCGAATGTCAGCATCACTGAATGGTGGTTTTGTAAAATTTCTTCCTTGGACATAGCAGTAAGATTATATGTAGGGTTTCCGGTCATGGTACTCATACCAAGCTCTTCCATTAAGCAGTTTATATAGCGTGTTTTGCAAACAAACACAATGTTGTTAGATGCCTTGTCGGCTGGAACAACGACAAACTTCTCATGGATTTCAACTAGCTCAGCAGCAACATCTGGATCATCAAACACCGATTCATGTCTGCGAGACATGGTTCTGCTAAATACTGAGACACGTCTGTTTACAAAGGACATTACCGATTTAACCCATTCAGACAGGGTGTCAACCTCCACGCCCTCTTTCGTCCGATACCGCCAATTCTTCCGATATCGAGGCACCTTTTTTTGGATTTGAATCTACGTATATCTAATGGTACAGTTTCCACCAAAATATATGATGAACGGGACGATTTTGATTTTGATATTCCCTTTTCTGGATGGCGATGTCCCCCGGCGTTCCTTATATGGGGTATACATATCTCAACTTATTAGATTCGCCAGAGCTTCTTCAAATCTTAGTGACTTTAAGTGCAGTAATAAAGCTTCTTAGGCAGGGCTATCTTTATTTTAAACTTCGTAAGACGTTTTCGAAATTTTATCGCAGACACAGTGCTTTGGTAGAAAAATATAACGTCATTCTGAAAAAAAGTCAAAAAGGATTGCCTTTGGAAACAAAGAACACAAAATCACGAAAATCGGAGACTCGGTTTAATTGTGTCTCTTCATATGTTTGCGAGGCTGCATACGCCCCCTAGCGCCGGCTTAAGCGGTATTCTATTTTCAAAATAATCAGGCTGGGTTCAATGATCCAAAAAGGAATAAAATATAATCTGCACAGTGATGATGTACGGGGAGACTTTTTACGGCCGCCACACGGCACAACACCAACTACAGTAGAGTAAAATAAAAGTCAAAAAGGATTGCCTTTGGAAACAAAGAACACACAAAAACACGAAAATTGGAGACTTGGTTTGATTGTGTCTCTTATATGCAACACTGTAGTTTGCGAGGCTGCATACGCCCCAAGCGCCGGCTTAAGCGGTATTCGATTTACAAATGAAAACACTTCTACAACAAGGTATATCGGAACCAGAATTTTAGGGTACAGATTTCGAAAAATTGTGGTAAAAATCTGACTTTTCGGAGCAATTCAGAAAACTAATTAACTGTTATAAAAGAATTGGCTATAGCCTGGATATTATGCGGCAGACTGTTTGCCTAGTTATCAACCCAATCATTGTTGATGGCTATGCTCCACTCTTTTATTGCACGACGGCGGTTCGGGCCTCAGACTCAATGACGGCCTCTTCGTAAAACTTTAACCAGTGGGTTGGAGCTTGACGATAAGTCTTTGGCTTGGCTCGCCGTGGTTCAGCTGTTTGTTTTCATTTGTTTGTTTGTGTTGAGGTTTTACGGCCTAGTCAACCCAGTGGGGGCATGTCGAGCGCGGTCAGTTTACCTAGCCACACGTTTACTGGGCAGGCTTAGTCCTCTAAGCGGTTAACCAGTATTGTGCACATTCTTTCGCCAGAAACTGACAACTGCCCTTCTTGAAGCAGCGGAAGGGAGAGAATGACCGTAGAAAATATTTCATGATTAATCTCCACGAAAGAATGTTACCGACCTCGGCGGGGGTTGAACCCGCAACCTCCTGTTCTCCAGTCGGACGACGCATCCAACTGAGCCACTGAGATTTTCATTTACTCTGGCACACAGTAGAATTAGCCAGTACTCGTTTTTGTTTATCATAGTGATTTATTTGATTTTTATGGTTTCGCTTTGATGCATTGACTGAGTTGGGAGCCTTTATACGAACCGATTTTATGGATTTCTGTATTAAGAGCAGCTTCGTGACCCAGGGTGGTTGGCCTGCTGTAAAAGTATAAAAGTTAACCTCCCCACCCCCTCCTCCCACCCCCTCCCCCATTCCCCCCGCCCCCGCCCCACCCCCGTTGGTTTATTTTATTCTACTGACCGTCCTAAGGCAGTGGTCCCGGTGTTAGTCTTACTTTTTGTTGCTTTGTGGTTTATTCTACGAAGCGACTTGTGTTATTTTGTTCTTGTGTTCTTTTGCATTGCGAAGAGAGAGCTGATCTTAGTGCTTTCGTACGTTTGTTCGATTTGCGCTTGTTTGGTTTTGTCTGTTACCGCTTCCTCTTGGTGTCTGGGAAGGGCTGCGGCTTGTGATTGGGCACTCCCTGGACTTTTCTCTTCTCTTTTTTCGCGAACATTCGGTTGTCATGTCTTTGTGAAAAAGCGTCACCAAGCGGCCAGTTAGGACGTGATTCAGTCATGTTAGGTATCTATGGAAATACTGAAAATATTAGCTCTGTTTATATAAGCATTTTTCATGCCTAATAAGAAATAAGGTATAGCGTTTATTACACACATTAAGCATTTGCGTAACTTTCGTAAGAAAATATCTACAGTAAAGTGACAAACTTAATATAAAATAGTTTGCTTCTTTGCCATAGGGGCTGCTCTCAAAGATAGACATTGCTCTCTTTCCTTTAAGAGTAGCCCCTGTTTTGGAAGCAATTCGATGCATAATTTTTTTTCAAGAGTTTTCATGAATGTGCGTAAAAATAATTCCGTTCTGGATACGCGACTGTCCTTTAGAGTTTTAACAGCTATGCATGAGAGAACACACACACACACACACACACACACACAATGTGAAGTATAAAATATTCTTTGTCAGCTATAGTCATGCATTGTAGTCAAGAACATTAGGCCAACATTTTTAATACTGGAGTCTATGTATGGTTTCTTGTGTAACCTGACACAATATTGTAAAAATCTCATCACCAAATTAAATGTAGATACCAAATGGATTTGAATCAAGGGAATTAATTAAATAACAAGACATATATTTAGACGTAAACGTCTAAGTACCGGTGCAAATTTTGTTCATGTTTACATAGAGATATGGGACAAGGGTATACTAAAGTTAAATAAATTTTCAATGTAACAGGTAAAAATGAATAGCAATGTGCTTCTTTAATGTTTGCTTTTATTAAGCTTTATGAACTTTCTTGATTGAAATGAAAATAAAATAGACATTAATCTGTTTATAGCCCAGTTTGTTATAAGATTTTTTTTATATTTGCCGGGATCGTCACACAACGACGATCCCGGCAAATATAAAACGTCCTGAGTGAGCTAATCGAATAGTCTACCATATATAAAAAAGTCAAAGCTATATTAAGAGACCGGCGCGGTCAATCAAACAAGTAAAATTAATAAGTATTTTTATCTCACGTATGACAGTGAAAAATATATTAGTGACTTGATAATCCTTTTGTGCTTTGCGATTATTGAAACGATACTCAAGGTACAGGCTAGGTGGCGTATTTAAACGATGCATTTTGTCTAAAAATAGAGTACAGTTCAAAGTACTGGCTAGGTGGCGTATTGAACCGATACATTTGTCTGAAAATATGGTACAGTTCAAGGTACTGGCTAGGTGGCGTATAGAAACGATGCATTTTATCTAAAAACAGAGTACAGTTCAAGGTACTGGCTAGGTGGCATAAAGAAACGATGCATTTTATCTAAAAACAGAGTACAGTTCAAGGTACTGGCTAGGTGGCGTATAGAAACGATGCATTTCATCTAAAAACAGAGTACAGTTCAAGTTACTGGCTAGGTGGCATATAGAAACGATGCATTTTATCTAAAAACAGAGAACAGCTCAAGGTAATGGCTAGGTGGTGTATAGAAACGATGCATTCTGTCCTGAAATATAGTACAGCTCAAGGTACTGGCTAGGTAGCGTATAGAAACGATACATTCCGTCTAAAAGTGGAGTACAGCCCAATGTACTGACTAAGTGGCGTTTTGAAACGATGCATTTTGTCTGAAAATATGGTACAGCTCAAGATACATTCTAGGTTGTGTATAGAAACGATGCATTCCGTCTGAAAGTGGAGTACAGCTGAATGTACTGGCTAAGTGCATTTTGAAATGATACATTTTGTCTGAAAATAGAGTACAGCTCGAAGTACTGACTAGGTGGCGTATTGAAACGATACATTTGTCTGAAAATATGGTACAGCTCAAGGTACTGGCTAGGTGGCGTATAGAAACGATGTATTCCGTCCGAAAGTGGAGTACAGCTCAATGTACTGGCTAAGTGGCGTTTTGAAACGATGCATTTTGTCTGAAAATACGGTACAGCACAATCTGTTAGCTATAGATGGCGTATTGAAACGATGTATCTTGTCTGAAAACAGAGTACAGCTCAAGGCACTGGCTAGGTGGAGTGAAGGTTATAACTCTTTCCTTTTTCTAACTTCGAATGGTTTCTCAATTTTCCAAAGTCCCCTTATAATTACACAAACTCTCAGATTGACTCTGGAAAAACAGAACACTACACAAAGGTGGTAATGTATATATAAACAAAACGAAAATTGTGTAGATATTAACCCTAGTTCCGCTGAATCCGGATATGTCCTGCCTTTACAAACAGTGTATATCCAGAAGCCAACTGATCTGGATCTGCACTGCTAGTCATTAAGTATGTGAGTTTGTATCGACAACCTCGATGAAGTAATTAATCTGAATGGCTGAAAATGAGAATGAGGGTGGCATCATAATTTATTCAGTATGACAAGGGTTAAATGTTTCAGTTCTTATTTGCAGGAGAACGAACGGACGCTGTAATCCCAGTTTGGATTTATTTGGTTGATAGCAGTGACGTAAACGTAATACACGGATATGACTGATTACTAATATTACCAATGGCTAGCGGTGAAACTTTAAACATGCTTTAATAACTGATTTGCGGTCAAATCTTGTTTTATTGTTGTTCTTTCATTTGATTATAGATCGATCAAATTGACCAGTTGCTTTTTATTCATAAGGGTATGGTCACTGTACCATTTACTGTAAGTAAGACATTCTTTGGTTATTTGTTCACCTGTACAGGTAATAACTGCTTTACCTGTCCATGCAATAAACATATAATTATAAATATTGTAATCAAAAGGTCATAACGACAGGTCAGTTTGGTCGGCCTATACAAAAGATTTATCAAACCAAAAGGCTCATTTGAGATATCGTTTTAAGGATTTATGACATCAATAAAGTGTATTTTCAAACATTCTACAAAGGAGAATGAAGCGTAATTCTGATTTTAAAACTTCTGTCTTAAACAAGGGGCTCATTTCGAGACAACGAAAAGGCTCATTTCGAGACATCACTTTAAGGATTTATTTCATCAAATCCAAAGACTAATGTTTCTTCAGTCTAAGGAAGACTGATGCCACATTATGAATGGATACACCTCCAAGGAATTTAACTTGAAAATACATGTTTTTGTTGTTGTTTTTTTTTTGTTTTTTTTTTTTTTTTTTGTTTTTTTTTTGTTGTTTTTTTTAGAAAGATATATATATATATATACCTCCTTTTCTTTCTATAAAATTACGATATATCACATGGAAAGGTCACACATAACTCGGTATTAATTAACCAATTTATGTGTAACGTAAATAAGGTAAGGGTCTACACTGTTCGTATTAAATAAAGAAATTTCTATATATCATGGTAATAATAATAATTAACCAGACACCTCTACTAGTTGGAAGAGTTAAGACAGAAGAGACAACTCGGCACAAATGGGTTAAGCAGATCAAAACATTGACTACCAAATCATCAAATATTTGCCGCAAATCAATTAGTAAAACAGCGTTAGCTTAAGGAGACTAGGTTCCTCCATTTCAGTCAAGGGAGATGACTTGATGACTTTTGTGACTTCCTGTGTGCTTTCCTACACACCAAGTCCCTTGTAACAAGGTGTTTACTCTAAAAGGTAAAATGAAAGAATTTGCTCCCACGGGGAGAAAATTCTTTCCTTTTTCAGAAGAGACAAAAATCAATTTTAACAGCGTTGTCTCCCTTGAAAGTGTATCTATTTCCCTAACAAATGAATAACAAATTCTAACACAGCGCGCCTACAAGCAATAGTAAAGGACTTTTTTTATTCTGCAAACAGTCACCGGGTATACGTATATGACACGAACTCCTTGCGGTAGAAGCTGGCTTTTATAGCGACGTGGTAGAGTGTTGGCCTGTCACGCAGATGGCCTGGGTTCGATCCCCGGTCGCGTTATAAGAATTTTTTCACCTGTTACATTTTGCGCCTACCGTCAATAATTCACATGTGTGTTTCATTTCACGTAATTCTCGGACTCCTAGAAAATGAGTCTCATTTCACGTAATTCTCGGACTCCTAGAAATTCAGGGACGAATTTCAGGTTGGAGGGGGAGAATGTCACCGGGTATATAACACACATTACTGCCCTGCGTGCGGTATAAGGCGGCTTTTATAGCGACGTGGTAGAGTGTTGGCCTGTCACACAGACAGCCTGAGTTCGATCCCCGGTCGCGACATAAGAATTTTTCACCTGTTACAAACAAGAGCGCGATGGAAACAGTTGCCTTTTGATGACGTTTCACGACATCATTCATCGTCTTCTTGACGTTAGACAGTGTAACGTCGTTTTCTCACACCCGATACGTTATAAAAACAGGTAAAGGCATGTGTTGCACTGATATTGGTGAATATTGGTGAAAAAAATGGATATTGCACTGACATGGGTGAATATTGTCCCGAATTGGGATATTGAAGAACGCGAGCTTGCGAGCGTCCGTAGATACCCCAACGAGGGACAATATTCACCAATATCAGTGCTAGAATTCTTTTATCATATAGCTTTAAATAAGGTTCTCTTGTTTTGCTTCTTATTCTGTATTTTTGTTTAAATTAACGCTGCAAATAGCGCTTTCTGTAACAATGCTAAACCGATATCAGAAATTTGCACCAGTGCAATATGAAGATGATATCATTTTTACACTGTTGCTGTTTGCAGCGAATCTAGACGTAAAAATTATTTGAGCAAACATCAGTCGTGTTGCTTTACTTGCTACTTTCAAGCTTTAAGGGTAATTTATATGTTGTTTTGGTCCAGCGTAATGTCATATTTCATGAAGTCAAGTGCATATTTCATGACGTCAGCAATTTTGATGTAATACAACGTCTACATTCCACAATGGTACTAAAGTTTGAGATTTGTTAATGGTCGACAACAAGCATTACTGATCTAAAGAAAGCGTGCGTTTTTGATATTGCGTTCTGGTATTGAGAAATATCGGCATCATTTTCCTCGGATTTTATCATTCATTTCTAATCATTTGATATTTATAGCTATATAATAAAAGGTGTTATCGGGTTTCCTTCAAACAATGGCGGAAGGTTGTGAGAATCTGACAAAAACAACGGCATTTTCGTCGAATTTCAGTGTGTTAGAATCGAAATTGATCAACGTTACCGTGAGATTTGCCGAGTAATAAATCACAGTTCGTCGGTCAGTTGTAAATAGATAACTCACTCGCGCTACGCGCTCGTGATTTTATCTACTTAATAATTGATCTCGAAACTGTGATTTATTACTCATCAAATCACTGCTAGAGCTGATCTATTTCTCAAGTATCATCTGTTCGCCATTGACATTTTGCACCTGCCACCAGCAACGCCGATAGACTGAAATAGCGTCGTACTTGCCTATTTCTTTTACAGCGAGCAACATTATGAGAACCTGGAAGCGTCATAAAGAAGTGCCATGCCCAGCCGTGGAATCGGTATGGCGAATATCCGCATTATCATTATTGTTATTCTATGTCAGTTGATGCGTTATGGGGCGGTCCAATGTCGACGGTGGTTGGGCATGGCTAGTGCTGCTGTCTTCGTTCCTCGTCCACATCATGACTTACGGAATGGCTTGGAGTACCGGGGTTTATTATGTCATTTTACTGGATGTCTTCAAACAACCAAAGTCGGTCACCGCTTGGGCAGGGACATTGCCCACCGCAATGATATATGCAATAGGTAATACATGGGCCTCTATGAATGAAAATGGCCTTATGACATATGTGATCCGCTTAGACTGATCAGAATCTACACCGGTCATTCATATAAAACAATAGGACCTCGATAATTCAAACCTTAATAATTCAAAATTCTTGATAATTCCTGGCGATTTCGAAGTGTAAATTGAAACCTATGCATAGAGTTTTACTGTCGATCATTCAGTCTCGGTAAGTCAAACAAAATTGTCTGGTGCTGTGTGCTTTGAATTACTGAGGTTCCACCTTATAAGATCTTAAACAGTTTGTTAGTGAACAAGGTAGAACCTGATTAGACTGTACCCATGCGCAAACTGATCTGGGTCTAGGCTGGTCGCATATGTAGTAAGGTCTTTATTTATTCTATTTGAAGGGCCTCAGTCTTGTAAACCGCGCCTTGAGGAAAATGTGTTTTCGGGGTAACTGCTAACAGTAAAGATCCAGATCAGCCGGTGAACCATTAAAATCTGACAAGGGCATTTTCTCTGAACTGATATATTCTATAGTATCCAATGATTCTATAAGCGGTCGGTAAAGGCCTTAATCTGACTATACCGATACGCAGGCTGATCGGAGCATCCGCTCTCCGCATATACCCAAAGACACATTTTACCTGGCGCGGTTCTTGTACATCTGAATTAGGTAAAGGAACAAAGGTTAGACATATTTTAGCTGAAAAGGAAAACAGTTATAAGATTCCTGCTCGGTAAATTCACCGAGGTTAAATGTCGTTTTGCTTTTGACCAGTCAGATTGTTTGACATTCGTATAGATCTGTTTTGTTGGAATTATTGTATACTAACAAAAATAATTTCCTTACGTAATAAAACTATTTGTATGGCAACATGATATAATGTATCTTCGACCGTGTGACCTACTAAGACTCCAATCAGCCTGCACATCCGTCTGATAAACATTGAATCATTCGTTGTACAAATACGCCGAGCGACGACTCAAACGCGCAGCCTGACTATGCCGATACGCATATGTTCGACGGTACATTTTTTCAACTTGAGGTTCATTCTGGCTAGACCTTTTATTTGGATCTACAATCACGTTGCTGTATTTATCAGTTTTGTTGTTCGTAAGGTCATGACTCCCCTAGACGATCCAGAGTCAAGACTTGCAATGCTCGTGTTCTCATGTGTTCGTCGCCAGGTGATGAGACCGATCTTTGCCGAAATGTCTGCCACAGATCTAGCAGAATGAGCCGCAATGTCAGAAAACGTACTTTTGGACAATTGGACCCGCGAAAATTCAGATCAGTCTGAGCATTTGTGCAGTCTATTCAGAATCTGGACTGGGCGCATTTTGGAAAGCCAATGATGCACCGTTTCTTCATGCGGATCATGAAGACTCTGTTCAGGCTGCGCGGATACGCAGGCTGATTTTAGTCTTCGTTGGGCGCACATGTCAGACGGTACGTTCACCCACGTTGCGGCTCAAATAGTTCTTGAAGTTCATTGTTGAGTTACTGATGCGGATACTGCATTTATTTGTGTTGGCGTGAAATGATTCTTACCAGCAAAAAGGTGTCTTCGAGACATACCTGGACAGCGAAGACACAGATCAACCATATGGTAAGCGATATACCCCTGAAAATGGCTCACGAGTACTATATTTACCGTAAGTATTCGGACATCTCCTTACCATACTTCTGAACTTTGAACAAGTTTATCTAATTATCCGTTCTAGTGTCTAAAATGTATTGTTACGATTTCTCACGTTGTGGTTCTTTAATGACAGAGATCTATCTGTCATTCTTTGTTGCCACAGGAATTCCGATCGCAAGTGACTTTCACCACTACTGTATCCGCACAAAACAAAAGTAGTGCGACTTATGCTGAACGGTTGTAAGTCAATATCATGACTTTTGAATATATGTGTTGGTTTAATATTTGAGAATTTGTCGAAAAAAGAAAAAATGAATATGCACGAGGTAAACATAAACAAATATAATCTTATTAAAATTACATATCAATGCGCCATCGTTGTCGCATAGCTTCTTCCTTCAAAAGAGAACCTCTCATGTTAGGGCATCTGAGCTCAGCATCTGAGTCGCTATAAGTATTGGTACCGCTGTGTATTTTTTTTATTCTAACACCCCTGCACGTGTTGTTCCTTATTTGTCTTTACATATCTAGCCGTGCTTTATCTAAGGTATTTGAGCATAGGAATTTCGTCGCGCGCTACCGACGGGAAACCAATCATATTTGCGAAAGTTTCGCCCCTGGTAACTATGGACGCTAGCTTACAATATTGGCCGAAACATTCATATACATAATACATTATTTTATGTATTAAGACAGAAAATGACCTATGAAAATTGCATTCCTTTGATTTTTTTACCTGATGAGTCCCATTCAAACACATTCATTTTTAATGACAGATTCTATCTGTCATTCCTTGCTGGCATACGCGTTTTCAAGTTGCACCCGGCTTTCACTACCACTGAAATATGTGTCCGCTCAAAATGTAGTCCGATTTATATGAATAAAGCTATTAATATCTTTATAGCGCCGTGCAATTTTAAAGCAAACGACATTCAGAATTCTCCCTTATTTTGCAGAAAAAACCAGACTAAGCATTTCATATGAATTATTTGCCACCGGATGAATCGCATACATTTCTCTGATAAAATAAGAGAAAAAATGGAATTGACATCTTCTACAGCCGTAGTATGTAGTTTAAGGGTTAACATATCAACATACTTGTGTATCAACGCCTGCTCTGGACTAAAGACGTGGCGCGAGAAACTAGACCATAAGCTACTGTTACCAGCAATATAAACACTGTCTAATCAGCTATCACTGTCCAAATTTAATATAGATTCTGGAGAATTTTTATGCTTGATAATAAAAGATAAAAAAAAAATGCTATGCTCATAATCATGCTGCAAAGTGTTTTCTTCGATATTAACTCAGTGCGTTACGAAGGTTCGAAAATCTGAAGAAGCTACAGGCGGCGACAAATGCTGTAATCAAACATTATAAACCAGCTTGGTATGACAACATCTTTCAGCAGTGAGTTTATTGGCATCGCCGATGTATAGAGTGTCGCGGATGCTATTTTGAGAGGCAGCGAGGAACACAAGCGACCTGGGAGTGAACGACACGCTCCATGACGTCGTTGACGTCGTTGACGTCGGCAAATAGCGTCCTACCGTGCGCCGATGGAGGTTTAGTGGTGTAGAATACGATGCCGTCAAAACCAAACAGATCAATATATTTGCATAAAAATTCGTAATTAGATGCAGAAAGAGTTGCTGTTTACGGTCATGTAGTTTTCATACTGATATCATGTCTCACATTAAAGATATGAGCACAGTCTACGAATTTTTTGAACAGCCCTTGTAGATAGGTTGTAAGGTTGATATGCGCAATTTGTTGCACAGGCGCTGCCTCATGACCCGCGTGTCAAAAATTAACCTGGACAAATTCAGCAGATATTTTTACCGTAAAACATAATTTGACATTTCATGCAAATTGTCTCAAAAGAGGAATCAATTTGCATGATATGTCAAATGCTGTCTCCTTGGAAAAATAATAATAATAATAAAAAAAATCAAAATATGGTATGATGAAACTTTTACACAGAGCGCTAGCCCATTTGTTTGACGCGTGTAAACAATTCAATACTGTCGGATTAAAGGGACAGGGCTTTAGTCAAACATTACAAGATGTTTTTCTCGCTGTTGTTGATTTGCTTAACATTAAAATATTTCAGCTGCAGCATTTTAATAAAAAGGATGTTTGGGTTTAAAGTGTAATTATTTGTCAGAAAAAAAGGAAAGTGTTGAAAATCTATATTGCTATCTGCAGCGCAACGTTAACTACTCAAGATACTTCGGTTATTTCCCCTTATTGAATGCTCGATTGTGAAAGTGAAAGTAGACAACAAGTTGGCTTCTTTAAAAAGAACCCAACGAAAAGTCCGCATCTTGTTTTAAATTTGCAGGTTTGCACAGCACATTTAATGACGTCATTTGCAACCAATTTTTAATTACAGATATTAAGTTACTGAAGAAAACTTATCACAATTTTAGCTCTATATTGCATGTGATAACTGGCTTTTTGAAACATTTTGAGATAAAATCTTTCTTTTGAAACTTCAAAGCACTATATATGTATATGTATGTATGTATATACATCTGCAAGCATTTGATAACTGAATTTGTAGTACTACATTTTTAAACAAATTTGAAACCTTTTTATTGGACGGGTTTTCAAAAATCCGTTTAAAATAGCGAAGTCCGGGCAGGCGTCGTCCGGCAGGTTTACCTTTTGGTTAACCTTTCTGATAAACCCGTCCATAATGTCGTTAGGCGTTCTTCTTGTAAAGGTTTTTCTTCTTGTACAGATTTTTTTTTTGTTGTTTTTTGTTTTGTTTTTTTGGGTTTTTTTTTTTTTTTTTTTGGTGGGGGGGGGGGGGGGGGGGGGTTATGAATTTCTGATAGAATCTGTCATTTCAGTGCCTTCGGCGCTTTGATACTTCTTGTTTTCATCGTGCATTTGTTGACGTGTTCGAAAACAAAAGAAAGTCGGTTAATATTTTCATTTTGCTGTTTTATATCTGTCCTCCCTAAGTCCATCGCGGCATTCCCATTTCATAAGTTTTGCAATTCTTTCATGAACACAGGATACAAGTTTTTATATTTTACATCGTTTTTATATATATTTTTACATCGTCAGCTGATTCGCATTTGTCCGCCATTTTGAATATTCGTCATCGAACCTTGTAACTACGTAACCGTGTGACGTAATGATTAAGAGGTATTGTCAACTACCAAAGGGGAAGTCAGGTAATAATAATAATAATAATAATAATAATAATAATAATAAATCAATAAAAAAAATCTCATTTATGCAAAATTCGCTCAATGGGGGTGTTAGAAAATGCCCAAGATAAAGCACAGTTGAGTTTGGGTTGTAAATGGGTACAACCCAAACTCAAGCTCTGCTTTATCTGGAGCATTTGAACACGGTTCGGAATAATTTATTTCTTAATTATCTCACGTTGCGACTCTTATTATTATATTATCTCACGTTGCGATTCTTATTATTACATTATCTCACGTTGCGGCTCTTATTATTATATTATCTCACGTTGCGACTCTTATTATAACATTTTCTGCCGTTGTGTCTCATCATTATATTATCTCGCGTTGCGTCTCTTATTATTATATTATCTCATGTTGCGTCTCTTATGATTATATTGTCTCACGTTGCGTCTCTTATTATTATTATATATATTCATGTTGTGGCTCTTATTACCTCATGTTGCGACTCTTATGATTATATTCTCTCACGGTGCGACTCTTATTATTAAATTATCTCACGCTGAGTCTCTTATTATCATATTATCTCATGTTGCGTCCCTTATGATTATATTGTCTCACGTTGCGTCTCTTATTATTATATATATTCATGTTGTGGCTCTTATTACCTCATGTTGCGACTCTTATGATTATATTCTCTCACGGTGCGACTCTTATTATTAAATTATCTCACGCTGAGTCTCTTATTATCATATTATCTCATGTTGCGTCTCTTATGATTATATTGTCTCACGTTGCGTCTCTTATTATTATATATATTCATGTTGTGCCTCTTATTAACAGGAGACTGTTGCGGCTCTTATTATAGTATTATCTTACATTGCGACTCTTATTATTATATTATCTTACACTGCGACTCTTATTATCATATTATCTCACATTGCGACTCTTATTATCATATTATCTCATGTTGCGACTCTTATTATTATATCCTCTCGCGTTGTAACTCTTATTACTATATTATCTCGTTGCGGCTCTTATTCTCTTATTATTACATTTTCTGCCGATGTGTCTCTTATTATTATATTATCTCATGTTACTACTCTTATTATTATATTCTCTCTCGTTGCGACTCTTAGTATCATATTTACTCATGTTGCGGCTCTTATTATTATATTTTCTGCCGTTGAGTCTCTTATTGTTGTATTATCTCATTTTGCGTCTCTTTTTATTTTCATTTACTGCCGTTGTGTCTCTTATTATTATATTATCTCTTGCTGTTGCTCTTAGTATTTCATTTTCTAACGTTGTTCACGTTCTTACATTCCGCCTCTTATGATTACAGGGCCGATCTCTAGTATGCTCACCAATAAGTATGGTTGCCGACCAGTGATTATGCTTGGTGGTGTTATTTCTTCAATAGGACTCTCAATTAGTTACTTTGCTCCCAGTATATATTACCTATTCTTCACGTTTGGAGCCCTTGCAGGTAAGAATAGACCACTCAAAATTTGCTAAGCATCTTTCCCGTACAAAATCCATATCAAAATACTTTAAAGGTAAGTAGCACCCACATTCGGATAAAGATTGGTAATTCTTACAGACTCTGTTGCATCTATATTTTTAAAAAAAGTGTTTGTTATATTATATTAATAAACTATTTCAGTTCTCTGGAAAGCATGAAGAAATAAAGGTGTATTCAAAATATTTTCTTTTATGTATAAACACTTACACTAGTTTTACTCAATCGAATACTCGTCCTTACTTGTAATACAGCTCAAAGTTACAAATATGGGTTCGATCCGCGTAGGGTCACCTACACCATCATATACCAAAGAAGGTAAACTAAAGTCCGTTAAGAATTAACGTTCTAGTGAGACCATCTGCGATTTAGAACATTTTAGAAATTTCACATCGGAATAAGTGTAATTTCGTAGCTGTACCACAGTACTGGTACAAGTACCGAAGTTTCATTATTAGCACTGAAACACTAATTACTGAGCATATGATAAGCATATGAAAGGCTGGCCAAAATCCTCTGCTTTCGCTGCTTTTTAACTTCCAAGGAAGGGTGCAGGTTCACTACGGACAGTTTTACAGTTGACGGTCGGTCAGAGCTAGGATCGAACCCGCAAACTTCAGCAGCACAGTCAAACGAGCTAACGAGTCGGCTACGGTGGCTCTCTTAACTGCTTATCGTACCAAACCAAATCTCTGAACAGAAACAGTCCACTTTCGAGGGGAATGGATAAATGTTCGGGGTGATAACTGTGTCATTGTTTTGCCTCCCTTCTGGAAAGAGGTCTACTAGAATAATAAAGAACTCTTATCTTTTAGAATAGACCCTTTTTCAGAAGGGACTTAAAGTGCAGGAATGTAAACAGAAAGTCACAAAACATTGTCTTCCTTATCGAAAAAAATCTGTTTACAAGGTCCAATCTGGGTATACTTATCTGTTATATGAATGATGTTATTTGAAAAAGAGTGGTTTAGGTCACTTAAATTGTCTTTTTTGTCGTTTTGCTTTCATTTCATATAGTACAATAGGAAAGTTTTTGTCTAATAAAATCTATAAAGGTAAGGTTTTATGATGAACAGTTCTAGTAAAATGTTGAAACTTTGTTGATGATACATATATGACCACTTGTATTGTGTGTCAGACAATCGTCAGGTTCACTTTATGTATACATTTGTTTTGTGAATTTATCCCGGTATAATAGGAAAGTTTTCATCAACGATTTCTCAGGCGAAGAGCTAACTGCAACCTTGAAATTTTATAGTGAATGCAACTATGATCCCTTGTATCGTGTGTCATGCAAGTCATGTTTTTTTATCTATTCGTATTTTTGTTCATTTGTTGTTGTTTTTTTCTTTATCTGTATAGTACAAATGGAAAATTTTCGTCAAAGTTTTCTCAGGAGCAGTGCTAGTTGCACCTTTGAAACTTTTAGTACGAACTCCAGTACTCAACTTTTGCTAGCCCTAGCATCGGAAAGATATATGATTTATTTCGGGATAGGAAGAAAGCCTGGACATGTCTGTATATAAAACAGCTGTATAGCAGATATGCATACATTGCATTTCGCGAAAACTTGCACGTTTCTATGGAGGCCAGGTTGACACTTAATAATTTCTAAGTATACTAAAAAAGGTAAGAGAAAAGTCCAGAGAGTGCCACAATCACAAACCGCAGCCCTTCCCAGACCCCAAGAGGAAGAGGAAACCGACAAATCTAAACAAGCACAAACTGAACAAACGTACGAAAAGCACTAAGATTAGCTCTCTCTTCCCCAAGCCAGGTAATCGCAATACTAAAAGGACTGAAAAACACTAGAACAAAATGACACACGGAAAGACATACAACACATCGCCTCGTAGAATAAACCACAAAGCAACAAAGAGTAAGACTAAAACCGGGACCACCGCCTTAGAACGGTCGGTAGAGCAAACCACCGAGGGGTTTAAAGCACTTTTACAGCTTACTAACTTCACCCTGGGTCCCGATGCTACTCTTAATACAGAAATACATAAAAATTCGGTTCGCATAAAGGCTCCCAACTCTAAACCTTGTGTATTCAGGTTAAAATCATAAAAAAAGAAATAAAAATACTCAAAACAGAAAGAAGAATGTTTATTTTCTCATACAGCAGATCGAGGACCAGTAACAGGGACAATATGAAATTACTTGGTTAATAACATTTTAATGTCCAAGTTTATATATACAAAAACTCAGCTGTATATCCTTCCGATTGTAGGGCTACGTTCTTTGCAAGATACAGGAATTGAGAAACCCGACTATTTAGGAGATAATGCTCTTGTTCAGTTTGTTTGCTGTCCTTTTATGACCATTGTTTCATTTCCATATACACCAGGACCTCTTTATAACACTGCTACTAGGACCCAAAGCAGAAACCGTGTTAGCTAAACAACCATGTTGTATCGAAAAAAATGTATATAAAATTATATAATTATATAAAATGACCATAAATGATTATTTTTCTATATAACCTATACATTTTTTCTTTACATACAATATTTTAGGGTCCACCTTTTAGTCGTCTTATATCCGAAACCGTCTTATCATGAACTATCTATAATAATCGTTTAGTATACAATTGTCGTGCTCACTTTTTTGTCGTCAAGTTTTGTCTATTTTTCTTTCTCCACATATATTTCAATAAGAAAATGTTTTCTTCGAAGGAACTATGCTACCCGCAAACTTGAAACTTGATTTTTAGATGTTATTTTACTTGTCTGCCGCTGGTGTTAAGTCCCGTGTTGCGGCCGTCTCCCAGTACTTTGCTAGTGTGTAGATTGTATTTTTATTTTCTTGATTTTTTATTTTCTTCGATGATCCATCGAGCTCGTTCTAGTTACTTTGAAAATCGAATTCCGCTTAAGCCGCTGCTAGGGTTGTGAGTAGGGCGTATGCAGCCTCGGAAATTACATTGCTGCTTATTAAAAGATTTAAGAAAACCGAGTTTCCGATTTTCGTTCGTTTGTGTATTGTTTGCTTCCAAAGACAATCTTTTAGAATTTTATTTATAGATGGTACGCAAGCATGACCGCATGTAATAGGCAATAGTCTCGTTCACCTATTGTGCTCAGGTTTCTTTTTTTTTTTTTTCAGATTTCTCACTCTCTATATAATATCAATAGGAAAAGTTTTGACAATGTTTTCACAGGAACTGGGCTAGGTGCAACCTTGAAATTTTGTTGATGAACAACTATGACCCCTTGTATTGTGTAACAGAAAATAGGCTTGCTTTATTGGTTCTTTCTTCATCCATTTTTCTATCCATATAGTAAGGAACATTTCATCATGTTTTCTCAGGAACTGATCTGTTTGATAGCTTATCGTAAACTTCATAGAAATGATCACCCTGGTTAGTAGCAAATACTAGCACTAAAATACTAAATTGCACGGCCCGTCAATGTTGGGCGATAAGGCTAATTTTGGGTAGTGCTCTATAATCAAACCGACTTTTTATCGGTTTTGAAGAAACATCTAGTTATTGGTCAATTCTATGTTCTTTAGAAAATCTGTGGTTTTCATCGGTCGCGACCATATTATCACGAGGCACCACTTTTGCAAACTTTTGTACGTTTTGGACTCATTCTGCGCCGGTGTTTCGCCAGGTTTGGTTAGTGCTCTATAATCAAGCCGACTCTTTATCAATTTCGAAGAAACAGCAAGTTATCTAGTTATTGGTCAATTCTATGTTCTTTAGAAAATCTGTGTTTTTCGTTGGTCGCGACCATATTATCACGTGCCACCACATTTGCTTATTTTTGGACGTTTCGGACTCGCCGGTGTTTCACATCTTTTTTCGTTCCGAATGACATTTGGCTATGCATACCGAGGAGATAAGTGTGCAAAACAAATCAGAACGTCCGATAGCCTGTATGAATAATTCTAAATTTCACGGCCCGTCAATGCTGGGCGTTTGTATCAGCTAATTATTGGTCAATTCTATGTTCTTTAGAAAATCTGTGTTTTTCATTGGTCGCGACCATATTATCACGTGCCACCACTTTTGTTTATTTTTGGACGTTTCGGACTCGTCCTGCGCCGGTGTTTCGCATCTATTTTTTCGTTCTTCTGTGCAGAATGACATACTGTGCATACCGAGGAGATACGTTTGCAAAAAAAATCAAAACGCCCGATAGCCTGTATGAATAATCCCACTGCATGCAGTATTTGTCCCTCCATTCAGGAAACCCTCTTCAAAGACAAGCAGGGATTGCAATATAACCCCCGATTTGAAGAAGGGGGGATATACTGTTTAAACCTGTCCGTTCTTCTGTTCTTCCGTGACGTCACGCTACTAATAAGTATACCTCTGCAGATAGTCAAGCTAAGACCTTCAAACTTGGTATGAAGATCCAGCATGATCTCATGATCTCTACTGTATGACAGACATTTGACTATGACAGCTTTCTTCTCCCTCTGTTTATCCATTTCTTTTTTTTTTTTTTTTTTTTTTTTTTTTTTTCTCTCAAGCCATGCAGTTAAGTAAATACAAATATAAATTTCTCAGCAACTGATGAATTGATTTTGTTTATATTAGGTTTACAGGTAGACAATTATTAGATATATTGGTTCAGTTCGAAACAATCCTTTTAGTTTCTTTCTTCTATGTTTTTCTTCATTCTATTCGGAGGCCTATATAAGCAAACAATTTATCCATTTTCAAATTTTCGTCAAAGATTTCTCAATTACATTAGAAGACTAAAGCCTCAAACTTGGCATAGTAAACAACCACGACTAGTTGTATTGTGTAAGAGACAATGAACTTTCCAGGCTTATTTCTTCTTCTCAAATTTAGTTTTTCTTTCACTCTCCATATCGGCCAATGTTAAATCTGTCGTCAAAAATTTCTCAGGAACTATGCACGCTAGGTGTCTGAAACTTAGTATGGTAGACAACAGTGATTAGTTGTATTTTGTAAGAGACAATAGATTTCCTGGGCTTATTTATTCATTTTTAATTTCTTCTTTCTTTCTCTCCATATAGGTCAATGTTAAAATTTTTGTCAAAGATTTCTGCAAACCTGACATAGTAAATAATTATGACTAATTGTATTTTGTAAGACAATGAACTTTCCAGGCTTATTTGTTCTTCCTAAAACTATTTTTATTTCACTCTCCATATATTCCAATGTTAAATTTTAGTCAAAGATTTCTCAGGAACTATGCAAGCTAGAAGTCTGAAATTTGGTATGGTAGACAACAATGACTAGTTGTATCGTGTAAGAGACAATTTACTTCCTGGGTTTATTTATTCCTGTTAAATTCTTTCTTTCTTTCGATATAGGCTAATGTTAAAATTTTCGTCAAAATTTCTCAGGAACTATGCAAGCTAGAAGTCTGAAACTTGATATGGAAGGCAACAATGATTTGTTGTATCGTGTTACAGACTACTGACTCGCTGGGTTTTTTTTTTTTTTTTTTTTTTTTTTTTTTGTTCTCTCCATATTGGCCAATGTTAAAGATTTCGTCAAAGATTTCTCAAGAACTATGCAAGCTAGACGTCTGAAACTTGGTATAGTAGACTACAGTTACTATTGTATCATGTAATATACAATTGACTTCCTGGGCTTATCTATTCCTTTTTTAATTGCTTCTTTCTTTCTCTCTATGTAGGCCAGTGTTACGTTTTTGTCAAAGATTTCTCAGGGACTATGCAAGCTAGAAGTCGACAGTAATGCACCTTTCATCCTCATCCACTTTTTCTCATATATATATACTGAGCCAAAGAAAGAAAATGTGTATTTTTTATTCCTTACAAAAACAGAATATATGAATAAAATAATGAATCTGCTTCCACTCTGACAAATTAACCATATTTGTTCGGATTGAAAACAGACTGTGCGGGCCATTCATAGCTGCAAAAGCTGGTTTCTATTCCATAGCTGGGTTATCTGCCTTTGGCACTTTAGTCTAACTGTCCGAGTTTTTATGTGAACTATTTTTAGAATTTATGTTGAATTTTCATAAACCTTCACAGAAATTATCAGCATGATGAGTGACAAAGTATGGCTTTAATTTGGATTTAATTTGTTTCTCAGCTGCTCTCTTTTTGTGGCCAAGTTTTGTGGAGTGGACTACTTCTAATTTTTTGTATTATATTTTCATAAAATTGTACAGAAATTAGCATTTTGTCACAGTTTTCTGACAGGTAGATCACGACTTGTCATGAGATTGAGAATTAGGCCAATGACTCTTGCAGCTGGGGTATAGTCAAATCATCTGACGTTCATACTTGTATCGTCTGGTATAATACACGCTGATATCAAGCTCAGATTACTCAAGGTCTCTTTTGTCTTGTCAAGCCCGTTCCTTTTCGTAGATATTGATGATTTTGGCGACTTCTCTCAATTCAGCAATGTTGTCTGTGGATCGAATGCTGAAAATTACTTTTAGTGACAAAAGGTATCCCTGTCTCGCTCCGTCTGCGGCCTGACGCATATGCCTGCGATGTCGTTCGGTTACAAAGATCAGATTGACATTGGTGTTATATGTCCTCTTAGTGTTCCATAGGGCGACACCCTGTTCAATGCCTCATTGAAAGCTGTGAATACATGATAGAGATGTAACTAGTGTTGAAGGGTTTATTGGCTTGAAGTCCGACATTCATTGGTTAGTAGTAACCAGCGTCTCATGCTGGAATCTGTATAAGATTATCTCGAACATAGCCTTATTTTTTTTGGCTACTGAGACTGTTCTATTTGTTAGATTTTCACAGAATTTCAGACTTCTAGTGTATGGTAAAGCCCTCACCTTTGCTCCATCATTGTGCTATAAAGATAATATATATATATATATATATATATATATATATATATATATATATATATATATATATATATATATATATATATATATATATATATATATATATGTTCCAAGGCGACATTTCTGTTGTAGTTTCTTCTTGTACGTCCAAAATCTCATCGATGCAGTGCAGGTTTTTTGATGTCGTTTTCGTTTTATCTCATTCAAATCTTACCCGATACTTTGAAAGCGCTGTGTTCCGAGATTGAGCCTTCCTTGGTATCTTCATATTAGCGTTTGACGATTAATTATGGTATTTTATGTGTAGTCATTAGAATCGCCTCGATGAGTACACACAGCCTTTTCGTTAAAAATAAGACAATTTCCCTAAAATATCCCTAAATATTTGTTTGTTTTCTTGAGCTATCGGGAGAATTTCCTGGGGACTCAAGAACGAGCTCGAACGAACCATCGGTGTTTGAGTCATTGATGTGACTATATAAGTGCACAGACGAATTTTGAACTGACCTCATTCTTGCATAAATTTACAAAGGATTTCCTTGTTTTGGTTCTTCTTCGTGATCTGATCGAAAACAAAACGAGAGATAATTTCTGTACCGACATCCAAACCAAACGTGATTTGGTTAACACATAGCACGCAGATTGAGCAGACGACAAATTGGTGATGTTTTTCTTATGTTTTTACCATAAAATAGTATTTGACATTTCAAATTGTCTCCTTAAGAGACAATTTGCATGTAGTTTGCTGAATTTACTTAGAGAGTGGTAAGGGTTAAAGTATAAGTAGACAAAAAGCAAGGAGAGTACATTCGTGCTGCAGAAACAAGTGTATCCTTTGACAGCAGTTATAAGTGGTTTTCTGTGCTGGTCTAAGGACAAAGAAAGTCTTGACGCGCAATATCAGTAACAGGCATACTAATCTTAGATTAAACGGAATGGCTACACTTTCAGGGTAGGCAGCGCCTGTCCAAATGTTTTGCCTTCAGAAAACAGATCCTAGAAGGGAAAAATTTGCTCCCCTGTGTAGTGTTCAGGAACGCCAACAGGAAATAATAAAAGTTCTCTCTTCGAAATTGTATACAAAGTTAGAGCTGCTTTAACCAATTACTCGCAGGACTGTACACTTGACGGAAGTAGGGTCAGATCAGACGCCAAAAACCACGACGTCTGATCATGGTCTAGCTATTTGCATTAACCATAAGAATTTCTGTATAAGACGTAACAAAACAAGATAAACCCCTTAAGTTGGTAATTGAAAATAGACCGTATTGAAATCACGTACAATTCTGCTGACTAAGCAACTTTACGTCAACCCACGAATGTAAATTAAATACAGTACACAAACAGTTGGATATATGGGCCGCGTTAAGAAACAAACGGAACTTCAGACATATGCTTTCAGTGAAGGGTCACGTCACTATATTCATCTGCATGTCAAGCAGCGCTTTTGCTGTTACCTTACATAATCTTGGTCTGCTGCATCTCGAACCACAGTGCTAAGAGGCTAGTACTAAATAATCCATAGACCAAGCTTTTTTATGCCATTCAGCCGCCTAGACATCTTGGGTAATCACTCCCGGGTTTCCAAATTCACCCGTCTTGGTCTATGACGAAAACTCCACAATCCATTACTCTAAATATCCGGACATCTAAACGCCTTCCCATACTTGTCCTAAAATTGTAACAACTCTATTTTATTTACGTGTTGCTGTTTTTAATTACTGCAGGATGAGTCGCAAACAGTGTAGACCATTTTCTGTGTCTGCTCTGCTCTGTTGGCTGTCCCAAAACTGGGAGTAAATCGTGGGGTAAATACGGCATATTGCACCGCGCATTAAAACAAAACAATAATTGAAAATTAGGGTCAAACTTTAGCATACATGTATCAAGTTTTGTTTTGTAATACATATATTACACCTGATACGTTCAGTGCCCGCCACTAGTACAAAAGTCAATTGTCTGGGATTCTAGCACCTGTGGTATTGAATTTAGGCCGTTCAAAGTAAACTGCTTTTTATTAATGATTACTGTTAGTGAATGGACAAAGAAAACGTCTCCCCTTTGTTGTCTCTGCCGACCACCAGGTTAAGCAAAAGAGACCTACTACAATATGGATTGATTCTGAAACCACGCAAAGGTTTTGTTTCGACTGTATGACATCGCAGATAGAAATGAACATTCATTTTCGATAGATGGTATGAGGGACAGTTTCGCTTGACGTGAACCACCATTTATCCAGTATATGATGAGCCCACTCTTTATGATGACCTTATACTTCATTTAGGACTTTAAGGTACATACGTACGTATGAACTGACACATATTGGCAGAATACATGTACTATTTAGCTAGGACCTATCTCATCTGTGTTAGTATGCCGCACGTAATTAGTAACTACTAAATATAAATGCTGAAACAAGGACTTCTCAAGACCAGATGTACATTTTATCCATATCACGACATAAGCTTCTTTCGGTCATGCGAACATAGCATGTCAAGGCCTTGTATAGTTTCACTCTGGTCAACACCAGTATGCCTTGATAATCTGTGGACCATGCTTTTAAGAGGAAGTAATACACCGCTTTAAAATCCCTTCTGAATAGAGGTCTACTCTAATAGGAAAGCGTTTGTTGTTCCCTTGGAGCAGTTTCTAGACCTTTTTCAGAAGGATCTGATGTATGGGAAAGCCAACAAAAAGTCACAAAAGTAATATCCCTTGTCAAAATGGCAGTGTATTCATTCCCCTTAATAGGGCAAACTGCTGCACATGTCCAGTCTCATGTTTATTTCACTTATTGCCGAAGAAATGTTTTGTCTTGACTTGGAAAATAGTATAGAAGATGTCCAGTAAGCCACAATCACAAAACATAACCTACCAATGGCAGACAGTACATACTGCCACAAAAAGCAAAACGCCCTGCAGTGAGCAAGCACCAGGTCACACAAAGAACAAACAACACCAGCATATAACGGTCTGTAGTAATAAGTATAGGAGGTTTAAATCGATTGTACTGATACCAAATCTTCACCCAGGTTCAAGTATTGTTAAAAACACTTGACTCACTTAGAGACAAAGCACAAAAGCAGAAAATAAACAAAGCATACACACACACACACACACACACATACACCACACACATACACCACACACAACACGCACATAACCCACCCCCCCCCCCCCACACACACACACACACCACACACATACCACACTATACACACACTATACCTACAAATACACACACACACACACACACACATACATACATACACACACATTACACACACACACATACACCGCACACACACACACACACACACACACACACATGATAAGAACTAGAAAGTAAAGTGATATGATTACTGTCCTAGCTTTAGATTAAGAAAATACGGCACACAAAACCAAAACATACGGCAAGACTGTCCATTCCAAGGCGGTTCCTCTGTTGCAGTTCTTCTTTATTTGTGCGATGGTGGTTCACATGTGACGTTTATTTTTTCCTTATTTGTTCCTCATCTCTTCTTCTTTTGGTGTTTAGGGACGGGTGTGCTTCGTGATCTTAGTATTTTCTTGGTGTCTTCAGTTGTTTTTTTTTTTTCTGTCTGTTAAGTTCTTTTAGTAAACCTATTCCATACAGTGTATAAAAACGGTCGAACCTATCTTAAAGGCCATCTGTATTAATAAAGAAAACACATTTTTGTTCTCTTAAAAACCAGATCAGCGTAAATGCACCTGTAGTAGGTAAGCACCTCTCGTAAGCAACTGCTTTTTATAACTTAAGATAATTACTAGCTCTTATTATTTTCCAAATTTTCGGAGAGATTCCCTCCTTCATCAGGGTAAACGAAAAAATATTTCTACTACATTTTAAGTGATCAGTATACAATTTTTACTTCCTGCCTCCTACTACAGGTAAATTTATGTTACATTTTAGGTTTCCCTTAGACAATTGCTTAATACAGGTTTGATTTTACTCAGAACTGCATCGCTTGAACATTGGTGCTGTTTGAAAGATAAGAGTTGGTGTACAAGAAATGTATAGGTCCCGATCAAGCGCACAGTCTAACTGGACCTGTGCATTCAACATATACGGTAAGGTTAAACCCTCAAACGCTAATCATAACTACTATCACAACTGCAGTTTATGACGTATTTATTTTTTTTTTTTTTTTTTTTTTTTTTTTTTTTATTTATTTATTTTTTTTTTTTAGAGAAAACAAAACTTGGCTCTTCCTGTGAATAGTCTGCCTAGCAGACTTCACAATACCAAGTCTTATTTTCTCTGAAAGAAAATAAATATAGAATATCGTATAGTACAGTTTCGCTTTAACACTTCCAAACAAACCAAAACAAATACTTATGCAAATAGTGCAGATCTAGATGAGACGGCTCATAACGAGCCGCCTCTTCAGGACCTACACTGTAAGTTGATTCTAGAATTTTGATGGATATCCCTATTTGCAGCAATGGACGTGTCCAAATTCCAAGACGGATGCGTCCATTGCAGAGACTGAGGGATGACAGGGTTGAAAGAGTTAAGGGTTAAATTTATTAAACAGAATTCTCTTATTTCAGGTGCTGGTCTCGGAATTGCTTACATTCCAGCCATTACTGCCGTCTCCTACTATTTCAAACGGAAAATAAACATTGCGGCAGGAATAGCCGCATCAGGTATAGGGGTGGGGAACTTCGTATACCCAGTGTTGATCAGGTATCTCATCAATGCGTATGAGTGGAAATCAAGTCTGCTAGTCCTTGGTGCTTTGAGCTTAAATTTGTGTGTATTTGGTGCGTTAATCAGACCAATAGAAAGACCGGATATTCAGCGTAAGAATCTCCCAATTATAGATATCACACCATTTAAGAAGAAAGGCTACCTCATGCTGTGCTTCAATAACTTTTTATGGTGTTGCGGAATTTCCGTCTTGTATTTACATCTCACGGCACTAGCGGAATCCGAGGGAATAGACTCAGATCGGAGCGCTTATCTACTTTCTGCTCTTGGAATCGCCAATCTTATCGGCCGGTTTGCGTACGGATTTATAGCACACCACCCTAAAATCAATATAATTGTTCTCTACGGAGTGTCATTCTGTGTTGCGGGATTATTTGTATGTCTTACTCCGTTCTGTAAAACTTTTGCCGGCATTATGTCTGCTGCTGTCTTATTTGGATTGTTTTCTGGTTGTTTTGGCACCCTCCTGGTGTCCATACTTATACAGATTCTAGGACTACGACGGTTTGCGAACGGCTATGGATGTTTATTATTATTTGAAGCTGCTGGACAGCTAATTGGTGGTCCTTTAGCCGGTAAGCATTATTAACCACTCTCTGGGCAATTTCAGCAGACAAACTGATGATATTTTTATCATTTCTTTTTTTTCCAGAAAATAGGTTTTGGTATTTCAAGCACATTGTCTCCTGATGAGACAATTTGCATGAAATGTCACAGACTATTTTCTGGGAAAAATATATCAAAATGTCGTCTGCTGAAAATTTTACTCAGCATATTAAGCATTAAATAGATATTCGTCTTGTGCCGCTATTACCATATTATTGCACAAAAACGTATACCTGTCTACAAATCAAGAAATACATTTGACGCAGGCTATTCAGTGATTGTCCAATGACGAGAAGATGTCACTGTAGTAATTTTACAAAACATCACGAAACAAAAATTGTAACTAGCAGACACCTTTTGATTGGAGGAATAGCGAAACATTCCTCGCGTCCCTAGCAACATTTAGCAGAAGTCTATTTTCAAAAATAATGCATGAGCCCAATTCTCCTTTAGAAACAGAATCTGTAATAATTTGATATCAGTAACACAGTCACGGAACACAGCATTCCAAGGCACGAATAAGCGTTTAATTTTATAACTTACATAAAATAACTAGATAAACCAGCTCTTCGTAGAAAATATAATTACCAAAGATAGAATAGACAAGCGAACAGGAATTGCAACGGGAGAACTGCCTTGAAATGGTCAACAGTTAAACTGTTCATCCACTTAAACACAAGTCTTCCAAAGGAGCTGTTCAGGAGGAGTATTTAATGATAATTCTGGGATGCTTTTTCTTATTTCTCTATAAAAACATATGTTGTGGGTACTCATTAGAAGCAGAGGCGTTTCTAATGAGTACCCACAGCATATGTTTGGAGACCAAGAGAATGAGTAACCACATTTTATGGAGAGGATTATCCCAGAATTGTTATCAAATACTCCGCCTTAACAACTCATCTGGACAAGCTTAAATTCATCGTGTGTGTGTGTGTGTGTGTGTGTGTGTGTGTGTGTGTGTGTGTGTGTCAATTCACTTTTATCGTATCTCCTCGTTTGTGCTTGCACAAATCGTTTAAGTGCAAGGACAGTGTATTAAACTCAAACGAAAAAGAAACGCAGGGTAACAAAATATGGCATAATCTTTTAGCTGCTTTATTTAAAATTATGAAAATTGGTCAGATGAATATCAGGGTCACTCTGCACTCAACACGGTGACTAAAATTACTAAAGCATGTAACGTACTGTGTCTCGTAGTGCAAACATTGAAAAACAGAAACCACGTGTAGAATAATACTGATAAGTTCATCAACACATCTTGTCATATCACTTGATACTCTTGAGGTTTACGTGAGGTGGGTCTGCGAAGCAGACGTCCCTACGTTGGTTTGCCTCTCACTCGTCCACACCGCGCCAATGAGGCAATGGAGACGGGTCTTTTTCTCAGATGAGCCCCGATTCACCCTTTTTCGTCCGGACGGTATACCGACGTCTTGGGTAACGTTTCGCCGAAGCCTGCACTATTATGAAGGGTAGGTTTAGTGGTGGCTCGGTTATGGTCTGGGGAGGGATATCTCACCGGGTTAAGTCATCGTTGGTTGTGATTGTTGGGAATTTAACCGCCATCAGATGCAGGGATAAAATCCTCTGTCCAGTTGCAGCTCCTTTAGTGCAACAACGTAACCTCGTGACAATGCCCGACCCCATGTAGCGAGAGTTTGTCAACAATGTTTGGCCCACCATAACATTCAACCACTTGACTGGCCATCCTACAGTCCAGATTTGTCTCCAACTGAACATCTATGGGACGGACAGGACAGGAGGTAAGGCGGCGTCAGATTATCCCCACTACCCTCGACCAATTAAGAACTGCCTTGTTGGACGAGTGGGACAATATCCCTATGAGAAAGATAAACGCTCTAATGAATTCGATGCACAGGAGAACAAAGCCTGTGACAGCTGCGCTAGGAGGGCATACCCGATACTGAGTAGTACAAGACCTGATCGATTTCACTTTACGATACAGGATGGGGGTTACCGTCAAATTATTTTCAATAACTCAAGAATTAATGGTCAAATCCAGTGAAATTTTCTGGGAAAAAAATATAGATAAAAGATAGTATTTGATGGATTTGTTAAAAAAAAATCGAAATACATTCAAATCCATAAACTTCAATCACCCTGCGTTTCTTTTTCGTGTCAGTATATATATTTATGACACATCTTTGAACGCTCGACCTCATTAGAAATAAAACACATACATTTATGCTTAGGTGGCATTATCTTAATACAAAGAAAGAAAGTATCCGATTTCTATGTCAGTGGTACATTATGATAGTTGATGATTTCTTATTTACAACTGTTTGATCAGCTTTCATAAAAAACATAAACTTCGGTCTATATCTTATTTCTCCTAATATTCAAACATCTTAGACTTTACTGTATGTATGTAAAATTTTGATATAAAAGTAAATGAGGATGCCCAGGACGTGCAACAATCATAGAACATACATTACGTATGACACCAAGAGGAACAGAAATTAAACTATAACATTTTGAACATACAACAGTAACGAGCAGCTAAGCAGCTAGCTCTCTCTTCCTAATCGAAATAATCACAATGCCAGGCAGGAACCATCAAAAACAACAAAACCAAAAACGAAAAAGGCAGCGAGCCGCCACAAAGCTACGCAAACAACGAACAATACAAGAACCCCTGCCGTATAATAATAAGAAAAGCTATCAAGGAGTATAAATCGATTTTACCAGTAGCAAACCTTCACACTAGGTCCAAATACTGTAATAAATAAAAAAAAACTTTGGATCACAAAGAGGCTCTGCAGTGAAAAGTTACAGAGAAACATGTAAATCAAATTAAATCACTGTGATGAAACAAAAGGTCAGGGCTCGTGGCAAACGATATTTAAACGAAAAGCTAAATTAAACTTCTAGTAGGACGACGAAGGGTCCGATCAAAACACATCATCTAGCGTCAACACTGTAATAAAAGGATGTCACCGTCTTAGAGTCTGAGACCGCACCCACCGTCATGCAATTAACTACTTGATAATACGTCTAAAACATGCTGACGATAGCAAACAGTGTAGACCCTAACCAAACTGAGTTGGATCTATACTATCAGCTCAGGAATCTCTGTCCAAATACTTAGATCAAATATTGCACAACAAACATAAGTTGTTGTTTTTTTTTTCTTATTTTTATCATTGTACTTTAAACCTTTAACCCCTGATTTGCTGTCCACTGCTGCAAAAAGGCTTTCAGTTTAAAATCAAAAACATAATAGCAAACTGTGTAGATTTTGATGAGTCTGCTTTTTAATTAAGGGTTAAGAATCATGTCAGTTTACAAAGGCAATTTACCCTTTAACACTTTCTTTGCCAATTCAGCAGACGACAAATTGATACTTTTCTGATTTTTCCCAGAAAAAAGGATTTGACATTTCATGCAACTTGTCTCAACAAAATTCTGTCTGCTGAAAGGTTTACCCAGCGTGCTAAGAGTTAAGATTATTATAATGTCAATAAATATAACCGACCGTGTCTTACATCTCTTTTCAGGTTTATGTTCGATCTGACTCAGTCCCACTTCTCTTTTCAGGTTTTATGTTTGACTCCGGTGTTTGGCCTAACTGTGTCTTACATCTCTGACTCAGCCTTACTTCTTTTCAGGTGTTATGATTCTCCGGTGTTTGGCCTAACTGTGTCTTACATCTCTGACTCAGTCTTACTTCTCTTTTCAGATTTTATGTTTGACCCCGGTGTTTGGCCTAACTGTGTCTTACATCTCTGACTCAGTCTTACTTCTCTTTTCAGGTTTTATGTTTGACTCTGGTGTTTGGCCTAACTGTGTCTTACATCTCTGACTCAGTCTTACTTCTCTTTTCAGGTTTTATTTTTTACTCCGGTGTTTGGCCTAACTGTGTCTTACATCTCTGACTCAGTCTTACTTCTCTTTTTAGGTTTTATGTTTGACTCCGGTGTTTGGCCTAACTGTGTATTACATCTCTGATTCGGTCTTATTTGTCTTTTCAGGTTTTATGTTTGACCCCGGTGTTTGGCCTAACTGTGTCTAACATCTCTGACAGTCTTACTTCTCTTATCATGTTTTATGTTTGACTCCCAGTGTTTGGCCTAACTGTGTCTTACATCTATGACTCAGTCTTACTTATCTTTTCAGGTTTGGGGTGGTCGGGTGGTGCGAAGGTGCTGTGTATCTTACATCACTGGGGCGTCCAACTGATATTGGCTTACAGTTGGGCAAGGCCTGCTATCCTTGTAGTGGGTAAGGGTAGAGGGGGAATGTTTTTATTTCTTCTGTTTCTTCACTTTCATTCCTGTTCCTCTTTCTTCCCTGTCCCTCTCTTTCATCTCCTCTACTCTCTCTTCTATCTCTTTTCTCCCTTTCTCTGGGAGACGACACAAAATGACCCTCAAGGGTTGACGTGTCGTTAAACCCCAACACAATCAATCAAAAAATCTTTTCAGGTTTTAGGTTTGACTCCGGTGTTTGGCCTAACTGTGTCTTACATCTCTGACTCAGTCTTCTCTTTTCTCTTTTTCGCATCGACGTCGATGCGACGTTGTTCTGACGCTGCATGCCAGCTGTGTCATTTGATGTTTGTTGCTTGGAAAATATTAATCACTTGCACCCCTTGCATTTCGTTTCGGTAAGAGGTTGTAAGAGTGTATAATGATGATGTGTGAAATGCTGGGTGTCAGTGTGCAGGGGTGATGATGTGTCTGCTCTGGGTCTTCTCTGACCGCGCTATGTTCATCAGAGGCGAGCAAGGATTGACGTGTCATCAAACTCTGATCTGCTGGAGTGGAAACGCCCACAGTGAAAGAGTTTCTCTCTTTATTCTAACAATATGTATCGTTAGAGTTGTAAAACGGGTAATACCTTTTCTTTCGCCGACGGACAGAAAACGCCTTGTTCAGTTTTGCATGGGGACGCACCGCGCCTGACATTTTTTTTTTTTTTTTTTTTTTTTTTTTTTTTTTTTTTTTTTACCGTGCTCTCCATACTTGGTAATCCCTAGGCTGCACTGTAGTTTTTTTACCATGATGACTATAATATTATGTGGGCATGTGTTTGTGTACACATGTAAATGTATGATGGCTATTTGTGTGCATGTGTTTGGGTGCACATGAAAATGTATATATGTGTGTAATCTATGTTTAATAATTTCGTTTGTTCTTTTCCACATACATTCTGTTCAAGAATTTACCATATTATGTACTTATAAAATAACTTGTTTATGTTTGACCTAACCGCGTCTTTCTTCTCTTTTCAGGTTTTATGTTTGATCTAACCGCGTCTTACATCTCTTTTCAGGTTTTATGTTTGACCTAACTCAGTCTTACACCTTGTCTTTTGTTCTTGGTGGTATCCTCTGTGTGGCAAGTGCAGTGACTATGATACAACCATATTTATATATCAAAAATAATCTCGCCGAAGTTGAGCTAGATCTTCCTGAAAAGATGGCACTTTCGTCTTCCTTCGAGTTTGGTGAGACACAGTATCCCTCTGTACTCAACGTTTCACACGTGACTGTATCTTTAGAGGTAATACCGATTTCTTCCAGGGACGATCTCAAAGATGAGCCAAAACTGGGTTCCCTTGATGTCTTGCCAGCTACAAAGAGACTTTTGGAGCTCAAAAAATATCCATCCACCGCATCTGTGTAGATATTTAATCTTAAGCACATTATGGGAAATTCAGCAGATGACAAACTGATTCCTGAAAAGGGGGCTCTTTCGTCTTCTTTTGAGTTTGGTGAGATACGGTATGCCTATGTGCTCAACATTTCAAACGTGACTGTATCTTTAGAGGTAATACCGATTTCTTCTAGGGACGATCTCAAAGATGATACAAAACTGGCTTCTGTTGACGTCAAGGAATGCCCATTCATAGCGTTTGGGTAAAAAATTTCAGTACCAAATTTCAGTAGTCGCAGGCAATGTACCAGTAGTCGGCTGCCTAAATATGTAATCTGTACCAGCCGTCAAATAATGACTTGGCGCAGTCGATGTAAGCACGAACGGATATATATTACTCATCGATACCCTAGAATGATGTAAGTAGTATAGGGTCCATAGCGACACCCTATACTACTGATGTAGACTGATTAGGATATTCGGCTAGAAAATGGGGTGTGAGATTTTAACCAGTTAAATGGAATATAATGCAGATAACTAGGAAGAGAACAAACTAAAATCGAGGCTTCTTACACTTTAGAGGTTACGGTCCTCGAAAATGTGTATTTCATTAAATACCTAGGAGTAACACTCATACATGACTTGAGATGGAATACACATATTCGCAACATGTGTACTAAAGCAAATAGAACACTTGGTTTCCTAAGACGAAATCTGCTGTCCTCAGGATGTAAAAGGGCAGCATATAAAGGACTTGTGTGCCCGGTTTTTGGAATATGGCAGTTGTGTTTGGGGTTCCCCAAGGTAGGACTCTTCAAGAAGAAAAAGTTCAGAATACGGCTGCTAGGTTTGTAACTAGCAATTACTGCTTTGAAACTGGGAATATGACTGGAATACTGGGAAAAAAAAAAAATATATATATATATATATATATATATATATATATATATATATATATATATATATATATATATATATATATATATATATATATATATATATATATAAAGGTCATAAGGGTGCTGCCAGCATTTCAACAGACGACCTTATTATCCAAATTAGGCAATTAGGCGCGGTAGAGATCACCATTAATTGACTTTTTATACCCCCGCTGCTGCTGCAAGAACTGACATTTACAAGGGCTCATTCTTCCCTCAAATAATTAAAAATTGGAATGCCATTCCAGATTCGATTATTCCTCCGCTAAAGGTCCAGGGTCCAGAGGATGGTGCGGTTAGGTTTACCTCTTTGCTTAGAGCTAGGGACTAATTTTCCATATCACAGGTCCTGGTGAATGAATGTCATAGCCGTGTCACCAGTGAAAATTCTGATTCTGAACGGGTTTCTTTAGCATTACTCCCGTTAAGAAAGCAAATTCTCTCTCAATTTCAACTCTTTATGACGCTCGTGTTACAAATATTGAACGTAACACAATCTGAAACAATATAGTGCAATTCAAATATAGTGGTCGAGTTTAAGATCATTCGCATTTTCTTTTGGTGGGGGGGGTGGTGGTTACGGCCCTTTCAAGAATATTTCACTTATATCGAGCCGATCGTTCATCAAAGATGGGCGAAAACCGGAGAACCCGGGGAAAAACCACCTGACCATCCGTAAGCAGAACTTTGCTTTCCCACATGTGACCCGGGCGGGGCTCGAACCACAGCGATGTGAAGGCTAATGGATTAAGAGTCAACTCTCCTATCCACTATGCTACCGGGGCCTTGATCATTCGCAAAACGCATTTAATACCTTCTCCATTCCCTCCTGCTAAAACACATAAAGCGGCCAATGAAAATTTCAGAACAACAAAATTTGCCTGATATTATATGGACATTTACGTTTTTCGGCACCACGCGCGCGCGCGCACGCGCACGCACGCACGCACACACACACACACACAGGGGACTGTATTATTTTCGATAATTAGACTGTAGTGGGTAAAATTATTCATCAACTCGTGTCATTTCTCATCTGAGAAACACCAAGGAGATTGTAAAACACCCAGTCCCAAAGTTATGCTTGCTCGTAAAAATTTATGAAGCACACAATGGCCGAAATGACACACATTAACCGGGAAGATGAAACTGTTTTGTTAAAATCAAAATTTTATATAAGTGTCCATGTACCTTCATAGTTGAAAAAAATCGTTTCCTTATCAGACAAATGGTATTAACAAGAGTAAATAATTCATGGAAGTAATAACTCGAAGGATAGCATGTTAAAATAAACTAACTTCCGTATCAGTCAGATTATATCATCAAATTTTCGAATCACTCGAAGCGTTCTGTCTCGATTTTGGTTTGAAAGCAAATGCAGTATAGAAACACGCGACTTATGGGTACAGTTCTCTTTTGTCCAAACTCGACAAATGCGCACAGTGACGCCCCGATCACTGGGCCAGTGCACGCGACATGTATTACTGTGCGTACAGTACGAAAACCTCGAATAACTTCCAAAATGTACTACCTGCAAGTTTCGAACTTTTGCACATTATAAGTACCGATTTTTTTCATGTTTTTCTAAAGTAAAAATAAATTCAGAACATTTCCATAAATGAACAAAACTTGCTTTTTACCCCTTTTTTTTCAAATACAAGCACGTGCTTACATAATTCCGGCACTGCAACGGCTATCGCTTAACTCACATGTCTGTTGTTAGGCAAATATGAGGCTGGATATATAAGTGACAATAATCAGTGAAGAATTCTTCCCAAAGTAAAATATTTAAGAGTACAAACATTTTTTTAATATCCCGGTAAACAAAAAAAAAATCCAATTTCTGCACTCATCGACTGCCGCCAACCCGCGACTACTGCGAATTTCGAGTACAGTGGTTCTCTAGCGTGGTATCCCAATGTACTTTTTACACATGACTGTATCTTTAGATGTAATACCGGTTTCTTACAGGGAGGATCTCATCCACCGTGTTTGTGTAGACCTCCAACACTTAGCACTTTATAGGAAATTCGGCAGACGACTTACTGATGATAGTTTCTTATTATACGCCTGTTTTGAAAAAAAAAAACGGACGTATTATGGCATGGCGCTGTCCGTCCGTCCGTCAACATTCTTGTACGCTCCATAACTCAGTAACAGTTCAGGATATCTTCATGCAATTTTTTAGGAATATGTATTAGGTCAGAACGACGTGTCGCGCACAAGAACGATTGTTCCTACTGTCTTAGTTTCCAAGTTATGCCCCTTTGATTAATTTTCCAAACATTCTTGTACACTCCATAATTCAGTAACAAATTCAGTAACAGTTCAGAATATCTTCATGCAATTTTGATTATTCTTTTCCAAACATTCTTGTACGCGCCATAACTCAGTAACCGTTAGGGATATTTTCATGCAACTTTATAAGAATATCTATTAAGTCATGACAATGTGTCGCGCACAAGAATGGTTGTGCCCTCTTTCTTATCTTCCAAGTTATGTCCCTTTGATTAATTTTCCAAACATTCTTGTACGCTACATAATTCAGTAACAGTTCAGAATATCTTCATGCAATTTTATAAGAATATGTATTAGGTCAGGACGATGTGTCGCGTACAAGAATGATTGTTCCCGCTTTCTTATTTTCCAAGTTATGCCCCTTTAATTATTTTTTCCAAACATTCTTGTACGCGCCATAACTCAGTAACCATTAGGGATATCTTCATGCAACTTTATATAAATATGTATTAGGTCACGACGACGTGTCGTGCACAAGAATGATTGTTTACCCTTTCTTATTTTCCAAGTTATGCCCCTTTGATTATTTTTTTTCAAACATCCTTGTACGCTCTATAATTCGGTAACAGTTCAGAATATCTTCATGCAATTTTATAGGAATATGTATTAGGTCAGGACAATGTGTCGCGCACAAGAATGATTGTTCCCCATTTCTTAGTTTCCAAGTTATGTCCCTTTGATTATTTTTCCCAGAATTACTGTACGCGACATAACTCAGTAACCCTTAGGATACATTTATGCAACTTTATTAGAATATGTATTAGATCACGACGGCGTGTCGCGCACGAAAATGATTGTTCCTCCTTTTTTAGTTTCCATGTTATGCCCCTTTGATTATTTTTTCCAAACATTCTTGTATGCGCCATAACTCAGTATTCTTTTCCTTCTCTAATTCCTCAACCATATTTAACGAAACTTAATGGTGGTACATTAGGACCAAGAATGGTAACTCTAATGTACTTAGTTTATAAATTATTTCCCTGGTTTGACCTGCATTTCTCAACATCTGTAACACTTCATCCTGGAAGCTTTTTTCATTTATACTAACAGTATTTAATATGTTTTAATATAGGT
Organism: Anodontia alba; assembly: GCA_964016985.1. Classification (NCBI taxonomy): domain Eukaryota; kingdom Metazoa; phylum Mollusca; class Bivalvia; order Lucinida; family Lucinidae; genus Anodontia; species Anodontia alba. The sequence goes on along the minus strand of OZ024832.1, from coordinate 32,625,649 downwards.
GCAATCATTAATTACAGACTTGCTATTACTGTTTATCTGCCTGTCCATCTTTTAGCAATACACATAGTGTACAGTGGTTACAATTCCTTTAAAAATGTTGGTCCCACTGTCTAAGCAAACGGGCGTATAATGCACAGTTCACAGCCAAAAAAACTCTGTTACTCAAACTTTATTGAATATATCTTTAACTTACACAATTGTTCATGAATCAGTACGGGCAACAAATTTTCAAAGAAAAACATTTGTAAGTGAAAAGTACGACAATGAAAGTACCGCCTTGGAACGGTCCGTAATAAATTACTGCGGGTGTGTGTCTGTGGGGCGGGGGGGGGGGGTGGGTGGAGGTTAGAGGGGCTTAAACTAGCTTAACGAGATCCCAATCATCGTCCTTAGCTTCCATACTGGGAAAAACATATATTTGTTCGGTCCGCATGGAGGTCTTGTAACTCATCCATGAATCAGTACGGGCAACAAATAAATCACAGATAAAGCCTATAATGAAACAAAGATGAGGGCACAACAGAAACATCGTGTTGAGACATTTGGAGATCAAACAACATCACTGGAATACTTGTGCAAAAGAAAACAAGAAAACCACTAGGTGAACCCCGGTGGTCCGAGAAAACTGTTTGTGGTCTGCACTAAAGAAATTTAAAGGAATAAACCCCTTTCAGAAGAGCCTTGGTGTGCAGGAAAGCAAACATGAAGTCACAAAAGATGTCTCCTTTGTAAAACTGGTGGGAAATCTCCCAAGGTGCTCGGTCCCTTTATGGGGAGTAGATGCATTTTCCGGGGATGCAGTGTTGTCAAATCTGACCCCATCCTGAAAATGGTTCTGTTGAAAAGGGAAATAAATATCTCCATCGGGTTATATTCTTTCTTTTTCGAATAGATCCTCTTTTCATGAAGAACTTGGCGAGCTCGGGAACCCTTTCAACCATGTTTTATAGAAGATATAAGGACTGGGAGTAATTATTTTATTTCCTGCTCAACAAGCTACTCCTGAAAAGGGACCCATGCAGTTCTAGCGTATATTTTATAAGGTCGCTGTTGTTAAGGGATTGCACTGTATCATGAAGGCAAAATCCGCATATGATATCAATTAAACCTTTCAACCCTGGGTTGCTGAAATAGACTTTTCCAGTTCTATATTTTGATGTCCATTGCAGTGCTCCCAAAAGTAACACGGTTGTAAATCAAGAACAGAATGGTAAACAGTGTAGATCCCAATAATGAGCCGTCTCATCTGGATCTACATTGTCTACAAGGCTGAAAGGGTTAAATGAAAGCTAAATTGTTTTATTTAGTGGTTCGTTATTGCCATATTTGTGACGAGTTCGCATAAATGAAAAGTTAGACATACCGTGGTCTTCTGGAAAGCATGGAGCAAACGGAAGATGTATACATGACAGAGCTCAGTTTATGACAATGTGACATATTTGACATTGCATCTACAAACTTATGTTATTGCTTCCTCAGTTGTTGACACTTTTTGTACTGACATTTTTAGTTAAGGTGAGGGATGCATCATCTTAGACAACATATCTTATCCAATCTGCTATATTGTTCATCGCTTCCTATAAGTCATTGTTCGTGAAATGTATCCTTTCGCAAGTAAGTCGTTTCGTAGGAGGCAACTATCAAATTGTGTTTGCTTTCCCTTCTGAAAAAGGTCTGCTCTAAAAGGAAAGAATTGCCTTCCCCTTGGGAGAAACAACGTTTTCCTTTTATGATAGACCCCTTTTCAGAAGAGGCTTGGTGTGCAGGAAAGTGAACGAAGTTATCTTTCTTGTGAAATATTCTGGACAAGGAACCTAATGTGTTCAGTTCCCTTAAGATTCGTTTATATTCCTTTCAGTGATATATATATTAGTGCATATTGGGCATTTAACAGTGGCGTACCTAGAACGGAATTATTTTTACGCACACCCAGGAAAAATCTTGAAAACTGTGCCTAAAACCGCTTTCAAAAATAGGGGCTACTCTTAAGGGAAAGGAAGCCCAGAGGAGCAATACTTTCCCTTAAGAGCAGCCCCTATGGTAATGAAGACAAATATTTTATGTGAATGCTACTTTATTATAAATATTTTTCTTACGCATAATTACACACCTGTCTACTCTCAAACGATCACAGCAAATTATGTATGTCCATTCAAGCATGTTCGCAATGTCACATGACGAATTCTAATCACACATGTGGTTTTTGTGCAAGGTATAAATGAGCCGGCACAAGAAAAAAGGGTACCTTATGGTTTTCCGGTTTGTGGTTCTTCCCTATTTGGGCTACAGACATACGTGTCTTATGTCCGAAGCTTCCACAAGGTCTCTATCACGTCTGCGAACAGCAAAGGAGGCTCGCCTAAGCCTTTGCTGGTCACCATTGTGATAAATACCCTTTTCTCATCTGCTAGCTCAAATATGCATTTCGTTTTAGTTCACAGACGGTCTTTATTCATAGTTAATCTATAAAGGTATCGAAGCGGCCTTTGACAGATGGTCGTTAGTCACATGGCTTCTTTAACACTTTTTTTTTCGACTGTATAAAAACTTACAACAGCAGAAGTGATATGACGGTTGATCGTTTAGTAACGTCAGTGACGGATATGATACACATGGCATTTTAGCTCACCTGAGCTATGCTCAGGATGAGCTATAGTTATCACTTTTTGTCCGTCATCCGTCCGTCCGTCCGTGCGTCCGTCTGTTAACATTTTCAAACGATTTCTCCTCTGAAGCCGCTGAGCCAATTTGCTCACGTTTCATATGGAGCCCCCTTAGGTTGGGGAAACGAAAGATTGATAAAATGGTCGCGGTCCGTTGACCAAGATGGCCTCTATGCCCATATATGGTGATAACCTTTACAAATCTTCTTCTCCAGAACCAAGGACGCCTTGGGGCTGAATCTTTGCACAAATCATCAGGGTGGGAGGTCTACCAAAGTTGCTAAAATAATGGTCGTATACATTGACATTTGACCTTTTTACGGCGAGGTCAAAATTTGCTTCCCTATGCATTTCTATCGGCGCCATACATTTGTATGGGAAAAATGTTGAGAATTTCAAACGACTTCTCCTCTGAAGCCTCTGGGCCAATAATACTCAAATTTCATTTGAAGCACAAAGAGGGGCAGGGAAATGAAAGATTTTGAAATGGTCGCGGTCCATTGACCAAGATGGCCGCCATGCCCATATATTTTAAAAACCTTTAAAAATCTTCTTCTCCAGAACAGAGGATGCCTTCAGGCTGAATCTTTGCACAAATCATCGGGGACGGGAGATCTACCAGTTGCTTAAATGATGGTCGAACATTGACCTTTGACTTTTTTACGGCGAGGTCAAAGTTTGCTTCCCTATACATTTGTTTGTGCCCCATGCATTTGTATGGAAAAAATATTGATAATTTCAAATGAATTCTCCTCTGAAGCCTCTGGGCCAGTGTTACTCAAATTTCATGTGGAGCCTCCTTGAGGTAGGGGAACGAAAGTTTGCTAAAATGGTTATGGTCCATTGCCCAAGGTGACTGCCATGCCCATATATGGTAAAAAAAACCTTTAAAATTCTTCTTCTCCAGAACCAAATAAACCCTGGGGCCTAATCTTTGCATAAATTATCGGGGACAGGCGATCTACCAAAATTGCTAAAATGATGGTCCTATGTTGACGTTTGACCATTTTACGGCAAGGTCAAATTTGCTTCCCCATGCATTTGTATGGGCCCTATACATTTACATGGGAAAAATGTTGAGAATTCATACTTTGGACATCTCTTATAATCCAGTTGAATCGAAACTTGATGATGAGCATTAGGGTGCCTAGTAGACACACAATAGCTAAACGAGTAAATAGAAAATCCAAGATGGCCGCAACAGCAGCCATCTTGAAAATCAGTTTTCGACATCTCTTCCCAAACCTTTGATGGCTTTGAGCCTAAACTTGCTCTGTAGCAACAGGATGACTTCTGGATCGAAACGAGCTAAAATTGCGTCGATCAGAAATCCAAGGGGCGCAATGGTTCCACTCCACTGAACAAGATGGCCGCCAGAACTAAAAATAGAAAAATTTCAAACGACATCTTGTCTTTGGCCAGTGGCCCAATTTCAAATTGCACAGAAGTGTTCCTCCAATGGCCCTCTACTAAAATTGCTAAAATGGTTCCGCTTGGCTGAACAAAATGGCGACCTGAGTTCAAAATAGAAAAACCTTTATAAGATTTCTCCACCGCAGCCAGTGTCCTGATTTCAAAGTAATTTCACAGAAGTGTTCCTTTTATGACCCTTTACCAAAATTGCTAAAATAGTTCTGCTCGGCTGAACAAAATGGCCGCCAGAGCAAAAAATAGAAAACAAAAAAAAAACATTTAACGACATCTCCTCTTTAGCCAGTGGCCTGATTTCAAAATGATTTCACAGAAATGTTCCTCTTATCCCCCTTTGAAAATTTCAGCAGTTTAACCTTTTAAGCAAGATAACTCAAAAACAGTTTAAGCCATTGCCTTGAAACTTGACTGGCTGATAGGGAACGATGAGTAAATGACCTGATTAACTTACATCAGTTAACTCAGGTGAGCGTTGGGGCCCATATAAAAGTTGTTGGGTACTTGGGCTATAAAAGTAGGAGAGTATATTTAAAAATCACGTAACCATTGACTGCCATTTACGTCAGATTTGATATTATTGAAAATAGACTCGTCTATCAGTTGCCAGTGTTACTGTCTCTAATATGAGATAAAATCTTTTGAATTGATGTCTTACACTTTTGTAAGTAGACGGTGAAGAACGAAAAGAATAACGTCGACAAAGAAAAATGGTTTTGGACGACTTGTTAATCAAAGAAATCAGTAGTTGTGACATCATAGTGTTTTATTTACTAGGTGCTTGCTATGAGTGTATTTGGTATTTAACATTATTAAGATATTTTTTTTCCAGTTCATTAACTCGTGAACGTTTCGAGTCACGTGCAAAGTAAGTGAACCCGACTCATTTCTAGCGTTGACGTTTCCAAGGCGGTGCTTCTTATACAGTTCCACTTCAAAGAGAGCCGCGTTTATTTGTCCTCACTCTGTCAATAATTTTAAAGGTCTTTCGGAACACCTGTGTTTTATGGTAACTTAGTGTGTAAGTTTACAAAAATTATAGGTAAACCTGAATTTTGGGACCAACTTAGTAAAATTGTCATATGCTACAAACGAAAGTGGTATAATATTGATGTCATAAAACAGTCTGCATGCTTAGCGGTTGATCCAGTCTCGGTTGACCACTTTGATTACCTCTTCATTTGCACGCCGGTGGGTGGGGGTTCAAACTCTAAAATGGACCCAACTCAAAACTATTCATTAAGATAGTCTGAGCCGGAATTTTTATGTCTGTGTGTCTCGGCACGCCGGGGTTCACATGGTGGTTTCTTTTGCCCCAGTATTTCAGCGGTGGTGTTTGACATCCCATGGATCCCCAGGTGCCTCAACACATTGTTTCTGTTGAGTCCTCAAAGGCTTTATCTGTAATTTATTCGTTGCCCTTAATGATTCATTGATTTGAAGACCTCCACGCGGATCGAACAAATATAAGTTTTTACCACACTGGAAGCTGAGGGCGAAGGTTGGGATCACGTAAACTAGCTTAACCCCTACGCACCCTCCCCCAGTTAATTTTTACTGGCCGTTCCAAGGCGGTACTTTCATTGTGGTACTTTTTGTTTAATGTTCTGGAGTGTTTTATATACAATTTTTTTTTTTTTAACAAAAATGTAAGTTGATGAAAGGGTTGCCAACTCTGCTTGTCATCTGTTCTTTTTGTGGTTGTTTCGTTGTATTTCTCTGTCTTTCCCTTTCATGTTGAGAATTTTATGTGGGTCTGATTGCATCAGTTCCTGAATTCACTAATTTACTTTGATTAACGCTCTGGAATATTGACGTCGGCTATGTACACCATGCTTTGGTGTCCCTTGTTTCCTAGGTTTTAAAACACGAATTTAAAAGTTTTTTTGTCACATGCGCATGTGGTAGCCATCTTGGTCAACCAACCGGACTCGGGTCCATATCTGCTCTACACACAGTGTTTCTCTTTAACAATGTCAGAACATCTATTTTGCTCTCCGATGAATATCTATGATGTGTCATTTATTTGTAATATCAAAATCATACAGCATGTATTTGCTTCCATAAACGATTGCATCATATGGGTCGCGCCATGCGAAAACGTGTCCTCGGGCACATGCGAATAGCGGCCTTCACTGTCCGCTAACAGAATCGTTGGATACTACAGAATGTATGAATAGAGAACAAAGGCCCGGATGATACTTTGTGCATGCGCAGGATGCTCTGAATCTGCGCAATTTGCGCGTGCTCGAAGATACCTTTTTACTTGGCGCGGCCCATATGAAGTGCCATTTTTTACAGTGTTTAGTATATTCTATTCAAATGCATTGTTGGTTACTTAAAGTGCATGATAGGATTTCCATTTGAGAGGAATAGGTACACTTTCAAGGGGAGATAACTAGCAAAATTGTTTTATATAACATGGACTACTCCCAACTCCAAGGAGAGTTCGGAAAATTTAACATAGATTGTTTTGCCCCTTCTGAAAAAGAATCTACTCTCAATGGAGAAAATTCTTTCCTTTTAGAAAAGATCTCTTTTCAGAAGGGAATCAGCATGCAGAAAAGCAAACAGGAAATCACAAAAGTTGTCTGCCTTGTACAAAATGTTGGAAAAGCTACCAAGTGTATCCAGTCCCCTAAAATGCAACTGTTTGATATATGTATGCAATAATCATCATGTAAACTTGATACGTTTGTTTAAATTGTATGTTTCTCATTTAAAGTCAATATTTTATGTAACCCTTTCAGCCCGGCAGACCAAAACAGATACCTTTGCAAACAATGTAGATCCTGATGAGACGGCTCTTATCGAGCCGTCTCATCAGGATCTACAGTGTTTGCCATTCAATTTTTGGTTTTAGACAGAAACCCCTATTTACATCGGTGGACATGGTCCAAACTCACTTCAGAAACTCAGGGATGAAAGAGCTAAATGCAATGATGTGCATTTATTTGTAGTCATTTGTGTGTGAATGCAATATCAAGCTATGTGAATGCAATAACTATTGCATTGCACGCTGGGACTAATAGTGACGTCACAGGGTCAGATTTGTTAAAGCGTGTTGCTTTTAAACCACTGGGCGTGTTCCTGCTGGCTGGGCGTGCTTCCCTGCTGATTGACTTCTGCGACATACCCTGCTTTTAACATCTTTCAGAAAATCGTTCAGTTTCTACTCCGAACATGCAAATTTGCATTTAAAATGATTTATGCAAAAGCTGTTGTCAAGTTATTCTATTCGTTGGTTTAAAAGATCGACCAAAAGTAAAATTAATCTAAAATACCCAAAAATCGATAGGGTAGGTGCTTGGAGGCTACAACTAATTCCACTCGTTTAGATTTTTTTTTGAAATTTATTTAATCAGTGGAGAGAAGCCATGCATCATTTATACTGAAACATTATTAGATAATTCACTATAGAATCTGCATAGGTCAGGCCAATTTTGAACAGTAAAATTAATTATTTGAGAACGGAGCACAGAAATAGATAAGACCGTAGTTTAGGATATTGTTTCTCACTCTTCTTTTTCATTTTGATGAAACGCCAATCATATAAAGTACCTATATCCATGTGATGATAAAACGATAGCTGAGCTATAAGTTCCTCCTTCGCTTTGAGCTATTCTTAAGTCAGCCCCTCTTTTTTATTTTAAAGAAGACATTGTGTACTAAATAATGTAACTACTGAACCTACTATGATGATGATTATAAAAATACAATTGAATTTGAACGTATTCAATTTAAATAAACAAAATGCATTTGAATGAAACAAACAAAAAACAACATTGAATATTGCTTACAAGTAAGTGTTGTCCGCCTGGGTTTGAGTTATCGGTAAGATGTAAGCAAATACATGATACGAGTATGAATAGTACAGATGGGTTTATCAATGCAACGAAAATGATGCATCATACCAGGTTTGGCCTGAAGCTCCGCCTACTTAAAGCTTAGGACAAACAAAGTTGTTTTCATATTGATTTCATTAGGAGAAATGCACATGCATTTGATTGTCCGAAGTTTGACAGCTAGGTTTTCAATATCGTACCATTTTGATTGCCAGAAAGTTTCATGACAAGGTCAATTTGATTGTGTCTATAACTTTTAGTGCTGTGTATTAGTTTAATCGTTTGCCAGCGCTTTATGTGATCTTGTTGAAAATGTGCTACATGACGTTATACAAGTTTAAAATAGCTTCCGAACAAATGTTAAGACTGATCCAAAGTACCCGCAAGTTTCCTCACTTCAAACACATGAAACGTAACATCAGAAAACGTACCTTCGGACACTTGCGCCCAACGAAGATTCAAATCTGTCGGCGCATCCCCGTCTGATCAGAATCTTCGCCGAGCGAAGTTTCTTCGTGCGAACAGCGAAGACTCTGATCAGACTAAGCGAATGCGCACGCTGATTTGATTCCTCGTTGGGCGCATATGTCAGAAGGCTCAGATACTGTAGCAATATTATTATGTCCATTTCTGGCGGCCTCGGTGGCTCAGTCGATTAACCCATTAGACTGGCGACTAAACATGCGCAGTAAAAGTCTGGTTAGGTATACTGACCGGTCGACTGGGCCGTAAAACACAAAGTCAAATCAAATCTTTCATAATATATATATAAATCTGTGATATGCACGTTCTTTCTATTATTTTTTGTTGCTTATGTATTATAATCTAAACAGGTTTCTTGGTAGTCGGTGATCAATCGTGGCAAATGTTTGAATATATTGTATAAAATGTATACCGACTATAAATAAATATGTTCGGAAAGTGTGCAGTCTTTGTGGTCTTTGTCAGTTTCAATACATTTTGACTCGTTTAACGCTTAGATTTATTTTTTGCAAGAAACAGGTTTTGACATTTCAATTTGCATGAAATGTCAAATCTTGTTTTTTGGGAAAAAAAATATCACCAATTTGCTGTCTGCTGAAATAGCCTAGAGAGCGATGAACTCGGACAGACAGGGTGGCGTCTGATCATGGTTTACATTGGTTGGTGTTCATCCAGCAGTTTCAGACACTTCAACTCAGTGGATTTGTTCAAAATTTAGACAGGTATGGTAAGGAATTAAAGACAGAGCTAAAATAAGACCAAAAGACTGATGAATCATTGCCCCTACATAGGCGCTATGCAAGGGAGATCAAATACATGTTGTAAAGCAGTGATTATGAGATCACGGCAGGGGCAGGTAAAGTTTGGTGAAACTCCATCCATATTTTGTCCAGTTATCGTCCGGAAACGAAAATACGGACATACGTATAATGGACGGACGGAAATTCTAACTTATGTGGTTATCCAGAGTAATTTTGATACTTATGTGACTATTTATAGCCCCATAAGTCGACTTTAGCCACACAATTCAAGATTTTATTGTGTCTACGGAATAAATCCCATTTAAGTACATTGAAACTGTTCGTCAAATATAGCCACCTAAGCACTCATATGTGTGTATAGACGACGGACACACGGACGTCCAACGGGACAGCATGATACCCCGCCACTATCGTGTGACGGGGTATGAAAACACGCGTTTATGTTCTAAGCATACCATTAAATCATCTGTTGCCTGCCTCGGTACCTCGGTCGGATGCGCGTCCGACTGGTGATCAGTGACATCAGTAGATCTCGGGTTCGATCCCCACCGGGCCCGGCAACATTCTTTCGTGGTGATTGATCATGAAATATTTTATAGTCATTCTCTCCCTTCCGCTGATCCAAGTAGGGTAGTTGTCAGTTTCTAGTGAAATTATGCGCACAAGTACTGGTTAACCGCTTAGAGGACTAAGCCTGTCCAGGAAAAGTGTGGTTAGGTAAACTAACCGGTGCGACATGATCTTAATAGTGTTGACTAAGCCGTTATACTCCAAACCGACCAATACATCATCTTTTAACTGTACGTATGTGGTTTACTACTAATGTTACGGCTGAACTGAACTGAAGTTTAATTTAGGGGAGGCGACTGGCAAAATTGTTTGTCTCCATTTTAAAAGATGGCCTGCGCTAAAAGAAGTGAATTTTGCTCCCAATGGGGAGAAAAATCTTTCATTTTAGAGTAGATCCCTTTTGAGAAGGGGCTTGATGCGCAGGAAATCATGAAAATAGAAGTCACAAAAGTTCTCGCCCTAGAACAGACTGGTGGAAAACACTATCAAATGTATCCAATTCCCTTGAATATATTTAAGGTGACTGATAATGAGCTTGATCCTAGAATGGGTATTGACAAATTCATAAAGTTTTGGTTACTTGTCAAGTCCCGTTCTCAGTGGAGATACTAAGAAATGCTAGAATCATGAAGCACAGCCTACCCGAAGTACAAAAGGAAGATGAGATGTGGAACACGGGATGATAAAACAAACACCACATGTGGCCGCGCCATGTGAAAACGTGTCTTCTGAGCATATGCAGATAACGAAGGCCCAGATCAGCCTGCACACTGTCCGCTAACAGAATCATTGGATGCTACAGAGTGTATAAATGGAGAGCAAAGACCCGGATGATATTTTGAGCGCGGACAGAATCTGAATCTGCACATTTTGCATATGTTCGAAGACACTTTTTTCGATTGACGCGGCTCAAATGAAATCACAGTCGCACATTACAAAAAGATAAGCTACAACATAAATGTCCTGCGGAAAACTGCATGTATAGTTATTAACCCTTTCACTCTTTGAGTTTCTGAAGTTGACTCTTCCAGCTTTATATTTGGGCCATGTCTAATGTTATCAATAGGGTTTGTTTTACTCGAAATCATTAATAGACTGGCAAATGGTGTAGATCCAGATGAGACGTCTCTTTACGAGCCGTCTCATCTGGATCTACATTGTTTGCACACGTACACATTTAGGCTAGGCTAAAAGGATTTGCCCACTTATGGTTTTTGCTTCATATTTACGTGGGTGAGGCCTTAGAATAAATGACAGCTACTTCCTACATCTTTTTCAGAGAGTTGTTGCTTGACTATTGCTGTCTATGGTTGGGCCCATCATGGACAGCCTGGTCCTACGCTATGAGTTTTAATTTTCTAATCTACCAAAGTAAAATGCTCCTCCTTGACTATTTATATCATCTCCCTTATCTGTCAGAAACTGAAAATGATCAGCCAAATCAGGGAGAAGGACATTTCAGAAGACAAGAATTTTGTAAAGTATGAATCATTTTTATGGTTATTCAAAATCAGTTAGAGAAGAGCCAGTCTACATCGTGGACTAACTTGAAGGTTTCTTGTGCTCTGTCTGCATATCTCTGTTAAGCCCTCTGCTTTATTGTCTACGCCCAGACAATCTTACAGTTTGCCATTGCTCTGGAAGCTCATGAAAGCTCATGAACTGCTCCAATGCTATTTTCCATAGACGCTCACTAAACTGCTTAACATTAGCGTAGACCAAGCTTTTGGTGAAAGATAATACTTATTTCATATATTGTTTGTGATCATATGTTTTACTTGGATGTTAGGGAGAAAACACCTACACGGACTGTACACATGCATATGTATTTGTACTGTTGAGTTGCATCAGAACTAAGAACGATGAAACCGGGTAAAGTTAATATTGTTTGAATCCTGTTACTGGTGTTTTGTTGTTGTTTTCTGCTGACCGTTCCAAGGCGGTTCCTCTGTTGCAATTCTTCTTTATCCGTGAACATTTTTTGTGTGTGTGTGTGTGTGTGTGTGTGTGTGTGTGTAAAAGTGTCGTTTTTGTCTTTGTTTCTCTTTTTTTTTTTTTTTTTTTTTTTTTTTTTTTTGTCGGTGCCCCGGAAGTACTGGCTTTTTATTGTAGTGTTCCTGGGTAACTTCATTTATATTTCTCATGAGGTGACAACAATAATGTTAACATAATTTTGCAGTCTTGTGCTATTCTGAGATACTATTTTTCTAATCGTTACCTGTAAAACTGGGATGGTTTTGCATCTCGCAGAAAACTCGTTACGGTGTCAAATCGATAACTCCTGTTCTATCTGTGAATTAAGCCAAAAATGTATTTGTTTCCCTTAGTACCTGTACGATTATTGATAATGATTGTTTATCTAACAATTTACCCTATTGCCGGCCTCGGTGACTCAGTTGGATGCGCGTCCGACTGGAGACCAGGAAGTCGCGGGTTCGACTCCCGCCGAGGTCGGCAACATTCTTTAATGGAGAGTTGATCATGAAATATTTTCTACGGTCATTCTCTCCCTTCCGCTGATTCAAGAAGGGCAGTTATCAGTTTCTGGGGAAAGAATGTGCACAATACTGGTTAACCGTTTAGAGGACTTATTCTGCCCAGTAAAGGTGTAGTTAGGTAACCTGACCGCGCTCGACATGAGTTTCTGGGGAAAGAATGTGCACAATACTGGTTAACCGCTTAGAGGACTAAGCCTGCCCAGTAAAAGTTTAGTTACAAATGTAGGTAAACTGACCGCGCTCGACATGACCCCATTGGGTTGACTGGGCCGTAAAACCTCAACACAAACAATTAATTTTACACTAATTCCAATCAAAACATAGTTTGACCATCTTTGTTTGTTTGAATAGCTGTAAAGTAATAAAAAGTTGAACATCGTTTGAACTTACTGAAGTCAACTTTATATCCGCCGACAGTTCATTTACTCACTCACTTACTCACTCAGTCAGACACTCGTTCGCTCCTTCGTTCATTCGTTTGTTTGCTCGCTCGCTCACTCACTCACTCACTTTGTCTGAACTTTCCCATTTTCTTATAATAAAAATGAAACCGATTGTACATTTCACCAATAAATTAATAAATAAGAGCCCAGCAATTGATTACCAAAGAAGTGGCAATGGCGACCAGCAAAGGATGGATAAGCCAATACGCACAGTCTAGTTATAACCATCGCATTCGCATAAACTCATTATCGAAGCCAATGAATGCATAGAGCGACCAGTGGTGTCTCTAACTACACCATGTAGATTGGAAATCTGATCTGTGTCTTCAACAATCACATTGTTGAAAATCATGTGATGAGGTAATAAATAAATAAATAAATAAATAAATAAATAAAATTTCACATGATATTGACAACAAGTTGCTGGTATCAACTATATGATCGCGTGCTTAGAATGTCTTAGGAATTATATACAGAACTTAGAAAATTTTCGGCCAAACTAATAGTTCGACGCTCCGATTTGAAGTAAGCAAGATAAGGCGCATATGGAAAAAACTTCCGTATATGAATAAATTACATTATTGCAATCAATGGAATACTAACTAATATAAGCAATATAATTTGTATGCACATCTTGGAGTAAAGAGCTTTACGAGCAATTTTTGATGCAAGAGTTTTCAAAATCGGCCTAAAAATAAGGAAGTTATGGTGGTTTGAATATATTTAAAATGGATGTCATTGATACCGCCATATTGTAGGCTTTGTGACGTCACACAGCCCAAATTAAATATGCAAAACCAAATTATAAAGGGTTTTTAAGAATAATTTTGCTACAGATTTTTATAATCTTTTAATTCTAGTGACATGCAATTGTTTCCCCCAAAGTAAACCAACTTTATGAGAATAACTACCTTTATGAAACGAATTTTAATTTTAAGGAAACCTCATTAAAGATTCAAAATGGCGGCGCCCATTCCACCAATGTTTAAATATTCAATTGTCCTATAACTTACTTATTTTCCACCGATTTTGATCAAATTTGTGTCCTTTAAAAGGAAGAATACTATGGACTCAGATGGGAGAAACTTCTCATTGACATATTTCTGTGATTTTTATACCAGATTAAAGAGCTTGAAATGCTTTTTCATCTTAGACGTTATAAATTAATGTCGGAAAATATATTTAAATGAGAAAGAAATTTATTTGTGTATTTCCATAAATTTTCCTATTAAACTAAGTACCGTATACAGGAAACTGCTTATCTCCGGAGCGCTCGATTATCGGAAAATCCCGTGACTATAATGACTATTCTGCCATATGGCACCAGTATGATACTCGAAGAGGCTGTGCTGGATTTTGGACGCCACGGTTTTCCAGTGCTCACATATATCGGTATATATTGTATTAATATATGATTTTTCCCTTTCCTCTAGTCGGTATATATTGCAATTTAGACTTTCAAAACGATATGCTGTGCTATATGCTCCTGAGAGCTAACCATGGTCCCACTTTGCTATATTCCAAGAGATTCATGAAATGCATGTTAGCTTCATTTTGGGGATACGTCAAGAATAGAAGATATTCAAGAAAAGACGATGCCCATGAAGAGCCATTATCACAGAACATAACCTTCCAATGATACCTAGAGGAAAAGCAAACAAACTATGACGGTACACATTCTACAAACCAAAAAAGAGCAAAATAACCAGCTTCCTCTTTCCCAGCGAGATGATCACAACGCTAGACAGGATCGACCAAACAGAACGACAACGAACAGGACAAAACAGGAAAAAAGAAGGGAACAACCACAATGACACACAAAGAATAAACAACACCAGAACTAAGTCTATTCCTGAGAATGTGAAGGCAGGACTAGCTAGTTTATGGCGTTCGAGATTACAGCTACTCTGTGAGTAGCAAAATCTATTATGTATGTTATGAGAGTAAGTTAAGTTATTTGTGTCCCTTTCTGGCAATATTTACATAAACATGGATTACGAAGCCTTCATCTTAGACAGTAGAAACAGTAAGACATTACTAAACAACTAAGAAGTACAAATTGTGGATTATTCTTTCTTTCTTTCTTTCCTGAATAATTGACTGCGTAATATTTTGTTCTGTATGTTCATTTGTTATTAAGTTTTATTTATAAATTGTTGTGTTTATTCTTTTAATTGCTTGTAATCACGTTTAGTCTATCGTCGCCGCCGCCATGCTTTTCATTTTGTAACCATTATAAGCTTTAGAAAATGGCATACACGTTATTGTTTCGTGACCCTGTAAGCATTTTTAAACTGACGTTGCTTGAAGTTTGCTGCGTTTTAATCAACGATTGGTAATGTTGAATTCGGAAATTGAAATTGTAGATAAGTACAAATATCTTGGCATGATATTGTTTTACAAGGGTAATTCTTCTAGTATGTCTATACTACAAAATTTATCCAAATATATTAAACAAGCTTTAAAAAAGAGATCAAGTATTCTAAATAACTATAGGTAAGTTACTTCAATTATTTTAATATACTCGTACATATGTGCATATTTTGGGTTGAATGAGACAACAAATTTAACAAGCTCCTTACTTATGCTAAAATTACTTTATGGTTCATCCTCATGTAACTGTAAATGGGTGAGAGAATCCTACTTCCACCATGAAAACATTCCTATATAACTTTGACCTCCTTGAACCCCACTTTTATATAGTAAAACTGGGGTTTACAGGGGTATACATTATTTTTCTGGTTTCGCTGAGGAACATGGATTGCGGGTGCTCGTTGGGACCGTCTCGCCGAATTCTAACGGGTACCCGCGGTCTGTGTTTCTGGCATGAATATGAAAAATATTAGGATTTTTGGTCTGAGAGTTTTACTTTTTTTGGTTGAATTTTTTGTATGTTTGAATGGTTGCGTTTTCGTAACGAAACTCTGGTAGACTCGGATAAAAAGTATACTGATTCGTGACATTATATGCATTTGATATTATGCTACTTTGTGTGACGATGTACTATGTACAAGTCAAATAAAAATATGTTCTGTTCTGTTCTGCGGTAATTCAAAACACGCTGCAAATCATTTGTATCAGAACAGTTTGAAAGCGATTTTTTCGCTTAAATCCAAAGTTTTTTGCTTAAATCTAAAGTTTTAGACTCTGGTATGTTAAGCAACAGTTTAAAACTGAAACTTTTTATATACTTATACGTACCATATTAACTTACGGATCTGAAATTTTGGATCAGTGATTTTACTATTAAAAATAAAACATTAGATACTCTTTCCTTTAAAAAGTATATAACAGAATTTGTAAATTTTTACTCGGAGTGCATAAAAAGTCATCTAATTTTGCTTCCAGGCTTAAGTTAGGAAGAGAGCGAATACTTAATTTTATTACCTGTCAAGCACTAAAATTCCGTGAACTTCCATGTTCTCAAAGAAGTTTATGAAATTGACAAATCCCTACATCATGAAGGTTACAGAAGCTGGTATTCTTTTATACAAAATTCTATGCATAAACTGAATGTCCGTGAGAATACATACTCAAAACTATATGATCGTTTGCAATTTTATTTATCGTTTGGGTTCCCGAAATCATTAACAAAAGAACTTACAAAAAATAGAATTAGTGTTCGTGATTTATTAATTGAACGTGGCCGCTACTTCAGACTCAAAATTCCACGTGAGCAGCGAATTTGTGTGCAGTGCAATCTGGTAGAAGATGAAGAACATTTTTTCCTACGCGTATTTTGTAGTAAATATATATTGTTTAATAAACTGCATTTAAATATACCAGTACTGAGACCCAATACTAATTAATGTTATTAATTTATGAATTGATGAGCCCCAATAGTGCTGTGGTTACAATCTAATTTGTGTATGTAAATTTACTCAGGAGGCATTAGAGTTAGATAACATGTTGCATTTAAATAAGGTTCATTCAAATGTAATTATTACAGCAAACACACAAAATGTTTGCATTAATATAGAGAGGCTGACAACATACTTAGGCACCCAAATCTCGTATGACATCTCGTATGACATCCCGTAGCAAACGTTGTTTTATCTCGTTCGCCATCTCGATATTTCGAGAGAGGATTAAAATCTGTTTACTTCGCATTTAAATTAAGCCAAATATTTTGCAAAGTCCGAATTCAATATCGGAAGCCAAACGAAATGAAATGAAAGCTAACCGAATTAACATCGTACTGGAAAAAAAAAAGAAAATTTGCACGAGCATTACGTCACAACTTCGGAAATTCCGTGACGAAGCTTTTGTTGTTTGTTAAATATTCCCAGTTTTCCTGTCGCTGTTACCACGTTTGTTTACACCCTTTGTGTGTGTGTGTGTGTGTGTGTGTGTGTGTGTGTGTGTGTGTGTGTTTTGTTTGTTTGTTTGTTTGTTGTTGTTGTTTGTTTGTTTGTTTTTTGTTGTTGTTTTTTTTGTTGTTGTTGTTGTTGTTGTTTTTTTTGTTGTTTGTTCATTTTTATTTATTTATTTTTTTTTTTTTTTTTTTTTTTTTTTTTTATTTTATTTTTTATTTTATTTTTTTTTTTTTTTTTGGACCTGTGCAAAGCAGGCATATATGAAACTGGCATACAGAAATAAGATTTTTAGGTAATTTATTCATTTATTTATTCCAATATGCCATAAATGTAGTTTGTTGCTGGTAAAATTAGGTTTTGCTGGAGGTGCTCTGTAGTGGTAAAATGCGCATGGTATTTGAGTGAATTGTGTTGTTTAGAAAGAAAAAAAAATGAGTGAAATGAATGATGTGAATATTTTAAACCTATGGTGATTTTTGTTCTTGGAGAAACGCTGAAAAACGGGTTTTTCGCCCAATGTAAATTTTGTTTTTATTAAATACAATATTTGAGCTAAGTAATGTCACAGTGATAATTGCCGAATAGGTTAAGTCGGTGGAACTGGAATCCGGATGACGAAAGCTCAAATCCCAGCCGACGCATCTTTTATAGTTTACATTTTTTAACCATTACTTTTATGATTTTCTATAACGCTTTATTAGCTCACCTGAGCACGAAGTGCTCATGGTGAGCTATTGTGGTCTGTCAATGTCCGTCGTCCGTCGTCCGTCGTGCGTCGTGTGGCATCAACAATTGCTTTAAAAGCCTACTCTTCCTACACCCCTTGACTTGATACTTGGTAGGAAGCATCGGGGTGACTTGTAGATTAAAAATAGCTTAAATCGTTCCGATCGGAAATCAAAGATGGCCGCCATGGCCGCCATCTAGAAAATCTATTTTTCGCTTCTTCTCCTGATCCGAAATGCCAATTGACTCCAAACTTGCTAGGAAGCATCAGGATGACGTAGATCAAAATAGCTAAAATCGTACCGATCGGAAATCCAAGATGGCCGCCATGGCAGCCATCTTGAAAATCTATTTTTCGCTTCTTCTCCTGAACCGAAGGCCAATTGACTCCAAACTTGCTAGGAAGCATCGGGCTGACTTGTGGATCAAAAATAGCTAAATTCATGCCGATCGGAAATCCAAGATGGCCACCATGGCAGCCATCTTGAAAATCTATTTTTCACTTCTTCTCCTGAACTGAAAGGCCAGTTGATTCGAAACTTGGTAGGAAGCATTAGGGTGACTTGTAGATCAAAAATAGCTAAAATCGTGCCGATCGTAAATCCAAGCTGGCCGCCATGACGGCCATCTTGAAAATCTATTTTTCGCTTCTTCTCCTAAACCCAAAAGTAGGAAGCAGCAGGGTTTGTAGATCAAAAATAGCTAAAATCGTGCCGATCGTAAATCCAAGATGGCCGCCATGACGGCCATCTTGAAAATCTATTTTTCGCTTCTTCTCCTAAACCCAAAAGTAGGAAGCAGCAGGGTTTGTAGATCAAAAATAGCTAAAATCGTTCCGATCTAAAATCCAAGATGGTCGCCATCTTGAAAAGCTATTTTTCGCTTCTTCTCCTGCACTGAAAGGCCAGTTGACTCGAAACTTGGTAGGAGGCATTGGGGTGACTTGTAGATCAAAAATAGCTAAAATCATGCCGATCGGATATCCAAGACGGCCGCCATGGCAGCCATCTTGAAAATCTATTTTTCGCTATTTCTCCTGAACCAAAAGGCCAGTTGACTCTAAACTTGGCAGGAAGCATTGGGGTGATATATAAAATCATGATTCTTCAGAAACCACTTAGCCATTTGCTACCAAATTTCACATTGATCCTTTTGTTGAAATGTGACTGAGAGATTGTTCAAATGATCACGCTCTATTGACTGTCATGCCATATATATTCTTCTTCAAAATTAAGAACTGCTTAAATGATGATTTTTTCATTAGTTGTGATGACAGGATTGGAAAAATGTTGCATAACATCTGCATATCTGCAGTGGCTATGTCACTTAGATGAGCGACCCGTGGCCCGTGGGCCTCTTGTTTCATTAAACAACACATTTTATTTTGCATAAATGATTGGATAAAAACGACAAAAAAAAAAAAACTCTCTGCAGAAATATTTTTCTCCGCCAGTAGAGAGTATTCCATCATCCACTGTACCTATCTATGTTCTGAAGCGTAAAAGGGCGGAAGTGGGGTGACGAGCATACTCCTGGGATTATTTAGCCAAATTATCCCATTCCTTTGTAATTTAAATTAAAGGCAACAGCATTGCCTTGTCCTATATACCTTTAGTGATGAAGTCGAGAAGAAACAATATTATAATGTTAATGCCCACCTAGATTTCTGTGTTTTATTTTTCATTAGGTTAATATGCCTCTGCCAAGCATGCATATGACGTTAATACAACGTTGCCTCAATGTTTTGAATCTCAGAGAAGCATTTTAAAGATCAAATGACAAAGTTTTAACTGTTTCCATGGAACTGCTATATACTGATAGAGCTGTCAATGCGAATAATTTTGCCGAAACCCGCATAAAAAAAGCCGACCCACTTCGAAGTTATGCCAGCTGAAAGTAAAATAGGACTAATTTCAAATCCGAAAAAAAAAAACTTAATTGCTGTAAACAGATATACAACCCGCAATGCTATATTTATAACCCATAATGCAACATTCTATTTAAAGGTAAAACTTCACAAACATATTTTAAATAGGATTTCCTTTGATTTTATGTGGAAAAAAGCAACAGCGAAAATCCGATAATGTTGATGAAGTTGTACCATTGAGGCTAGTATAGGGTTTTAGGGATGTGGTATATTTGCCTTTTTACTTCAAGGGGTATCGGATATTTGATATTTTACTACCAGGGATGTAGTATCTGATTTGAATCCCAGTTGCTATAACTTTATTGACTATCCTGTGTACATTTAGTCTAAATCGTATCATCTTAATCATATAAATAGTGCATTCTTAGTCAAAAGTAATCTGTGATATTTGATTTGTGCTAAAATTTAAATGTGATGTCATAAATTTCCAAATAGTCTTGTCATATTATCTTTTTATTTGTAAATGTGTCTTAAATGTTTCTGTTTTAATTTATATGTAATTGTATGATTATGTGATGATATGTATGACATATGTACATAAATACATTTTATCTTATCTTATCTTCTCTTATCTTTGGGGAACAAGGGAACATGCTCATTTATTTTCAGGGAACACTAGCAAATATTTTAAAGGAACAAGAGAACAAAACTAGTTTTTGGAAACATGGACTTGGAAATTTTGAAAATTACTTTCAGGGAACAAGGGAACATGGCCAATTATTTTTAGGGAAAAATTGGAACCCCCTGAGAGGGCCTCTTTAGTGGGGTTGCTTTGCACGCATCTAGGTAGTGCCTAATTTCAGATTATATATTTCATGCGAATGGACTTGGATGAAAAGTTCAAATTTTCTTTGAAGTAGTATGTAAAAAGACGTCATTAGGTTTGTCACGGAAATCATCATACCTGGTTAATATATAAAGAAGTTAATAAAAGAAAGAATCTCGATCAGTTATTTGTCTGATCATCACAGTTTACATACTCATATTAGTATGACTCCACCACAAAACTTACAACAACAAGTTGCAGGTCCTATCCAATGATTATAACAAGTTGCAGGTCCTATCCAGTGATTTATTTACATCAGAAAGTGTATCTTCAGACATGTTCGCCCAGCAAAGATTCAGATCAGCCTGTGCATTCGTGCGGTCTGATCAGAATCTTCACTGGGCACATTTTGAGTAGCCAATCATGCAAGTTTTCTCCATACAGATAAGGAAGACTTATAATACTGATCAAATCAGGCTGATCGAGTCTTCTTTGGGCGCATGTAGGTTTTAAAAATAAATATTATTCTACTATCTGACAGTGACGTCACTGATTATTTATAATGTTAGATAAAGTCCATTTTAATAAATAGGTAAACGCCACCCGATTAGCTCCTTCAATAAATATTGTAAGCAGCGGTAATCGTAAATCTGCAATAGCCAGTGGTAGTTTTCCTAGACTACAAATCTAGATATAATGAGTTCGATCCTAGTGTTTTATTTTATTTTATTTTTTTTTTATTTCATACTTTTTAAAGAATTAAAAATAAAAGAAAAATATGTTAAGAAAGAAAATGTATTTTGCAATTATTGATATTTGAATAGATTTAAAATAGTTAAAAAAAAAAGTCAATGCGTCAACCGGTCAGTCTAATTAAACTTTTAATTTAAATGATTTCCATGTGCTGACAACCCGTGCACATATATATGGACAAGAACGCTGGAAACATGTCCTTTGTGTAAAAAATGTCAACAATGCCATAATACGAGATATACAATAATATATATTTTAAAATAATATATGTAACATTCAAGGACCATGAGCGAAGTAAAAGTAATTAAAAAAAAAAAAAAAAAAAAAAAAAAAAGCTTAGGTACTGCTAGGACTGGTGCACTAAACAACCTAACCGTTCGTCCACAGCGCTTCGCTCTACCAACTGCGCTATTGCTACACACAAAACTAAAAACACTTATTGCAATAAGATTGTATACTATATAAATTTATTTGTAACGTTCTCCGTATAATTCATGCAAAACCTGCTATACCCACGTAGAGTGGTAGCTGCCGTGACGTCGCTGTTATCCTCCGAGCACCATTTTATTCTATTATTCTAGTCTATTCTATTTAGTATGTTCGATGTCTCTTTTACGAAACTCCTGGCTAATAACCGTTTCGGGTCGTTTCGAAACTCCTGGTTAATAACCGTTCCGGGTCCTTTCGGCCATGAGTCGTTTCGGTCGGGTCGTTTCGGCCCTTGGTCGTTTCGGCCAACACTGGTATTCTCTAGGTTAGGTATGATAGGTTAAACAATAATTTGGTTGTTTGAATGAAGAGGCTAGTGGTGTCATATAGGTCGTTCTTGATAGGGTATAGCATTTTTCTGTTAAGTCTGTTTTGTCTTAGATATCCTATGTTATGACACTAAAATTATCTTTCAAGAGAAAATAAGGTTTGACATTCCATGTGAATGGACTGTCTAGCAGACGATTCAATTGAAATGTCAAGCTTTATAAGCGCTTTACACCAGTAAATGCGCAGCACAGTCTGATTGGAGTTTGATTACAGTATCCATCAATTCTGTATGCTGGCTACAAAAAGGCCTGATCAGACTGCGCAAAGATCATTTACTTGCGTGGTGCAGCAGTTCATTTCCGGGTCACAGCGCATACTCAATCAGCGAAGTCACAGATAAGCCTGCTCATCCACGAATGCAATCAGAAAATCCGATTGTGTGCATTGATCGCATTGTACTGGACAAAAGCAGACAGCGTGGATGCGCAGGCTGATCTTGACCTTCACTGTTCACATTATGTGGTAAGGCTCAATTACTCCAGATAAGGCAAATACTGCTATTATTTCTCAATGAAAACATAAAAATTATGGGTATCTCGCAGAGGCGCATCAAATGAGTAACCACATTATATTTTTTCATGGAGAAATAAGAAAATATTTTCCATATCCAGAGCTTTGACAGGCTCCATATTTTCGCGACAAAGTTCTGTTTTATTATGTTGAATAAGACAAAATTTGGAAAAGACAACATTCGAAAAGTTTTATTTATTTTATTAGTTTTTCAAAGAAAATAAGTCTTGACATTTCATGTCACGAGAAATGTTAAGACTTATTTTCTTTGAAAAAAAAAAGGGACAATCTATTTTAGCATGTCCTTCAGTTTTTTGTACCCTTTTAAGACTGTCCGGCCGCAGTTCGCCGACAAAGTCAAACGTCAAACAAGTCATATTTAATTAACACCCACGAGTTTTCACACTTCAGTTAACTGATTACTACTTGGATTATCACTAAGGATTAAAGACTACACTACAACTGGCCCGAATTTTCAAATCTTCATAAATCGATTACCAAGTATCCAAACAAACATGTTCATCAATAATGATTGCCGCTTTTCATTAATACTTTAATCAATAAAATCAAGGATGAAAGACTATCTATCTATCTATCTGTCTGTCTGTCTGTCTGACTGTCTGACGGTCCGTCCGTCCGTCCATCCGTTCATCTATCTTTCAATCTACATGGTACGACACTGTCATCCTTGACCGTTATGTGTCGGGGTGACCAAGAATAGAAAAGAATATATTAGAATAAAGGTAGTTTGAAGATAGGTACAAGTATATGAGAGCATAATATATAGATCGGGAAAACATAATACATACAGATAAAGAATAATTCCAAATAAAATTAGAATATAAAATACCAAGAAAGAAGCAAGAAAGTTTTCCCAGCTGCAGTTTTCAGCGCTCTGACTGGCCCAAAAAAAAAGGTAAGAGAAAATTCCAGGGAGTGCCACAATCACAAACCGCAGCCCTTCCCAGACACCAATCCGCCTTCCCTAGGGGTTAAAGAGCACCTGGCCCGACGACACAGCTCCAGGCCTCCTCATAACTACTTGGCAAGCTGGGCCCCTACTTTATGTTTAGAATGAGAGGTTGAACAGCTCATGCTTGAAGAGTACCAAGTCAGGAGCCTCAACAATAGATGCCAGAAGGTCATTCCAAAGCGGGATAGTCCTTGAAAAGAAAGTGTATTTGAAGCAGTCACGAGAGGTTGGGAATAGCCGGAATTTGTTTGAACGTTTCGTTCTTGTCCTGGTAGTTGCAGGGGTGAGGTAGAGATCCTTGTCTACGTCTACAAAGTTGTTGACTATCTTGTAGAGCATAGTAAGCTGCAGCTTTGTTCTCCTGGTCTCAAGGGTCTTCCACTGGAGCTGGTCAGGCATGTCTGCACTGAGCTGGTATTCCTGAACCTGTTCGTAACAAACCGAGCAGTGCGGCATTGTACCGTCTGCAGTTTTGCAGATGTGCTCCTTCTTGTAGGGATTCCACACCGTGGCACAGTACTCGAGATTGGAGTGCACCAGCGCTATGTAGGCCAGAGTCTTGGTCTCATGACTGCTGATTCTAAGGTTGCGCCTCAGGAATCCAAGCATGCTGTTTGATTTCTTGGTAATTCTGTCAATGTGGGGTTCCAGTCTAGGTTGTTGGAGATAGAGATATCAACACCCAAGTATTTTGAGGTGGTCTCTGCTTGTAACTGGTGTTCCTTCAGCATGTATGGTGTCAAGTAGGGTTTTTTTAGAGCTAGCCACTCTCATCACTCTGCATTTTGCTGGGTGGAATTCCATAGCCCAAGTTCTCTCCCAAGTCTCAAGTTCGTGCAGGTCCTGTTGAAGAGCGTCACAGTCTGCCCGGTTGTTGATCTCTGTGTATACTATACAGCCGTCTGTGAAAAGGCAAACTTTGGAATGGAGCTGCTCTGGCAAGTCGTTTATAACGATGAAGAGGCCCGAGGACTGTGGCACTCCACTCACCATGGGGTACTGTATGACGTTTCACCATCCAAAACAACTGCATTTCTGCATTTGATCGGACAGGAAGGCTTTGATCCAGGTGTGGGTTCTGCCCTGGATTCCATAATGGTGGAGCTTTTTCAGTAGACGCTGGTGCGGAACCCGGTCGAACGCTTTAGAAAAAAATCCAATATCACAAGGTCCGTCTGTTTCCTTCTGTCTAGAGACTGGGCTTTGTCATGGTATAGTCCCAGTAGTTGGGTTTCGCAGCTTATACGGTCCCGGAAACCATGCTGGCATTCTGTTAAGACTGAATGTTTGTCGAGGTGGTTCATTATGTTGCTCACGATGATGTGCTCCTCGACTTTATAGCATAATGATGTTAATGAGACTGGTCGGTAGTTATTAGGATCATAGTTATCCCCTTTCTTATAAATGGCTGTGACATTGGCATTCCTCTAATCTTCAGGTACCTCTCCCTCGGCCAAGCTTTTGTTGAGTATGGCTGCTAGCAGGGGTGCTATCTCGTCTGCAAGTTCCTTTAATAATCTTGTCGGGATGGAGTCAGGGCCACATCCCTTATTGGGGTTGATCTTCCGCAGCAGGTTTATGACCCTCTTCAGAGACTTTGAAGTCTGACATCGGTGGATAGGCTTCTCTGGATGGCTCTGGGATATCTGTTACATCTTTGTAGGTATATACTGACTCGTATTGATGACACAGTATGTCAGCCTTGTCCTTGGTTCCAGAGAAAAGTCTGACATTCTCTGTCAAGGGTGGTACCCCTGCACTGTCCTTCCGATTTGATTTAATTATGCCTCATAAACGTTTCTGCTTTGGTGCTACGCTTCCATCATCTTGATCCTACTTCAATGAGGTTATCGATGTAGTTCTAGTATGTTTGCCTCTCTTCTCGCTGCATTGCTGCTTTTATTGCTTTATAAGCTTTCTCATGCTTGCTGCTCTTTATTTTCTTATTTTTCCCCAAACAACTTCTGTTTTAATTGCAGTGCCTTCATTTTTCTGTTGACCCAGGGCTTATGCGTCTTGTTTCCTCTGAGGAGTTTACTGGGGATGAACCTCTTCATTCCGGATGTTATTTTGTCTCTGAACTTTGTCCATAATCCCTCTACGTTGGTGTGCCTACTTCAGCCATGAGTGGTTCCTGGAACTGCTTCAGGTCCTCCCTAAAGTCAAAGAAGTCAGCCTTTTTGTAGATGTGGACTTTCCTCGGGGTCTTTTTGATTTTGTGGGGTCGAAGACTTGATTTCATTACAACTGCGTCATGCATCTATCTAACCTGGCATCATCCGCCCGTCTGTCTAGCTTATAACCCGTGTTTATACTCTACGATATTAAAATTGGGCCGAAACGACCCAGGGCCGAAATGACCCACCTACCGAGGCCGAAACGACCACTGGCACTTGAGCCTTAGACCTTGAATACATAGATTGAATATACCATCTGTATATTAATGTTTCATCAGATTGTATGAAAACATCGAAAAAAAAAAATCAATTTTACAATGACAATCCCCGTGTCGCTAAGTATAAATATGGTCCATATTTATAATGGTCCATATTTATACTTAGAGAAACATGAACTTTCACTATAAAATTGAATTTTTTCGATTTTTTCATACATTTTGATGTTCATTGATACACAGATGGTGTAAATTCAATCTATTCAAGGTCGGAGGTTCAGTCGTCGCCCCGATACCCACTTGTTTTTGAAGTATTATGCGAAAATAAATCTGAAGAACACCTCTTTCAAGAAAACACAAAAACAATTTATAAAGGCAAAACTGTCATGTTAGATCAATGAAAACAAATTAAAAAAAATCAGCATTAAATTGTATCGGCAAGTTCGAGTAAAAATATACATACTTTTTATAGTAATGAAAATAGAAATTTTGGAAAGGCGTGTTCATGTTAAGTATTCGCACGTGGCAGCCATTACTGAAGTTAATGAAAATAATTACTCATCGTTAACAAATGATCGGTTCGTTAAGGAAACGATCTTCGTTTAATTCATTATATTTTCATGTTCAGCTATAGGCTCTTTTCATCATTTATAGTTTATGTAACGTAGATAAATAAATAAATAAATAAATAAATATTTTAGGGTCTTGCCTTAGCACTGCTTTTGTTTCACTTTTGTCTCAGTTATGTGGTTCAGTTTTAGTCATACAATCGAACCACAGACCGGGACTTTTACTACAAACTATACTGGCAAAAATAAATATAAAACTTCAAAATTCTATATTTATCTTATACCTTAGAATATAACGTTTATTTTATTTTATTTTTTTTTAATTCATGTCAGTTGTATGGATTTGATTTTATTACCCTGACCCGCTGGACGTGATTCTCGATACCGGGACTTTGACATCATACTGCAACATCAGCAACAGATAATATTTATGAATTTGTATTCATTTTATACATGGGTCTTGCCTTTAATCTGATATTTAACTTATTAAAATGAATCAAGTAATTTTGATATTTTGATATTGTGCTTTGTCACACAAAGAGACCTCAATGAATACCGGGATATGTGAATCTCGATACTGGGACTTTATAATGCTACAACCTTAGCAACAAATATTTTATATGTTTATATTTATTTTATAGATTGGAGCATTGTCTTTAATTGGATGTTTAATTTATTAAAATCAGTTTAGTACTTTTGAGATTATGTTTTGCCAAACACAGATGCCTCAATGAATACCGGGACATGTTAACCCCGATACCGGGATTTTGACATAATGCTACATCAGCAAATGACATTTGTTAACATTTTTTTTTATTTTTCTTATAGATGGAGTGTTGCCTTTTATAGGGTGTTTAATTTATTAAAATTAATCAAGTAATTTTGATGTTATTCCGTGTCAAAGACGTATGTTTCTGTAATACCGGGACATGTGAATACCGGGACTTTGACACCATCCTGCAACATCATCAACAAATATTTTTTTCACACATTCAATTTTTTACAGATTGGAGTGTTGCCTTTTATAGGGTGAGGGTGTTTAATTTATTAAAATCAATCAAGTAATTTTGATTTTATGACATGTCAAATATGTATGCCCTATGGATACCGGGACAAGTGAATCTGGATACCGGGACTTTGACATCGCTCTGCAGCATCAGCAACAGACATTTTTTTTTATACGGGCATGTCCAACGTTGCCGAAAGCAACGTTGACGCCGGCGAAGCCGGTGTCAACGGTAGCAGGCAACGTTGGCCTGAATGCTTATAGTTAACACGCATGAAACTCACCTAGGTCTGTGTCCTGCCCATGTCACTCAGCTGATCCGTGCCAAAGTTACCAATCTCGCGACCCCAATCTCACGAATTGAAAACTGGCGAGAAACAAAATGATTCACCTAGCGCTTTCATCTCAGTTCGTCGTCACAAGCATATCAGATACTATAACTCAAGGCGTCTGCTGATAATCGTAATGTAGCAGGTATATGATACACTTGTACTGCCTTGCAGTACAAGCCGGCTTTTATAGCGACGTGGTAGAGTGTTTGCCTGTCACGCAGACGGCCCGTGTTCGATCCCCGGTCGCGGCATTGGTGATTAGAATTTTTTCACCTGTTACATCTGGCGCCCAACGTAAATAACCCCATTTGATGGGCTTGGTGGCCCAAGAGGCTTGGTGGCCTAGTATTGAGTGGTTGCTCAAATTGAGATTCGCGGACGAATCTTAAAATGGAGGGGGAATATGTAGTAGGTATATGATACACTTGTACTGCCTTGCGGTACAAGCCGGCTTTTATAGCGACGTGGTAGAGTGTTGGCCTGTCACGCGGACGGCCCGGGTTCGATACCCGCTTGCGGCATTGGTGATTAGAATTTTTTCACCTGTTACAGTAACGCTATAGAACAAGTCGGATTTTGACACTGTATTACGGAAATTATTTTTATACACATTTTTGATTTTTGACTACTTCAGTAATGTTGTTCAACGTTAAAGAGACGCTGAATGGAAACGAATAGTTAATCATGGTGACATTCGGTGGGAACCGTAATAAAAAACAGAGCCAGTCTAGTGAATTTTTTTCGTCTGCATCGTTACAGATTGTTACCCTGTCCTGCATCAACAATAACATTCTAATGCACTTGCGTGTGTAACGCGACGATTGACTGGATAACGTCAAAAATTTGCGACGGTATATTCTACGATACACTGTGGGAAATCAGACGTCATCACGTAACGTCGCTTCTCATTGGCTGGCTCACAGCATTTGTCGCTTTTTGCAAATTGTATGCATATTTTACAACAGAAAAGAATGAATAAATGCATTAGAATGGGGATAACTGCATTCAAATTTGTCATTTGGGGAGGTAGGTAAATCGGCGGTTTTACGGTCGCTGACGCGTCGCCGTAAAACGAAATTTCCAGATTTACCTCCTCAAATGACAAAAATGCAGTTATCCCCTTATTAACACTTCGGCTAACTGAAAATTAAGCAATTGCCATGTCCGTTTCTAGGCAGTGCCTAAATTGATATTAAAGTATATTTAATTTGTAGATTAGACTACCCGTATTGCCTTTAATTTGGTGTTTAAATTATTAAAATCAGCAAAGTACTTTTTATGTTATGCAGTGTCAAACACATAGACCATGAATACCGGGACATGGATACTGGTAATACCGTAGATTAGCATGTGTCCCGAAACAATTAACTGGTTTCCTGTGTTCTATATGCGGAGTATGAGCTATAGGGTGAGGGAACCAGTCAATAACAGCAACCGGAAGTTTGATCAACTTCCTTTTGAACCATATTATGTGTTTGGTATGTATACAGCGACAAGCAGCAAACTCATTATTAGTAAACTATGTCTTCTTTCGGTGTTTATTTATGATGTTTGTAGTACAGACTAAAACAGCAACATGCCCCCTTAATTCTTTGTTATTTATATAGATTGATGACTTCTGCATTCGTTGATATATATGGATTCAGTGCGAAGGGGGTATGAAACCAACAAACCGAAAACCTGACCCCGACACAAAAAAATTACATCCTGGATATGAAGACTATGTTTATAATTTTGCTCATTTTGGGTTAATTCTATGAGGTATTTAATAAATATTGTCAAAGGGAAAAGAATTTGAGGTAGGACGTTGATGGATTTTAAACCCGGATTTCTTGTTTCAAATGGTATGAATCTAGCGACCGACGTGAATTAAGACTATAATATGAAATTAGGCACTGCCTAGATGCGTGCAAAGCAACCCCACTAAATAGGCCCTCCCAGGAGGTACCATGTTCCCTAAAAAAATAATTGGCCATGTTTCCTTGTTTCCTAAAAGCAATTTTCTAAATTTCCATGCTCCCTTTTCCCAAAAATTAGTTTTGTTCCTTTTTCCCTTAAAATATTGGCAATCGCTATTGACAGCCGGCTGTCTCCAGCGAACTTTCCCTGGTGACAGCCAGGCTAACATATATGGATGGGATATTGACAATAAAATAAATATTAAAGTACTTTACTGAATTTCATTTTATTGATACATTTAAGAACAAATATTTATATATTTTTTAATTTAATATTGATACATGAATTTTATCCTTTTTAAATATTTGTATTAGTTATTTTTGATTATTGAATCATCAGATGTCATTTTTAAAAGAGGCATGAGGGAGATTTTTCTTTTATTTGAGGGAGGATTTTGAAAAATGTATAGAATATATAGGAAAATTCAGGCAAATGAGGGAGATTTCAAGATTTTAGCAAAAAGTGGTATATTTTAGAAGAATTTTACAGCTCATTTCAGGGAGTCTCCCACAGGATGAGCGAGGTATCATATGTATGTGTCATTTTTTGTCACTCTTTTTAAATAAGTGTTCTTTTAAGAAAAATATTATTAATTTTTGCCACATAGGGTAGAGGTGGGTCTTACCATTCTGAAGTCATTATTAAAGGTGACATACTGTTGATATTTGGAGTCGTTGAGAGTTGCATAGTACAATGAACACTTAGTATCAGTTACTATCTCTTCTTGTGCAGATCTGTGCTATTATATAATGAGACTGAGACTGTTGAAAGTGATGCTAAACAGATCAAATATACAGTGATTTTTTTACAATTTTGCCTTTATGGGTCCTGGGACTCGCTAGGTCCAGAATTCATGCATCCCAAACTGAAACTATGCATCCAGCCAGGGACTCGTGGGGAAATACAGGGTTCGAAATTAATAGTAGCAAGTAGCAAATTTGCTGCCTGAAAATTCAGTTGAAATTGCTACCTGGTGTTGTGCCCCAAACACTGTCAGCTTTAAGTGTTGTAAATGTCATCAGTGCAAGTTAGACTTGACATTTCATGTGAATTGTCTGCCAAGCAGACAATTCACATGAAATGTCAAGTCTAATTCGCACCAAGCAGACAATTCACATGTAATGTCAAGCCTCATTTTTGCTGAAATAAAAAAAATACTTTGAAAATGCTGTCTGCTAAATATGCTTAGCGCTTGAAGGTTTAACCCATGGCATGGGGCAACACCTTTTTCGGCCATGTAGATGCATTTTGCTACCTACTTTCAGACCAGGTGGCAACTACTTGCTACTTGTGAATAAAGTTAATTTCTAACACTGAAATATTTTGTTGCATCCTAGACTTTTCATTTAAACTTGTGTAACAGTATTTTATAATTACTTTCTTGGTATTTCAAGTGGATGTGCAATAAAAGTAAATAGTGGTGACCGAGTTGCTTTAATTCTTTCCAGAAAACTTCCTGACAAATATGAAACTATAATACCACTGTCTATTAAAAGTGAGTGTTAAAATGTTTTCACCCACAGGCTTATGAAAATGTTTTCATAAATCTTCAGTTTTAGTGACAGATGATCAAATACCTGTGATACATGATTAAGGACAGACATTTTGTCTGGTTTGACTAGACTATGATACAAAGTAGAGATTTTTGTCTGATGCTTTGTGGGTTCAGTTTGGGACTGGAGGGGGGGGGGGGTGGAGGTTTCATTATCAAGGTCGCCATCATCGGCAGTCTCAGACTTTGTTGTCCTTGTCAGTCTGATTTGCTGACCTAGCAGACTGAACAGCATTTTGGGGTCTAGTTTTATTATCTTTTTAGGGTGCATCTTTTTCTTCTTTCAACCCCCCCACCCCCCCCCCCCCCACCCCCAAAAAAAACCCCACAAAAACGATCGCTGTTTCCTGTTGACAATTGCAAGGTCAAACGGTGTTACGATAAAAGATCTCATCAGACTAAAAACCAATACTTTAGTATCCGCTACTGTTTCCTCCGATACTGGACAACTTGGTATTGATTATTTGACTATATAGGTAAAATCGGTGTACCATAGAGGTACGACGCCTTTCAGTTCTGGCTTTTACCAAATACTGTACTGAAACACCGCTTGCACATTCGCTTTTTCCAAAAATGAAAGTAGACTTCAAGAAGCAAAACGTACGTACATTCGAGATTTTTTGCGAGTCCACAGGACTCACTGAGGCTACTTTTTTTGCATCCTCTGGCAAAATTATGCGTACAGGACGCAGGATGCACGCCTAAAAAAATCACTGAATATACTGTGTGTACTTAAACTTAGTTGATGGCAATGTGCCTTATTCAGATGAGCATTTGACTGCATTGTATGAGGTGGTGTTAAGCAGGAACTAAGCAAAATTTTAGCTGTGTTAGGTTTAGATACAATGTCACAGTGAAGTATGCTTATGCCCATGAGCAATTTATTACTTATCATTCCAAAAAGGTACTTCTGTTGTGGGTCTTTATTAACTCTGTTCTCCCTGTTATGATAACTTTTCAGTTATGTGTGACTATTATTCGGTAAGGTTCAGATAACTGAATCACTCACTACCTATCAAGGAAAGAGCTGCTTTCTTTTTATCATACATTTTATTTCATGTGTGTATTCCTTCTTTCCCTTTTGAGGTTGAAGGCAGGGTTTGTATCTAATTGTAACAATAGTGGTGGATAGGAGAGTTGACTCTTAATCCATTAGGTTTCTCACCGCTGTGGTTCGAGTCTCACTCGGGTCACGTGGGGAAGCCAAGTTCTGCTTACAATGGTCAGGTGGTTTTTCCCTGGGTTCTCCGGTTTTTGCCCACCTTTGATGAACGATCACCTCGATATATGTGAAATATTCTTGAAAGGGTCATAAAACCCAAATCAAAAAAAAAAAATAAATAAATAAATAAATAAAAAAAGAAATCAGTCAGAATCTTTATAATTTAAGCAGAAACTTTGATATCTGTATGAAAAAATCTGTAACCTTGACCGCAAAGCCATGCTCCAGCTTGGGGATGGTGCTGAGAAAAACTTTAGATCTTTGTATACCATCATGCCAAATATTAATGAAATCAATCAAAGGGTCTTGATAATATAGCTATGTAAAATTTACTGCAAGAAGTTTGACTTTTATATATAAGATTCTGTGACCTTGACCTCAAGGTTTCACCCTGAATTTCTCTGAGTAAAACTTCCAACCTCTATCTTTCATCATGCCAAATATAAATGAAAATGAAATCATTAAAAGGGTCTTGCAAATATTTTGACCTCAGTCACACTCTAGGGTAGGGATGGCAATGAGTAAAACTCTTCACCTATTTCTACCATCATGCCAAATATATGTGAAATTCATAACATGGTCTTGATAATGTAGCTATATAAACTTAATTGCAAAAATTCTGACTTTTATGTGAAAATTCTGTGACCCTGGCCTCAAGTTCAGGCCCCGGGGTGGGTATAACACTGAAAATTTAGACCTACAGTACAGCTCAGGTGGTTTTTCAGCATGCACAGTTGAATAGGACCAAACTGCCGACCTGATCAAATGTGTGACAGCAATTAATAAATTTTGATTGTAAGCCTTCCCATTCACCATGAGCGTACAGAATTGTTGGTATCTACGTACACAAAACATGCCGCAAATTTGGGGCATAAATTTCAATATTCGTACGTCCTGCTTGAGTCAGTTTGAGTCGGCACCCTTTTGAATATTAATAAAGCATCGAAACACTGCGATTGCCGACGACAATAAAGAATGCGTATGGCCACAGAAGCTAATGACAATTCAGATGAGTGAGTGAGTATTTAACGTCCCACTAACAGCTAGGTCATACAGAGGTGAAGACCTTGATCTAAAGTCCCATATGAAAGAAGCCTGGGATCGAACTCATGACCCCTGGGTGACATGGCGCGCAGCTTTACCACTACACCACGAGGCACCCTTTCCCAATATTTCAACCTGTTAAATATCTAATAAAAGGACTGCAGACATACCACTATGCCCCACCACCAGCATTCCCACTCACATTTTGATTTAGGGGTACATGTACCCCTTGGGTTTAGCATTTGGGGGTACAGATCACTTTTTGAGGGTACACATATTTTGGGGTAATTAAATGCATTGTTAAGCACTGGGAAGACTTTATACTTTAAATGTCATTGTAGTCAGTTTTAGGTACTTTGTCTTAGTATTTTAAATAAAAGGAAAACTGTGCTTCAGTCATATCAAGATGTCACTTTTCCAAAACATATTCTTCAGTCAAAAGAACCTAATATAACAGCCAAGTTCAAGTACTATTAAAGCTTCCTAGATATACAATGTTTGAAAACAGGTAAAACAGGTTCTGTCCAGAATGTTGTTCCTTTCATTCAGTGTGAGCCGGACATACTGATTTTATAGAAAATCGCTACTGCAAAATGGCATGAAAGATTGGAAATTCTATGAAAGAGTGTATGACATTTTCCTGGGAATTCTGAACGCTTTTAATATTCATAACAGTGTTTATTGACTGAATAATTAAACTTTTTCGGGAAATTAGGATGTCACGAAAACTTATGACGTAGATTTTACGGCAATAAGTATATGTTTTTGTTGATAACAGCCATTAAAAACTTGGCTAAAGTAGTCATGCAGCGGTACAACTATCCTAAATTAATCTAAATGAAACAAAATATTTCTTTTGCATGCAGTAATTACCGATCTAACTGGCAACTTTTGTACACACTTGAGCGAACAGAGCCGTATGGAGAAAAAGAGGTGTCCACTAAACCGGGATACAATGTTATGGTCGTCAGTGATTGGATAATGCAAAAAAGATCATACACAATAACCAATGAACAATACTCTTATCCCTCTCGGTAAGAATATAAATACATACCGGGATTTCTGTCCGTTTAAATGCACTGGTCGAACGTATTCGTTATTGTCCGCCAGCAACCGCAGTGTTTCGATGCTTTATTAATATTTAAAAGGATATGCTGTTGAGCGAAGACTGACTCAGTAGGACGTACGCATGTTGCAATTTATACGTGCACTAAATTTTTGGTACGTTTATGTACATAGATACCAACAGATCTGTACGCTCATGGCAGATTCTCTACGTGAATTACGTACTGCAGTACGTGAATGGGAATGCTGCCACCACTGCACTTACATCAAACAAATACCATAACTCTGTTAATAAATTAATTAAGTTTCATGAAAATATCGCAAACAGTTTTCAAGTTACAGAGCGGACACAAATATATAACAGAAATCACTAAAATAGTTTCGGAGTTCAAAAGGCCATAACTCCAAAAGTAAGCTCTTATCGTCAAAGTATATGAAAGAAAAGAAGGGCAGTTGTCAGTTTCTGCTGAAATGATTAATAGCTTATGAATAAGCCAGCCCCGGAAAAGTGTGCTGGCTCGACAAGACAAAAATAGTATTGACTGGGCAGTTTAACTCCAGTTCAAACAAAAATTACGTCAGTGCAAAGTTCTCATGTCTGAAGTATGATTTACAATGTATGAACTTTGAACCGGATAAAACCTACAATACTACAATGTACGTGCGACCAGCAAAGACTCGGGTTAGTCTGTGCATCAACCCACTAGATAAAGCAAGCTTCTTGCATACTGTACGATCAGCGAAAGGTCTGAACAGAATGTGCTGTTGCAGTCGCACTGTTTATTCCGCTTTGGACAGCCCGGCTATCGACGGTAAATACGATCAGCGAATGCTCTTATCAGAATGTGCAGGCGCGTACTGAGTCAAGTCTTCGCTCGTTGCACAAGAGGTTTTGCTACACCCAGTGATCATAGGAAGTACTTACGATTAGCGAAGGCTCTGATCAGACTACTGCGATCTACTGATGTGCAGTCTCAGAGCGTGCAGTCTGATCCGTCTCTACGTAAAGTTTTATTGTAGGTTTTGCCATGCACAGACTCATGCGAGAGTTGTTTGTACAAACCTTAACGCTAAGCACCCTGGCTACAATTTTCAGCAGGCGACATTCTGAAATATTTTTCTCATTCTTCCAAGAGAACAGGATTTGCACTTCATGTAAATTGTCTCCACTGCATGAAATGCCAAATCCTGTTTTCTTGGTAATGAAAAGAAAAAAAAAAAAAGAATTAGCCCAGAGAGCCCATTTTGAAGACGCTTTCCCGTCGATGCGCTAGGTTTATACAATGCATCTCTTTTACCTTTTAAATAAATTACGGTCTTGGTTTTGCATATCGCATATGGAAGCCACAAAAACAGAACACTTCACATGGAAACAAAAGTTCTTCAGGTTGCTGTATAAGCCAGTAAATATATTGTTATTAATGTATTATTCTGTAAGAGAATAACGTAACACAGTATTCATTTGTACCCTGATAAATGCGGGGTAAGGTACTCAAACTGCAGGTTTTACTGTTTTAAGGTAGCTAACTGTAACTGACTTAAAAGGGAGTTAATTGCAATTGCTGTACGAGTCTGATCCCTGCGAAATGGAATGGGGAAGAGCATTTTTTTATGAATCGCGCCAATACAGAGGGGGCATGCTTATACAATAAGTGGTTAACCAGTACACTGAACACCCTCCCGCCAGAAACTTGTAACTGCCAATCTTGAAGCAGTGGAAGGAGCGAATGACCATAGCAAATACATGTGTACCATGATAAATCGCTCAATCTGTGAGGATCGAATGCACGATCCTGACCATCGGAGATTAATGTGTCCGCCTACGAGACATTATTCGTGTTGTTAATTTTTTGTTTTGATTTTTCCGGACGATGCTCGTTGATCCCCAAATAAAAGCCTCTAAAATAGCAGACGCGCCCCTTGAGTACCCGGGAACAAGGTAAGAAATAAACAAACAGAAATACGTTATTTTTTATTTCTTTTATTTCTTGTTTTATTCATTAATTCTTTTTTTTTTTTTTTTTTTTTAATCTCTAGGAGTAGGTAGAAATATTTTTGTATTTATTCAGTGGCTAATCAGCCGAATGATGCGTAAGCAAAAATAAAGGTTCCGATTTCCTCCGCATGCAAACTCGGAAAATTCGGAGCTGTCAATCATTCTGATGCAGCTAATCTTTCATTGCGAGCTCGCCAGGATAAACTTTTGCCCACCGCGGAGTTCTACAGGTAAGTGGGTGGTATTGCGGAGGGAACCTGGCGGAAATGCAGAGGATGAAAAATCAGTCGCGGAAGGAATTGGAGTGGGGTATCGGCAAGATCCGCGTTTGGCTAAAAAATCAACCCCACCGGTTCGTGGGGGATGGGGGAGATTTTGAAAAACCACCTGAGCCGTACTGTACCTTGACCCGGTGACCTTGACCTATATTTTGCGCTCCAGTGACTTTGACACATTTTGTGTCGATGTTCGATATCTCCTCAACTATATGGCCTACAACCATCAAACCTTGCGAAGTGCTTCTCAATGTACTGACTTGGCAGATACCTTGACCTGGTGACCTTGACCTACATTTTGGCTGCAGTGACTGACATAATTTACATCAACGTTCCAGATCTCCTCAAGTGTAAGACCTCTAGCCACCAAACCATGCATAGTGCTTCTCCCAGATGTACTGACTCAGCAGGTATCTTGACCTGGTGACCTTGACCTATATTTTGTGCTTCAGTGCCTTTTACACATTTTAAGTCTCTAAGGCCTACAACCACCAAGCCTTGCATAGTGCTTCTCCTCAATGTATAGACTCTGCAGGTACCTTGACTCGGTGACGACCTATATTTCGCGCTCTGTTGACTTTTACACCTTTTATGTTGCTCTTCCTTATGTCCTCCACTACAAGGCCTTCAACCGCCAAACCTTGTATGGTGCTTCTTCTCGATGTACTGACTCGGCAGGTACATTGACCCCGGTGACCTTGACCTATATTCTGCACTCCAGTGACTGACACATTTTATGTTGATGTTCGATATCTCCTCAAATAGAAGACCTACAACCACTTAACCTTGCATAGTGCTTCACCTCATTGTACTGGCTTGGCAGGTGTCTTGACCTGGTGACCTTGACCTATATTTGACACATTTTACGTTGATGTTAGATAACTCCTCAACTATAAGGCCTACAAGCACCATATCTTGCATAGTTTTTCTCCTTGATGTACTGACTTGGCAGGTACCTTGACTGGGTGACCTTGACCTATATTTCACGCTCCAGTGACTTTTACACATTTTACTTCGACATTTTATTATCATTGGGCTGTATAATAGGAAAAGTCAGTGCTGAAGATATAGCCATTGAGGGAATGGCACTGGCCTGGAATATATGTGCCCCACTAGGCACTTTGTCTACATTTCTTTCAGCCCAGTTTTCCAACTAAGCACTGCTAAGAATGAAATAAATGAAATAAGCATATTTAATAACCATGTTCTGATTGTGGCTCCTGTGACTTTTGACCCAGCAGGTGCGACGACGCCTGCCGCGGAATTCTTGTTATATTATTATTTATATATAAGTGTTAAAATGGGAGCACCTCCCTCCTTATCTACAGATTCTAGCACATTATCCATAGGTTAATGTATTATGAAGTAAAAATGAAGTTTTTATAGTAAAATATATTTTAATAAGTACTACTGAACCTATGGATAGCAGATTGCCCTCCTCACTCCCCGCTTCGCTTCAGTTATTGACCGGCGCGCGAATCGGGGCAGTCTCTTAATATAGCTTTGGATTTTTATGTATGGAGAAGTGTTTGATTAGCACAGAGTGCTGTTTGGTAAGTTTGAATATGACCTGCAGTCCGTCTTTGGTGAGTTTGACTATGACCTGTGGTCCATGCTTAAAAAGTTCAAACATATTCATATCTGACACATGCTATATTAAGCCTCTAGATAAGATCTGGTAACTTATTAGAAGGGCAGTTGTCAGTTTCTGGCGAAAGAATGTGCACAATACTGGTTAACCGCTTAGAGGACTAAGCCTGCCCAGTAAACGTGTGGTTAGGTAAACTGACCGCGCTCGACATGACCCCACTGGGTTGACTGGGCCGTAAAACCTCAACACAAACTTAAATAAGTTTTCACATTTTTTTTTGTTTTGTTTTTTTGAATAGTAATGTACAAACTAAATCTCATGGAGATCCAAATATGACTGGGATTCGCATATTGCTTGATCAAGAAAATTCATAGAGCTTAACCCTTCTCTTGCCGGAAAAAAAATGAATCAGGTCTGTAAGAGGGGGTACCTCTACTTGAGAAGTCATTACCCCCTGAATTTTACCTCGATTTTCATGAAATTTTCACGTATAATTTGCCGATCCTAGGTGGCCATTTTATCGGAGAAAGGATGGTCACATGACTAGAAAGTCACGTGACAGTCATGTGTAAACCAGGAACCGTTTAAGACACTTAAAAAAAAAAATTTTACAAGACACCGGCGCCTACTGTGTACTATTGCGAATGAAACGAGTGACATACATAGGTTCTACTGTTATTCCTACTTCTTCCTCACTGGAAATGATTCAGGTGTTATGGGCTTTTTTTCCAGAAAAGCCTGATCAATTTGTTGAAGTGAGTGCTGAAATTAATGGCAGCTTGAAATTTGGTATTCTCGGTCTATTTTAGTGTGGGTAAAATCCAGCACCCGACTATCTAATGAAAAGTGGCGTGTTTGTATGAAAGTAGGTTCACTCCTGTATGAGAACACTTGCTCTGAATGATTGCATGTGGTATATTGTAAGTATGACAGGCTTTTGAGTTGGCAGACCCCTCCAGCGCGACTATTGTCGCGAACGGCAAGATAAGGGTTAATAAAAGCATTTATTAAAGAATCACATTGTTCTTCTTTTTTACCTAGTACACTGAAAATTTATTAAACTTTAGTATACCCGTTGCCCATATTTCTAAGTAAACATGAACAAAATTTGTGCTGGTACTTGGTCGTTTACGTCTAAATATTTTATCTTGTACTGTTTAATTCTACAAAGAAACTGATCAAAACTGCAGGAAAGGTGACGTCACTAGCCTTAAAGGGACCTTCTGGATTAAGACTTGAGCCGTTTTTCTGTGGAAGGTTTAAGTATAGAAGAGAATAGCACATTATGCTTAGATTAAGTATTACTTGTTAAAATATGTTTTACTATAAAAACTTCATTTTAATACTCTGAATGTGTATTATCTCCCATTGCATTAGATGAATGGCCGCTAATAAGCTGAATGTTACACAGGTCTCTTTGGAAATGTCGTTAAAGTACATTTTCCACTGTACTCTGAATTAAGAGTAAAGTGGAAAAATGTGTTAAATATTGTTCCCTGTGAAATACAAATGAAGGTCATTAAGGTAATCCATGGTGAAAGTTTTCAATTGATTGTCACTGAATTTTGGCTTGGCGACAAGTTTTCAATAGTTGGTCACTATGGAAACAACTCCACAGAGCATTGATGATACACCAGAAAGGAAGGTAACGGAGATGTTTCCGGGATATCACTGCCAGGACCCAGTGCACATGATCTACGAGGATCGTGCAAAAAGTTCTGTCACTAATAGGCTCTTTAGTTTTATCCCAGGTATATTTTAAAATGCTTCACTGCACTTGAATGGTGTGTTGAATAGCTAACGATACCCATTTATTTCGTGCAAATTGCTTTCCAACTTACTGAGTTATTTCAAATTGAAATAGATGCAGTCATATATACTGACCAATTTACTTCTTACATTAGAACATGAACCAGAAGACTGAAATTCGTAGCTATATTAAATGCTGCATTAGGCTTAATACAGTTTCAAAGCAGATACTTAATGAATTGTGTGGTATATATGGACCTCAGACCATATAGTCGGGTTATTTCTAACTTGCTAACAGGTGATGAAACCTGGGTGCACATGTTTGAGCCACAAAGAAGGGCTGATAATAAGCAATGGAAGCGAAAAGATAAAAAAACGCCCATGTATTGCCAAGAGAACCATAAGCTCGAAAAAGATGTTGAACACAATTTTCTTTAATTCAAGTGGGCCAGTCGTTCAAGTGCCTTGTCCATCTGGCCGATTCTACAAGAATTCAGTACTGAAAAAAGTGAAAGAGTTTTACAATAAGAAACAACCAAGCGAAGGATGGTCAGGAGTCCACCTTTAACATGACAATGCCTCCTCGCATAAGTGTGAGGTTGTTAAGTCTTTTTTGGCTCCTGAAAAGGTGAAAGTTTTAAACCATCCACCTTATTCACCTGACCTGAGTCCCTGTGACTTCTTTTTATTATCGCACCTGCTTGTAGCAGGGTGCGATATAGGCGTCCGATTTTCCGTCCGTCAGTCCGTCCGTCCGTCAGTCCGTCCGTCTGTCAACATTTATGTCGACGTTCGACATTTATGTCAAAGTTAGTATTCTAATCAACTACAAGACTAAACAACCATCAAACCTTGCATGAAACATCTCCCTGACCTCCTGGCTTTGCAACATA
The DNA here is from genome assembly GCA_964016985.1 of Anodontia alba. NCBI lineage: Eukaryota > Metazoa > Mollusca > Bivalvia > Lucinida > Lucinidae > Anodontia > Anodontia alba. Next base: position 32,584,523 of record OZ024832.1, on the reverse strand, counting down.
GGCGTCCGCTTTTCCGTTTGTCTGTCCATTCGTCCGTCCGTCTGTCAACATTTATGTCGACGTTCGACATTTATGTCAAAGTTAGTATTTTAATCAACTACAAGACTAAACAACCATCAAACCTTGCATGAAACATCTCCCTGACATCCTGACTTTGGGACATAGGTGCCCACATTTCCATTTGTCTGTCTGTTCGTCTGTGTCCGTCCGTCCGTCTCTTAACAGTTCTGTTATGTCGAAGTTCGACATTTATGTCAAAGTTAGTATTCTAATCAACTACAAGACTAAACAACCATCAAACCTTGTATGAAATATCACCCTGACCTCCTGACTTTGCGACATAGGTGCCCGCTTTTCCATTCGTCTGTCCGTTCGTCCGTCCGTCTGTCTCTTAACAGTTCTGTTATGTCGAAGTTCGACATTTACGTCAAAGTTAGTATTCTAATCAACTACAATTCTACAACAACCATCATACCTTGCATGACACATCTCCCTGACCTCCTGACTTGGCAGATATGTTGACCCAGTGACCTTGACCTATATTTTGCGCTCCATTGACTTTGACACAATTTACGTTGACGTTCCAGATCTTCTCAACTATAAGGCGTACAACTACCAAACCTTGCATAGTGCTTCTCCTAGAGGTACAGACTTGGCAGGTACCTTGACCCGGTGACCTTGACCTATATTTTGCGCTCCAGTGACTTCGACATATTTTGCGTCGACATTCAATATCTCCTCAACTATAAGACCTACAACCATCAAACCTTGCAAAGTGCTTCTCCTCAATGTACTGACTTAGCAGATACCTTGACCTGGTGACCTTGACCTATATTTTGGCTGCAGTGACTTTAACATAATTTACGTCAACGTTCCAGATCTCCTCAAGTGTAAGACCTCTAGCTACCAAACCTTGCATAGTGCTTTTCCAATATGTACTGACTTGGCAGGTATCTTGACCCGGTGACCTTGACCTATATTTTGCGCTCCAGTGCCTTTTACACATTTTATGTCAACGTTCAATATCTCCTCAACTATAAGGCCTACAACCATCAAACCTTGCATAGTGCTTCTCCTCAATGTACAGACTCTGCAGGTACCTTGACTGGGTGACCTTGACCTATATTTCACGCTCCATTGACTTTTACACCGTGTACATCACCCTTCCATATGTCCTCAACTGTAAGGCCTTCAACCACCAAACCTTATATAGCACTTCTTCTCGATGTATTGACTCGACAGGTACCTTGACCTGGTGACCTTGACCTATATTGTGCACTCCAGTGACTTTGACACATTTTATATTGATGTTCGGTATCTCCTCAAATATAAGACCTACAACCACTAAACCTTGCATAGTGCTTCATCTCATTGCACTGGCTTGGCAGGTACCTTGACCCAGTGACCTTGACCTATATTTGACAAATTTTACGTTGATGTTTGATAACTCCTCAACTATAAGGCCTACAACCACCATACCTTGCATTGTGCTTCTCCTTAATGTACTGAATTAGCAGGTACCTTGACCCGTGACCTTGACCTAAATTTCATGCTCCAGTGACTTTTACACATTTTACGTCAATGTTCCATTATCATTGGGCTGTATGATACGAAAAGTCAGTGCTGAAGATATAGCCATTAGAGGGAATGGGACTGGCCTGGAATATATGTGCCCCACTTGGCACTTTGTCTACATTTTTTTCAACCCAGTATTCCAAGTAAGCACTGCTAAGAATGAAATAAACTTATTTAATAACCACATTCTGATTGTGGCTCCTGTGACTTTTGCGCCAGCAGGTGCGATGACGCCTTCCGCGGAATTCTTGTTTTTATTTCCAAGGCTTAAGAAAATGCTTACTGGAAGTAAGTTTACGTCTAGAAGTTCTCTTGGCAGTGCTATTTAACAGTGTCTCCAACAGATACCAAAAGAAGACTATTTATCTGCTTTTCACAACCGGGTAAAAAGGTTACAGAAATGTGTTTCAGTAAAGGGGGAATACTTCGAAGGTTTGTAATAAAAATATGTTTGATAAAACGTATCACTGAAGTAATCCGAACCCAGTGACAAAACTTTTTGCAGTACCCTCGTATTTATAGACGTAATTTTATAGTTGATTTTGTGTTAGAAGAAAAGATAACTTGATGGTTTTAGAGACCATATGGCATCAAAAATTACAAGAACTAAAGAAAGCAGTTTTGACATCTTCAACCGTTAGTAACTTATTTTACATCCGATTTTGATCAGATTTGCATTAAAATGCAGATTGTCAAGATCTTGCACCACAGATACACTCTTCATGAACATTGCTTTTCCCTTAAAAATAGCAGGTTCGTTTCTGTTTCAGATCTTGCCTGAAGATGGCAGAATCACAAGCTACACCTAATCCACCCAAGAAGTCTGGCAGGTATAAAAGATTTTTTCACCACAGTTTTTGCCATAATACGAGAAAACGTACCAACTGATGTGTGCCCAAAGAAGGGTCAAGTCAGCCTGTGCAGATGAACCCTTGCATACTAAGCTAGCCAAATCTACCCAGTGAAGATTCTAATCAGACTGTGAATGCGCAGATTGATCTAAATCTAGCCTGGGTGCACAATAATAATTCGTCACCTTTGTGCAAAGTCAATCTCCATTAAAACACGTTTTATGCTGCAAAAATGCTTGCAAATTGTTTCAGAAAGTTTATTCTTTCTTGTGACAATATTTTAACAGTAATTAGGTTAAAATTTCCCTACAAAAAAAACAACAACAACAAAAAAAAAGTAAATGTTGAAATAGAAAGTTTTGAAATAAATTAATATTTTCAATGTCAGGGAAATCAGATCATAAGTCATGCAAGAACTGCTAAAGCCTGTTTGATTGTAAGCAGAAGTGGATTGCAGGGATCAATTTTAGCACTTGCTAACTTGCTAAATGCTGGTTAATTTCCTCAAAAAGCAAGCTGCAATTTCCATCACTTGCTATCTAGCAAGATGGAAAGATTCTCTTTAATTGATAGAACCTGAGACATTGTTGCTGAAGTTTTGCAATTTCTTTTCCAAAAGCAAATGACGACATTTTTCTTATTTTTCCCAGAAAACAGGTTTTGACATTACATGCAAATTGTCTCCTATGGAGACAATTTGCATGTAATGATAGGAGACAATTTGCATGTAATGTCAAAACCTGTTTTCTGGGAAAACTAAGAAAAATATTTTAAAATGTCTACTGAAATTTTTACCCAGAGTGCTAAGGTTTAAAGCCACATTTAACAGTGTTTATAAATGTGAAAAAGCAAGTTGGCTGAAAGGTTTAGCAAGTAAAAAATAATGCTACTTGCTAATTTTAGTAAGCTGTCAAAAAAGTTAAATTTGAACCCTGGATTGAACAGTTCTGACAATTAATCTGCCAACAATAGTGATGCTCACCTGGTCTAGCAGTTTTTATGTCTGCATCTTGGCATTTTTGTTGTACTTGAAGCTCATATCCTAAAATGGTAGAAGTGTCAAATTGACTGTTTCATCTTTTAAGTGTGCAGATTGTTGTGACAAATATTGGTTTGCTTATAAAAGCTGGGCTGGTTATAGTTTAGAGATACATTTCAACAAACATATCGTCGTTGAGGAGTCAGATAGTAGTATTTCAGATTTCTTAACTTTTCAGGAGAAAGAAAAAAACTTTATAGTTTTTGCTAGACTTGACCAGTGTTGACAAAATTAGGACAATATTGTATTTAGTGACATACAAATTCACTGCTGTAGCTATTCTAATCTTACAGATGAGAATTCATACCATCTCTCGACTAAATCACTTGAGTTACAACATTTTGATATATTTTTCTCTCGACTTACGACATTTAAATGCTAAAAAAAAAAAATCAAGACGTCGTATTTCATTAGAGAGACTATACAAACTATACAAAAATATTGGCTAAATGCTCGTAACTCAAGGTCTAAGGGGATTCTAATTGACCTAGAGATACGAGAATTTGAGAGAAGGTGCGCTGAATGGCAGGTATTCCCGCAGTGGCAAAAAATGGAGTTACGAGGTTTTGACTCATAAACAATGATATCTTTTAGGAAAAGCAGGAATTCTTGCTTTAGTAAATTTGAAGACTGGAATTTTCTGTCTAAGTAGTATCAAGGTTTTAGTCTGGATATTACCAACTATATTTTAACCCTTGTCATGCTGAATAAATCAAGATGCCACGCCCACTTCTAATTATCAGCCAATCACATTACTTGATCCAGATTGTTGGTATAAATTCACATACTGAATGGCAAACAGTGCAGATCCAGATCAGTTGGCTTCTTCAGAAGCCAGCTGATCTGGATCTACACTGTTTGCAAAGGCAGAGTATATCTGGGCTCAGCAGGACAAGGGTTAATTTCAAATAGGACTATTCCATTTGTGATCAAAGGAAACTCATATATTTCGATTTAATAGAAAGGATTACCTTCTATGATAGCTGGAAACCTAGTTGTGAGCATTAACTTAGAATTGACACTTTATTTAGTTTTAATATTTTAGTTTGCACTCTTTGCTTCTTTAGACATAATTATGTTCTTTGAATTGTTGAGACAGAAAAAAAATGCATATAAATGAGTATCTGTTTAATCAAGTTGCAAAAACAATACATATAAATAAGTATCTGTTTAATCAAGTTGCATTCCTCATTATGTCCCCCACCTACCAAAGGGTATGGGGTGTGTGTGTGGGGGGGGGGGGGGCATATTGTTTTGTTGGTGTTAGTGTAAAACTTCTTGTCCGTTCTGTAACTTGAATACCCTTTGGAATATTTTGATGATACTTGGTAGAAATGTATATCAGGACGAGATGACGTGTCACATACAAGATTGACAACTCTGGTTTTCTTACTTTTGGAGTTATCATCCGTTTTATTTGAAAAAGATTTCGTGTCCGCTCTGTAACTCGAATACCCTTTGGAATATTTTGATGGTACTTGGCAGAAATGTAGAACAGGACCAGATAAATATGATTGTACAAGAATGACAACTCTGCCTTTCTTACTTTTGGCGTTATCTCCCTTTGTTATATTTGACAGTGATAATCCATTGATTTCATGTCCGCTCTGTAAGTCAAAGACCCTTTGGAATATTTTTTATGATACTTGGTAGAAATGTAGAACAGGACCAGACGACGTGTCGTGTACAAGAATGACAACTCTGCCTTTCTTACTTCTGGCGTTATCTCCTTTTGTTATATTTGACAGTGATCCATTGATATTGTATCTGCTCTGTAAGTCAAAGACCTTGTTGAATATTTTTATGATAATTGGTAGAAATGTAGAACAGGATCAGATGTCATGTTGCGTACAAGAATGACAACTCTGGCTTTCATACTTTTGGTGTTATCTCCCTTTGTTTTGTTTGAAATAGATTTCTCGTCTGCTCTATAACTGGAATACCCTTTGGAATATTTTGATGTTACTTGGCAGAAATGTAGAACAGGACCAGAGGACGTGTTGCATACAAGAATGAAAACTCTGCCTTTCTTACTTTTGGCGTTTTCTCCCTTTGTTATATTTGACAGTGATAATCCATAGATTTCATGTCCACTCTGTAAGTCAAAGACCCTTTGGAATATTTTTATGATACTTGGTAGAAATGTAGAACAGGACCAGACCATGTGTTTGTACAAGAATGACAACTCAGCCTTTCTTACTTTTGGCGTTATCTCCCTTTGTTATGTCTGACAGTGATTATCCGTTGATTTCGTGTCCGCTTTGTAAGTCAAAGACCCTTTGGAATATTTTTATGATACTTGGGAGAAATGTGGTACAGGACCAGAAGATGTGTCACATATAAGAATGACAACTCTGGCTTTCGTACTTTTGGAGTTGTCTCCATTTGTTTTGGTTGAAATAATTTCTCGTCTGCTCTGGTACTGGAATACCCTTCAGATTATTTTGATGGTACCTTGTAGAACTGTAGAATAGGACAAGACAATGTGTTCCTTACAAGAATGACAACTCAATCCTTACTTTTGCTCTTATCTCCCTTTGTTATATTTGACACTGATTATGCCCCCAGCTTCGAAGAAGTTGGAGGGGCATATTGCTTCTGGGGCGTTCGTCCATCCAGCCGTCCTTCCGTCCGTCAGTCACGCTTTTTGATGCATAGCATAACTTTAGAACCATGCATGCTACTGTTTTGAAATTTCTTATATGGATTCCTTATGAAAAAATAGCTGACACATATTTTTATACCCCGCCACACAATAATCGCGGGTATTATGGTTTGGTGTAGAATGTCCGTGTGTCCGTCCGTCCATCCGTCCGTCCTTTTTCATTTCAGGATGATAACTTGAGTAAACATCAATTTATTTTCACCAAACTTGGTATGTGCATTGATATTGTGGATATCTGGTTTGGGATTGCTAATGGGCAAATTTCGTAAAATTTTTACGGACTTATCTGCCTGAGACACGCCCATATTTTCGTTCCCGGACGATAACTTGAGTAAATAACAAGGGATTTTAACCAAACCTGCTAAATGCATTGACATTAAGGAGATCTGGTATGGAATTTTTTTTTGCAAATTTCGTACAATTTATACGGAGTTTTCTGCCCGAGACACACCCATATTTTCGTTTTCGGACGATAACTTGAGTAAATAAGGCTTTCTAACCAAACTTGCTATATGCATTGATATTATCAAGATCTGGTTTACGATTGTTATCTGTCCGTTGATATTATCAAGGTCTGGTTCTTCTTGACGGGATTACGCCCCTTTCCTGAGATGGCCCTTCGAAAAAAAAAATGGATGCAATCTTGTCAGCAAAATATCCCAACAACTATTGAAGCTAGAGCCTTGAAACTTGATACATAGACTGGTAGTGATGAGAAGATGACCTGACTAACTTTTGAACAAATTTTAAAAAAAATACTTCTTGAGTTATGGCCCTTTATAATTTTAGGAATTTTCACCATGTCAGCATAATATCTCAAAAACTGTTTGAGCAAGAGCCTTGAAAGTTGATGAATGGATTTGTAGTGATGAGTAGATGACCTGATTAACTTTTGAATATTTTCTGAAAAATACTTCATGAGTTATGGCCCTTTGTAATTTTGGGCATTTTTACCTTGTCAGCAAAATATCTCAAAAACTGTTGGTGCTAGAACATTGAAACTTGATGAATAGACTGGTAATGATGAGTAGACAACCTGATTACCTTTTGAATATATTCTGAAAAATACTTCATGAATTATGGCCCTTTGTAATTTTGGGCATTTTTACATTGTCAGCAAAATCTCAAAAACTGTTGGAGCTAGAGCCTTGAAACTTGACGAATCGACTGGTAGTGATGAGTAGACAACCTGATTAACTTTTGAATAAATTCTGAAAAATACTTAATGAGTTATGGCCATTTGTAATTTTGAGCATTTTACCTTGCCAGCAAAATATCTCAAAAACTGTTTGAGCTAGAGCCTTGAAACACTATTCGAACACTCTTTGGAATATTTTGATGATACTTGGTAGTAATGAAGAAAAGGACCAGACGACATGTCACATACAAGAATGACAACTTCGGCTTTTTTTTTACTTTTGGAGTTATCTCCCCTTCTTGTATTTGAATTTGATTTGTCTCTGCTCTATAACACGAATACCCTAGGGAATATTTTAATGATGCTTGGTATAAATGTAGAACAGGACGAGATGACGTGTTGCATACAAGAATGACAACTCTGGAGGGAATGGGGGGTGACATTTGTTTTTTTATTTTCTTTCTAAAAAACCTTTTCTAGTTCATTATTAAATCAGACAGTTCTAGCATCTGTAATGCCTATAAATTATAGTGCATAATATCTATAAGGGGTTATTAACTTTTTGTGCTATAAATGTGACATATCCGATGGTAAGTTTTCATGCGCCGTCCGACTGGAGACCAGCAGGACACGGGTTCAACCCCCTCCGAGGTCGGCAACATTCTTTCATGGAGATTGATCATGAAATATTTTCTACGGTCATTCTCTCCCTTCCGCTGATTCAAGAAGGGCAGTTGTCAGTTTCTGGCGAAAGAATGTGCACAATACTGGTTAACCGCTTAGAGGACTAAGCCTGCCCAGTAAACGTGTGGTTAGGTAAACTGACCGCGCTTGACATGACCCCATTGGGTTGACTGGGCCGTAAAACCTCAACACAAACAAACAAGATTCAATGATACATTCTGCAATATCCAAGAATTAAGATTGATCATGAAATATTTTCTACGGTCATTATCTCCCTTCCACTGATTCAAGAAGAGCAGTTGTCAAGTTTCTGGCAAAAGAATGTGCACAATACTGGTTAACCCCTTAGAGGACTAAGCCTGCCCAGTAAAGTGTGGTTAGGTAAACTGACCGCGCTTGACGCCATTGGGTTGACTGGGCCCTAAAACCTCAACACAAACAAACAATGTCCCGTTTCTTGTAGCTTGTGATTTGTTGTGTCATAATTTTGTGGTGTCTTCTGGGCACAAAAATTACACTTGTCCCCTCATATTTATGAGTGATTGATGGGGAAAGCCAAGTAGAAATTTCAGTCCACTTGTCCCACATGGCAAGTGATTTTTCATGGCTCCGCCTGCCATAGACAGAAGTGGGGCATATAGCGTTTCGCCGTGATGTTACATCCGTACATGCTTCTGTCACAATCATAACCAGAGTCATAACTTGGGTACCTTTTATGCTAGGAAGTTGAATTTGGTATGCTAGTTACCCAGACCTAAACTTTCAATTCTGTGCTTTAGATGCCCCTGGTCATGCCCTGGGGTGGGGCTAGGGGTCAGTGTTTAAGTTTATATTGACACTTACCTCTGCGTTTCTACATCCTCATATCTCTTGGAGGTCATAACTTGGGTACCTTTATTGCCAGGAAGTCCAAATGTGGTATGCTACTTACCCAGACCTAAGCCTTCAACTCTGTGCTAGAGTTGCCCTGGGTCATGCCCTGGGGTGGGGCTAGGGATCAAGGTTTAAGTTTGCATTGACATTTACATCCGCATTTCTACATTCATAATGAGAGTCATAACTTGGGCATCTTTTATACTAGGAAGTTGAAATTGGTTATGCTACTTACCCTGACCTAAACCTTCAACTCTGTGCTAGAGTTGCCCCTAGGTTGTTCCCTGGGATGGGGCTAGGGTCAGTGTTTAAATTTATATTGACAATTACATCTGCGTTTCTACGTACTCATTTCTCTAGGAGGTCATAACTTGAGTACCTTTATTGCCAGGAAGTTAAAGTATGGTATGATACTTACCCAGATCTAAGCCTTCAACTCTGTGCTAGAGTTCCCCCTGGATTATGTCCTGGGGAGGGGCTAGGGGTCAGTGTTTTAAGTTTACATACAAGTTTACATTGAAATTTGTGTCCGCATTTCTCTTGGGTCACAACTTGGATATCTTTTATGCTAGGAAGTGGAAATTAGGTATGCTATTTACCCAGACCAAAAGTTCAAACCTTCAACATTGTGCTAGAGCTGCCCCTGGGTCATGCCCTGAGTTTGGGCTACAGGTCAATGTTTAAGTTTACAAGTTTACATTGACATTTTCATCCGTGTTTCTCTTTGAGGTCATAACTTGTTGCTAGGAAGTTGAAATTTGGTATGCTAGTTACCCAGACATAAGCTTTCAAGTCTGAGCTAGAGTTGCCCTGTGATCATGCACTGGGGTGGGAGAAAGCAAATTTGCATTGACATTTATATCTGCATTTCTCTTGGAGGTCATATCGTGGCTTATTGATGAATAAACATATATATACATGTCGATTCAGTTTCCGAATAGCAAGTATGCGTAAATTCTTACATAGAGGGCTTGGCTCCAGGTGAGAGGGTATTCAGATAATATTTTTCTTATTTCTCCATGTCATAATGTTGTTGGTACTCATATAATGTGCCTCATTGAGGTGCTTCTAATGAGTACCCACAACATAGATTTTCATGCAGAAATAAGAAATATTCAGTACTATCCTGTTGAAAAAGTGCCTTATCTGGGCCTATGCGTATTTCAGTTTTTTTTAGCTCACCTACAGCTTTGCTCCAGGTCAGCTTATGCCATGGCCTGTTGTCCGTCCTCCCTCCATCCGTCCGCTATCCGTCGTTAGCTTTTCACATTTTCAACATCTCCTCCAAAACCATAAGTTGGATTTAGCTGAAACTTAGTGGGAGGCATTGTGGCAACATGGAGATTCAGAATTGCTAAAATTGTTCCGTATCGATAACCAAAATGGCCGCCATGGCGGCCATCTTGAAATTCTTCAAACAACATCTCCTCCCAAACCGTAAGTCGGATTGAGTCCAAACTGTGAGGCATCACAGTGACATAGAGATTCAAAATTGTTAAAATTGTTCCATTCTCATATCCAAGACGGAGGCCATCTTGAAATAACATCTCCCAAACCATTAGTCAGATTGGACGTCTCGGGTATCAATTTCGGACGGACAAAAGAAATTTCGGAAGTCCGCGGTACATCTTTGAAGTTCAGTTTGGACATCTGGTGGCAATCTGAGGGCGTAATATACGTTGTACGTCCGCTTAACGGAAGCCCTTAAACATGGCCGCTAGGGGGCCGGGCTTATTTTCCCTATATACATGTATCTATATAGAAAACTTTTAAAATCTTCTTGTCAGAAACAACTGGACCGATTTCATTAATACTTGGCAGAAATCTTTCCTTGTTGACCCTCTACCAAGATTGTTCAAGTTATCATGATTCGTCAAAAAACATGGCTGCCAGGGGAGGGCTTATTTTCCCAATATATCTGTATAGAAAAGTTTAAAAATCTTCTTGTCAGAAACCAATGGACCAATTTCAATATAACTTGGCAGGAATGTTTCTTTGGTGACCCTCTACCAAGATTGTTCAAGTCATCATGATTCGTCAAAAAAACATGGCCGCTAGGGGATGGAGCATATTTTCCCTATATATCTATATAGAAAACTTAAAAAATCTTCTCGTAAGAAACTGTTGGATTGAGTTCAATGTAACTTGACAGGAATGTTGCTTTGGCAACCTACCAAGATTGTGCCCTTATGATACATCAAAAAACATGGCCGTCAGGGGGCGGGGCTTATTTTCCGTATATATCTGTATAGAAAACTTTAAAATTCTTCTTGTCAGAAACCACCTGACTGATTTCAATATTACTTGGCAGGAATGTTGCTTTGGTGACCCTCTACCAAGATTGTTCAAGCAATCATGATTCGTCAAAAAACATGATTGCTAGGGGTGGGGCTTATTTTCCCTATATACCTAAATAGATAACTTTAAAAATCGTCCTGTCAAAAACCACTGAACCGATTTCAGTATAACTTGGCAGGATTTTTCCTTTGGTGACCCTCTACCAAATTTGTTCAAGCTGTCATGATTTGTCAAAAAACATGGCCGTTAGGGGGTGGGGCTTAATTTCCCTATATATCTATATAAGACATTTTAAAAATCTTTTTGTCAGAAACCACTGGACCAATTTCATTATAATGGCAGAATTGTTCCTTTGGTGACCCTCTTTCAAGATTCAGTTCAAGCCATCATGATGCATGAAAAAAACATGGCCGCTGGGGTGCAGGGCTAAAATTTATACAAAAATCTTAGAGCAGTGAACTTGGCTGAAACTTCAACAGTAAGTATGCAAAGCTGTTTGCTCAGATGAGCGACATAGGACCATCATGGTCCTCTTGTTCTCTTCTCCCTTCCTCTGGGAGATGACACAAAATGACCCACAAGGGTTGACGTGTCGTTAAACTCCAACACAATCAAAAAATCCTTTTTCATATCAAATGGTTGGCGCTTTAAGCAGACGACACATCCGATTCTCGGACTTCTAGTTTTACAACTTGCCTATTAAAATGAATACAGTGTAGCTCCAATATATCGCGGTCCTCTGGGTCCAGAGTCCGCTGTCGTGATATAAACGGAGCGCGATATAAGTCCCGACATGTACCATGCATGTATAACGGCGTGCATAACACTCGCTCGGTTTGTCGCTGTGGTAGTTTGCTGAGACAACACGGATAAATGGCATTCAGTTATGTTGTCACCATATTTCCTAATTAAAATTGGATTAGAATTGCTCAATGGAATAATTTACAATGGTGCGCTATGTCTAACAAGTAATTCCAATCGAAACCAGCTGATAAACTACGTTTGAAAACAAGAAATCATCGGATTGACAATTTAGGACGCCATTTTGGATGGCGAAGGGAAGTTACTCCATTGTACTAAGATAACTTGAGTTGCTTCCCTTCGCTTATATTGCGGGCGCAAAAAAAAAAAAAAGTTCTTTTAATTTATTTTTTTTTTATTGTTTGTTTTTTGACGCAGTTGTTTTCTTCTGAAATATTTATATCTACAGAAGTGTAAAATAAGCAGACTACGATCTGTGTATGTTGGACAGAAACATCGTAAGACTACTGTCTTGTAAAATTTGCTGGTGTTGAAAAGGAGGTGGAAAGTTTTCCCCTGCTGAGCAAAATTAGTTTGTGGGCATCATTGACTCATTGAGCATTGAGTAGATCTATGTACTATGTGATGATAATGATTACGATAATTACGGCGATATAATTTATTGTTTGCCAATTATAATCAACATGTGCGCTGATTGACACTAAGTTGATTGTTTGTCATATACATGTAATACCTGACGCGACTTAGCGTCGGGATAGGCGCGAAAAATCAATTACCAGAGGCAGAACGCGTTGTTGTTTTTTTTTTTCTGAAAATAAATAAAACAACAAACATTTTATGTTTTTAAATTTTTTTTTTTTTTTTGCTATTTGGAAAATTTGGGAGCCATGGCCTATTCGCATTATTCTGGATTTCACGAAATAACGGACCGGGATGTATTGGAGCTACACTGTAGTAAGAAAAAATGTGTTCCCAAAATATAAAATTTTCCAGATAGTCGATTATAAAATTCTTTCTGATCATCAGTCACAAAGAGGCAAAAGTGACTGATGATTGATTATAACTGATCATTGGAACAACACTAGTCAGTGCTTTCATTGTTTTCAGATTATACTGCAAGGCTGTTTTCACTGGATACAAGAGGGGTTTAAGAAACCAGCATGAGAATACAGCACTTCTAAAAATAGATGGTGTCACGCACAAAAATGAAACAGAATTCTACATGGGGAAACGTTGTGCTTATGTATATAAAGCAAAAAGGTATAACTGTAAACATGTTAATCTGCCTCAGTGTGCCAGGTTATGGCTTTCCAAGCATATGTTAGCAACAATGTGAAATGATGTATGCTCATACATGCACCTAGCAAAGTTTCTGATCAACCTGCATATCCATACAGTCTGATCGGTCTTTGATGGCAGCCTGAAGAACCCTTAGCCATAAAAAATGTGCCCAGCAAATACTGATATTATCAGATTGTGAAGATGGCTCTGAACCTTTGCTGGGCACATACGTCTGTTGTGACTCCGTATTTCCCAACATAAACATTACCTCCCTAGCTCCAGATAAGTTGGCTTTTTATTCTTTTTTTTTTTTTTTTTTTTTTTTTCAAACAAAAAATACTGATTTTTCACGATGAAAACGTGGATACTCATTAGAAGCGCTTTGCTGAGGTGCTTCTAGGGAGGCGCTTCTAATGAATATCCACAACATATGTTTTCATCGAGAAATAACAAAAATATATTATGGATACATTCTCTTATCTGGAGCTATGACTTCATAGCTCCAAATAAAATGTTTTTGTTTTTAGCTCACCTGAGCTATGCTCAGGATGAGCTATTGTGACCACTTTTTGTCCATCTGTTAACATTTTCAAACGACTTTTCCTCTGAAGCCACTGAGCCGATTTTGCTCAAATTTCATATAGAGCCTCCTTAGGTTGGGGGAAAGAAAGATTGCTAAAATGGTTGCGGTCCATTGACCAAGATAGCCGCCATGCCCGTATATGGTAAAAACTTTAAAAATCTTCTTCAGAACCGAGGATGCCTTGGGCTGTATCTTTGCACAAATCATCAGGGGCGAGAGGTCTACCAAAGTTGCTAAAATAATTGATGTACATTGACGTTTGACCCTTTATGGCGAGGTCAAGTTTGCTTCCCTATGTATTTGTATGGGCACCATACATTTGTATGGGGAAAATGTTGAGAATTTCAAAAAACTTCTCCTCTGAAGCCTCTGAGCCAAATGTTGCTCAAATTTCATGTGGAGCCTCCTTAGGTTGAGGGAACGAAAGATTGCTAAAATAGTTGCGGTCCATTGACCAAGGTGGCTGCCATGCCTATATATGGTAAAAACCTTTAAAAAATCTTCTTCTCCTGAACAGAGGATGCCTTGGGTCTGAATCTTTGCACAAATCATCAGGGACGGGAGGTCTACCAAAGTTGCTAAAATGATGGTCGTACATTGACGTTTGATCTTTTTACGGTGAGGTCAAGTTTGCTTCCCTGTGCATTTGTATGGGCACCATACATTTGTATGGGAAAAATGTTGAGAATTTCAAATGACTTCTCCTCTGAAGCTTCTTGGCCAAAGTTGCTCAAATTTTATGTGGAGTCTCCTTAGGTTGGGGGAACGAAAGATTGCTAAAATGGTTGCGGTCCATTGACCAAGATGGCTGCCATGCCCATATATGGTAAAAACCTTTAAAAATTTTCTTCTCCAGAACCAAATAAGCCCTGGGGCCTTATCTTTGCACAAATCCTTGGGGACAGCAGATCTACCAAAATTGCTAAAATGATGGTCCTACGTTGATATTTGACCTTTCTTTTTACGGCAAGGTCAAATTTGCTTCCCATGCATTTGTATTGGCCCTATACATTTATATGGGAAAAATGTTGAGAATTCATATTTTGGACATCTCTACAATCCAGTTGAATTGAAACTTGATGATGAGCATTTAATAGGGCGCTTATGAGACACAAAATAGCTAAATGAGCCAATAGAAAATCCAAGATCTTGAAAATCAATTTTCGACATTTCTTCTCAAACCTTAGATGGCTTTGAGCTGAAAATTGCTCTTTAGCAACAGGATGACTTCTGGATTGAAACAAGCCAAAATTGTGTAGATCGAAAATCCAAGATGGCCGCAGTGGTTCTGCTCCACTGAACAGGATGGCTGCCAAAATAGAAAATCTTCAAACAGCATCTCGTCGTTGGCCAATGGCCTGATTTCAAAATATTTGCACAGAAGTGTTCCACCAATGGCCCTCAACCAAAATTACTAAAATGGCTCCACTTGGCTGAACAAAATGGCGGCAAGAGCTAAAAATAAAAAAATCTTTAAAAGACATCTCTTCCACAGCCAGTGTTTTGATTTCAAAGTAATTTCACAGATGTGTTCCTCTTATGGTGCTTTACCAAAATTGCTAAAAAATTCTGCTCGGCTGAACAAAATGGCCACCAGAGCTAAAAATAGAAAAAACCTATAAACATCTCCTCCTTGGCCAGTGGCCTGATTTCAAAATGATTTCACAGAAATGTTCCTCTTATCCCCCTGTACCAAAATTGCCAAAATGGTTCTGCTCTGCTGAACAAAATGGTCACCAGAACTAAAAATAGAAAAACTTTTAAACGACATCTCCATGGCCAGTGGCAAGATTTCAAAATAATTTCACATCAGTGTTCCTCTTATGCCCCTTTGCCAAAATTTCTAAAATGGTTCTGCTCTGCTGAACAAAATGGTTGCCAGAGCTAAGAATAGAAAGAAAAAAAAAAAAAAAAAAAAAAACCTTTAAAGGACAGGATAAGTAGATGAACCAAATGACGTCTGAAAAATACCTAAACTTTTTTTTACTTATTTGCGTTTTGAAAATTTCAGCATTTTAACCTTGTAAGCAAGATATCGTAGAAACTGTTTAAGCATGATTGCCTTGTCATAAGAGTATTGGAAAAATGTTGCATGCCATCTGCATATCTGCAGTGGCGGTTTCACTCAGGTGAGCGAGTTGTGGCTCGTGGGCCTCTTGTTAGCTCACCTGAGCATGAAGTGCTCAAGGTGAGTTATTGTATTCAGTCACTGTCCGTTGTTTGTCATCCGGGGATGGTTGGGTGTGGCGAAGGTGTCGGTGTCTTAGTCACCGGGGCGACCAGTTGATATTAGCTTCCAGTTGGAATAGGCATGCTATCCTTGTAGCAGGTAAGGGTAGAGGGGAAATGTTTTTATTTCTTCTGTTTCTTCACTTTCATTCCTGTTCCTCTTTCTTCCCAATCCCTCCCTTCCATCTCCTCATCTCTTCTATCTTTTTTCTCCCTTTCTCTGGGAGACAACACAAAATGACCTACAAGGGTTGACGTGTCGCTAAATATGTCTTGCCTCGTCAACAATTGCTTTAAATGCCTACTCCTGCTACACCACACCCTTGGGCCAATTGACTTGAAACTTGGTAGGAAGCATCGGGGTGACTTGTAGATCAAAAATAGCTAACATAGTTCTGATCAGAAATCCAAGATGGCCACCATGGCAGCCATCTTGAAAATCTATTTTTCGCTTCTTTCCGGAACTGAAAAGCCAATTGACTTGAAACTTGGTAGGAAGCATCGGGGTGACTTGTTGATTAAAAAAAAAGCTAAAATCGTTCTGCTCGAAAATCCAAGATGGCCACCATGGCGGCCATCTTGAAAATCTATTTTTCGCTTTTTCTGAACCGAAAAGCCAATTGACTTGAAACTTGGTAGGAAGCATTGGGGCGACTTGTAGATAAAAAATCGCTAAAATCGTTCCGATTGATAATCCAAGATGGCAGCCATCTTGAAAATCTATTTTTCGCTTCTTCTCCTGAAGCTAAAGGCCAAGTGACTCAAAACTTGGTAGGTAGCATTGGGGTGATGTGCAGCTCAAAAATAGCTAAAATCATTCCAATCGGAAATCCAAGATGGCCACCATGGCAGCCATCTTGAAAGTCTATTTTTCACTTCTCCTGAACCGAAAGGCTAATTGACTCAAACCTGGGTAGGAAGCTTTAGGGTGGCTTGTAGATCAAAAAATAGTTCCTAAATTGTTCCAATCGGAAATCCAAGATGGCTGCCATCTTGAAAATCTAGTTTTCTCTTCCTCTCCTGAGCTGAAAGGCCAATTGACTTGAAACTTGGTAAGACTTGTAGATAAAAATAGCTAAAATCATTCTGATTGGAACTACAAGATGGCCGCCACAGTTACCATCTTGAAAATCTATTTTGAACTTCTCCTGAATAAAAAGGCTCATTGAATCAAAATTTGATAGGAAGTATTGGAGTGACTTGTAGATAAAAAATATCTAAAATCATTCTGAGGCCTCGGTGGCTCAGTTGGATGCGCCGTGGTGCGAAGGTGCTGTGTATCTTACATCACTGGGGCGTCCAACTGATATTGGCTTACAGTTGGGCAAGGCCTGCTATCCTTGTAGTGGGTAAGGGTAGAGGGGGAATGTTTTTATTTCTTCTGTTTCTTCACTTTCTTTCCTGTTCCTCTTTCTTCCCTGTCCCTCTCTTTCATCTCCTCTACTCTCTCTTCTATCTCTTTTCTCCCTTTCTCTGGGAGACGACACAAAATGACCCTCAAGGGTTGACGTGTCGTTAAACCCCAACACAATCAATGGATGCGCCATCCGACTGGAGACCAGGAGGTCGCGGGTTCAACCCCTGCCGAGGTCGGCAACATTCTTTCATGGAGATTGATCATGAAATATTGTCTACGGTCATTCTCTCCCTTCCACTGATTCAAGAAGGGCAGTTGTCAGTTTCTGGCAAAAGAATGTGCACACAATACTGGTTAACCGCTTAGAGGACTAAGCCTGCCCAGTAAATGTGTGGTTAGGTAAACTGACCGCGCTCGACATGACCCCATTGGGTTGACTGGGCCATAAAACCTCAACACAAACAAACAAAATCATTGTGATCGAAAATGGGGGTGGTTGGGTGAGGCAAAGGTGTTGTGTATTTTACGTCACCGTGGCGTCCAGCTGATACTTGCTTATAGTTGGGCAAGGCTTGCTATCCTTATTTCTTCTGTTTCTTCATTTCATTCATTTTACTCCCCTGTCCCTCTCTTTCATCTCCTGTACTATCTCCTCTATCTCTCTTCTCCCTTTCTCTGGGAGATGACACAAAACACCCACAAGGGTTGACGTGTCGTTAAACCCCAACTCAATCAAACCGAAAATCCAAGATGGTCGCCCTAGCAGCCATGTTGAAAATCCATTTTGAACTTTTTCTCCTGAACCAAGAGGGCAATTGACTTCAACTTCATTGGGAAGTATCGAGGTGACACTTGTAGATCAAAAGTAGCTAAAACTATTCTGATGTGAAATCCAAGATGGCCTCCATCTTGATAATTAATGTTGAACTTCTTCTCTTGTCTGGTAATCAGGTGAGCTATACAGGGACATCTTGACCTTGTGTTGTGATCACTCACTGTCTGTCGTCGTCTTCCGTCTAAACCACTGAGCCAGTTTTAACTAAATTTTCATAGGATTGATCCTTGGGTGAAACTGACTGAAAATTGTTCAAAGATTTGGAATCCATGCAGGATTCTGGTTGCCATGGCAACCAAAAGAAAAAAAAAGTTTTAAAAATCTTCTTAATGTTCCTTTGGTGATCCTCTACCAAGATTGTTCAAGCCATCATGATGCATAAAAAAACATGGCCCTTATGGGACCGGGCTTATTTTCCCTATATATCTTTATAGAAATTGAAAGATCAGATTAAAAAAAATGAAAGATCAGATTAAAAAAGATGAGGCACTGCTTGCCATATGTGGCAATGCTACTCCATTTTTAGCTCACCTGAGCACAAAGTGCTCAAGGTGGGCTATTGTGGTAAGTCCGTAATCTGTCGTGCATGGTCAGTCGTGTGGCGTCAACAATAGCTTTAAAAGCCCTATCCACACCCCTGCTCTTGACCTATAAGGTCAAGATCACGGACTTGGAAATTTTATGTTAAAGTTTTGCGTCAAAGTTTTTAAGATCTGTTAATTTCTAAATCCTCGCATGGATTTACTGTACATTTGGTATAATAGATATTGGTCCAAAATTTTATTTGGCACTACCCCTACCCATGCTTATGACCTAAAGGTCAAGGTCACGGACTAAGAAATCAATGTTAAAGTTTTGCGTTAAATTTTTTAAGATCTTAATTTCTAAATCCTTGTATGGATTTACTTTTAATTTGGCATGATTATAGATATTGATCCAAAATTTTATTCGGCACTCACCCCACCCCTGCTTATGACCTAGAGGTCAAGGTTAGGAACTTCGAAATTTATGTTAAAGTTTTGCATCAAAGTTTTTAAGATCTCTTAATTTCTAAATCCTTGCATGGAGTTACTTTATATTTGAAATGATTATAGATATTGATCCAAAATTTTATTCAGCACCATTCCCACCCATCTTATGATCTAGAGGTCAAGGTCACTGATTTAGAAATTCATGTTTAAGTTTTTGGATGGGTTTCTAGCTCACTTGAGCAAAAGCTCAGGATGAGCCGTTGTGATCACCCTCTGTCTGTCGTCCGTTTTTGTCCGTCGTTCGTCAACAATTAGTTTGTTAACCGTCTAGAGGTCACAGTTTTGACTCAGTCTTGATGAAACTTGCCCAGAATGTTTGTCTCTCTGAAATCTAGGTCAAATTCGATACTGGGTCACTTGGGGTCAAAAACTAGGTCACCAGGTCAGATCAGAGGAAAAACTTAACACTCTACTAGAGGTCACATTTTTGAAGCAATCATCATGAATATTGCTCAAAATGTTTGCCTTGATGATTTCTAGGTCATGTTTGAAACTGGGTCACTTGGGGTCAAAAACTAGGTCACAAGGCCAGATCAAAGGAAAATCTTGTTAACACTCAAGCGGTCACATTTTTGAAGCAATTATCATGAATCTTGCTCAGAATGTTTGTCTTGATGAGTTCTATGTCAGGTTTGAAACTGGGTCACTTGGGATAAAAAACTAGGTCACCAGGCCAAATCAGCAGAAAATTTTGTTAACATTCTGGCGGTCACATTTTTTAAACAATCGTCATGAGTCCTGCTCAAAATGTTCTTAATGATTTCTAGGTCAAGTTTGAAACTGGGTCACGTGGGGTCAAAAACTAGGTCACCTGGCCAAATCAGCAGAAAACCTTGTTAACACTCTAGCGGTCACATTTTTCAAGCAATCATGAAATTTGCTCAAATTGTTTGTCTTGATGATTCCTAAGTCATTTTTGAAACTGGGAAACTTCGGTTCAAAAACTAGGTCACCAGGCCCAATCAAAGGAAGAGCTTGTTAACACCCTAGGGTCACTTTTTGAAGCAATCATCATGAATCATGCTCAAAATGTTTGTCTTGTGGAGTTCTAGGTAAAGATTGAAACTGGGTCACTTTGGGTCAAAAACTAGGTCACCGGGCCGAATCAGCAGAAAACCTTGTTAACACTCGAGCGGTCACATTTTTGAAGCAATCATCATGAATCTTGCTCAAAATGTTTCTTGATGATTTTTAGGTCAAGTTCAAAACTGGGTCACATGGGGTCAAAAACTAGGTCACCTGGTGACATCAGTGTAAAACTTTGTTAACACTCTAGCGGTCACATTTATGAAGCAATCATCATGAATCTTGCTCAAAATGTTTGTCTTGATGATTTCTAGGCCAGGTTCAAAACTGGGTCACATGGGGTCAAAAACTAGGTCACCTGGCCGAATCAATAGAAAACATTGTTTACACTCTAGTGGTCACATTTTTCAAGCAGTCATCATGAATCTTGCTCAAATTGTTTGCCTTGATGATTTCTAGTTCAGGTTTGAAACTGGGTCACGTGGAGTCAAAAATTAGGTCACCAGCCCAAATCAAAGGAAGACCTTGTTAACACTAGAGGTCACATTTTTGAAGCAATCATCATGACTTGCTCGAAATTCTTGTGTTGATGATTTCTAGGTCAAGTTCAAAACTGGGTCATGTGGGGTCAAAAACTAGGTCACCTGGCGATATCAGTGTAAAACCTTGTTAACACTCTAGTGGTCACATTTATGAAGCAATCATCATGAATCTTGCTCAAAATGTTTGTCTTGATGATTTCTAGGTCAAGTTCGAAACTGGGTCACATGGGGTCAAAAACTAGGTCACCAAGCCAAGTCAAAGGAAAACCTTGTTAACACTCCAGAAGTCTTATTTTTTATATAATCATCATAAATATTGTTCAAAATGTTCATCTTGATGATTTCTAGGTTTAGTTTAAAACTGGGTCACTTGATGTCAGAAACTAGGTCACCAGGCCATATCAAAGTAAAACTTTGTTGACACTCTAGAGGTCACATTTTTAGCTCACCTGAGCTGAAGGCTCAAGGTGAGCTGTTGTGATCACTCACTGTCCGTCGTCGTCGTCCGTCCGTTCACAATCTTTAAACATCTCCTAAACCACTGATTGGATTTTGACCAAACTTCACAGGAATGATTCTTGGTTGGTCCTCTTTCAAAATTGTTCAAATGGTTCCGGTCCATTGCATATCTAGGTCACAGGAGCTAAAAATAGATTTTTTAACTAAAAACTTAAAGAAATCTTCTTGTCAGAAACCACTGGACCGATTTCAATATAATTTTGAAGAAATGTTCCTTTGGTGATCCTCTACCAAGATTGTTCAAGCCATTTGGATTCGTCAAAAAACACGGCCGCCAGGGGGCGGGGCTTACTTTCCCAATATATCTTTATAGAAAACTTTAAAAATCTTCTTGTCAGAAACCACTGGACCGATTTCTATATAATTTTGCAGAAATGTTCAATATATCTTTATAGAAAACTTTAAAAATTTTCTTGTCAGAAACCACTGGACCGATTTCTATATAATTTTGCAGAAATGTTCCTTTGGTAATCCTCTACCAAGATTGTTCAAGCCATTTGGATTCATCAAAAAACATGGCCGCCCGAGGACGGGGCTTATTTTCCCTATGTATCCATATAGAAAACTTTAAAAATCTTCTTGTCAGAAAGCACTGGACCGATTTCAATATAATTTGCAGAAATGTTCCTTTGGTGATCCTCTACCAAGATTGTTCAAGCCATTTGGATTCGTCAAAAAACATGGCCGCCAGGGGGCGGGGCTTTTTTTTCCCTATATATCTATATAGGAAACTTTAAAAATCTTCTTGTCAGAAACCAATGGACCGATTTCAATATAATTTTGCAGAAATGTTCCTTTGGTGATCCTCTGCCAACATTGTTCAAGCCATTTGGATTCGGCAAAAAACATGGCCGCCAGGGGACGGGGCTTATTTTCGCTATATATCTAAATAGAAAACTTTAAAAATCTTCATGTCAGAAACCACTGGACAGATTTCAATATAACACTGCAGGAATGTTTCTTTTGTAACCTTCTCCCAAGATTGTTCAAGCCGTCAAGATTCGTTAAAAAACATGGCCGCCAGGGGGCGGGGCTTATTTTCCCTATATATCTATATAGAAAACTTAAAAAATCTTCATGTCAGAAACCACTGGACAGATTTCTATATAACTTGGCAAAAATGTTTCCTTGGTGATCCTCTACCAAGATTGTTCAAGCCGTCATGATTTGCCCAAAAACATGGCTGTTATGGGGCAGGGCTTATTTTCCCTATATATAGAAAATTTTAATGATCTCTTGTCAGAAACCACTGGACCGATTCTAGTATAACATTGCAGGAATGTTTCTTTTGTAACCCTCTACCAAGATTGTTGAAGTCGTCATGATTCATCAAAAAAGGTGGCCGCCAGAGGTCGGGGCTTAATTTCCCTATATATCTATGTAGAAAACTTTAAAAATCTTCTTGTCAGAAACCACTCGACTGATTTCATTATAACTTGGCTGAAATGTTTCCTTGTTGACCTTCTACAAAGATTGTTCAAGGTATCATGATTCATCAAAAAACCTGGCTGTCAGGGGGCGGGGCTTATTTTCCCTGTATATCTATATAGAAAAGTTTAAAAATCTTCTTGTCAGAAACCAATGGACCGATTTCAATATCACTTGGCAGGAATGTTTCTTTGGTGACCCTCTACCAAGATTGTGCAAGCCGTCATGATTCGTCAAAAAACATGGCCGCTTGTAGATAAAAAATAGCTAAAATCGTCCCTATTGGAAATCCAAGATGGCCGCCATTTTGTTTTATATATACTTATATAGGGAAAACCTTTAAAAATCTTTTTGTCTGAAACCAGAAGGCCCTGGCCTTCGACATTTGGTTACATAGCTTCATCTAGATTACATGCCTATTCAACAATAAGCTAGTTCACATGCCTATTCAACAATAAGCCCCCCCCCCCCCTGCAGCCTTATATCCGAAAACATTCTTTTCAACAAATTTTAAATATACATAGTCCTATGAAGAGAGAAATCATAGTCTTTTAGAATATACTAGAGACAATGACACTCAGGTGAGCGAATTAGGGCCCTCTTGTCTTCATTTTTAGCATCAAAATGAAAAATTTACACCATAAGGGCAAATAAGTTTTGTGGGAATTTTACTCCTCTGTATTGTATTTTGATTTGATTTTCTTTGTAGAAAGACAGCATGCCCTGGGCACAAAGAGGCAAGCAAATTGAGAGTGATCTGGGGTAAGATTACACGCTCACATGGCAGCAGTGGGGCTGTGAGGGCAAAGTTCAGGAAGAACCTTCCAGCATCTGCCATGGGAAAAAGAATAAGAGTTGTACGTAGTTTTTTAATTCATTAAACACGATATAGAACTCATACCTCCAGATAAGGCTTTTTTTTTTTTTCAGCTGTAAAGTACTGATATTTTTTTTTATTTCTCCACAAAAGCATATGTTGTTGGCTGTTTTCAATGACAATTGTGCCTCTTATAAACAAAAACTGGGCTGTTTTCAATGACATTGTGTCCCTTATAAACAAAGACTAGGCTGTTTTCAACTACAATTGTGTCTCTTATAGACAAAAACTGGGCTGTTTACAATTAAAATTGTCTCTCTTATAAACAAAAACTGGGCTGTTTTCAATTAAAATTGTGCTTCTTATAAACAAAAATTGGGCGCAATGACAATAGTGTCTCTTATAAACAAAAACTGGGCTGTTTTCATTTACAATTGTGTCTCTTATAAACAAGAACTGGGCTGTTCTTAATGAAAATTGTCTCTTATAAACAAAAGCTAGGCTGTTCTGAATGAAAATAAACAAAAACTAGGCTGTTCTGAATGAATATAAACAAAAACTGGGCTGTTCTGAATGAAAATTGTGTCTCTTATAAACAAACACTAGGCTGTTTTCAATGAAAATTGTGTCTGTTATAAGCAAAAACTGGTCTGTTTCAATGAAAATTGTGCCTCTTATAAACAAAAACTGGTCTGTTTTCAATGATAATCGTGTCTCTTATAAACAAAAATCTGGGCTGTTTTCATTGACATTAATTTCTCTTATAAACCAAAACTGGGCTGTTCTCATTGACAATAGTTTCTCTTATAAACCAAAACTGGGCTGCTCTCAATGAAAATTGTGTCTTTTATAAACAAAAACTGGGCTGTTTTCAATGAAAATTGTGTCTCATATAAACGTAAGATGGATTGTGTTCATATTTGACATGATGATAGATACAGGTCTAAAGTTTTATTCAGCAATACTCACTGTCCTTGCCCATGGCCTCAAGGTCAAAGTTAAGGACTTAGAAATTTTATATTAAAGTGTTTTAAGAGCTCCTATTTTCCAAACAGTATGATAGATTTGGTTCATATTTGGAATGGTAATAGATACAGGTCCAAAGTTTTATTCATCATCACCCCCACCCATACCAGTGACCTCAAGGTCAAGGTCACAGACTTAGAAATTTTATAATTGATCCCTGACAATGTCAAATTCATGACAACAAATGACCAAACCATAGCACAAGAAATCCTATCAAGAGCTAAAATGCCATAACATTTCCTCTTACCATAATGATTCTAAGTATTGGGAAAGATAGGCCTAAGCAAACAGTGCAGATCCAGATCACACTGGTCCTAAAGAGCACCCTGATACTCCAGTATCACCCCAATTCCAGGCGAGCTATGCTGTCTGCTGACAGCTCTTGTTCTGAAAACACTGTTACATTAGTACTAGTTTCTTCACAATGTAAGGTTTTCATGGAGAAGTAAGAAAAATATATATATCTAATGCCCCAGCTTATAATCTAGAACTACTCCTTTGAATACGCTATAAACAGAAAAAGCTAAAGATAAGACTGCATGTGTGTCCAGAGCAGCTTCCCCTGTGAAGGTAAGTTTTCCTGTGATAACATATAGACTTTAACTAAAGCGTGGTCATTTCTGTGCAGCATGATTCAAGGTGATTGTTCACTTAAGTGCTGGATTTCGTAGTTGAGAAATAATGACAAAGCCTCAGATTTGTTAATTTGTGTGTGTTTCGTCAAACTTGTGGATATTGTCCCAGTAGACCTGATTAAGAACAAATCAGACCAGGTCTCGGAATAGCGCTTACACCATGGAAAGACCTTGATTTTCTGCTTACTTTGCACTTTATTTGAACAAATTCCATTTACTACAAATAGAGATATTCTAAAAGGTCCTTAGAGCTAAAACTTGAAACAAACTCCATGTACCTAGTCATTTGGTCACGTGGATTCTCCACACTTTTTATGATTGACCTTGCATTTTCTAAGAGGTATAATTAACTTATTTTTTTTTTTTTTTTTGTGTCTTTTTCAGATGCTGTATCCATCAAGAATATAATGTTAAAAAGTGAAAATAAATTGGGAAGGAAAAAAATAGCTGTTTGTATTTTATATGAGTTTTTGCTTGCTTGCTGCCTGTTTAGCAAGGGGGTGGTCGGGTGGTGCGAAGGTGCTGTGTATCTTACATCACTGGTGCTTCCAACTGATATTGGCTTGCAGTTGGGCAAGGCCTGCTATCCTTGTAGTGGGTAAGGGTAGAGGGGGAATGTTTTTATTTCTTCTGTTTCTTCACTTTCATTCCTGTTCCTCTTTCTTCCCTGTCCCTCTCTTTCATCTCCTCTACTCTCTCTTCTATCTCTTTTCTCCCTTTCTCTGGGAGACGACACAAAATGACCCTCAAGGGTTGACGTGTCATTAAACCCCAACACAATCAATCAATGCCCGTTTAGCATCATTAGCTCACCTGAGCTATGTTCAGGATGAGCTATAGTGATCACTTTTTGTCTGTCATCTGTTCGTCCGTCTCCGTGCGTCCGTTACATTTTCAAAATACTTCTCAGAAGTCACTGAGCCAATTTTGCTCAAATTTCTAATGGAGCCTCCTTAGGTTGGGGGAATAAAAGATGGCTAAAATGGTCATGGTCAAGTGACCAAGATGGCCGCCATGCCCTTATAATATGGTAAAAACCTTTAAAAGTCTTCTCCAGAACCGAGGATGCCTTGGGGCTGAAATCTTTGCACAAATCACTGGGGACGGGAGGTCTACCAATGTTGCTAAAATGATGGTCATACATTGATGTTTAACCTTTTTATGGCGAGATCAAGTTTGCTTCCCTTTGTATTTGTATGAGCCCCATACATTTGTATGGGAAAATGTTTAGAATTTCAAATGACCTCCTCTGAAGCCTCTGGGCCAATGTTGCTCAAATTTCATGTGGCAGGGAAATGAAAGATTGCTAAAATGGTCGCGGTCCATGGACTAAGATGGGGCCATGTCCTTGTATGGTAAAAACCTTTAAAAATCTTCTTCAGAACTGAGGATGCCTTGGGGCTGAAACTTTGCACAAATTATCAGGGACCAGAGATCTACCAAAGTTGCTAAAATGATGATTGTACATTGATTGGCCTTTTTACGGTGAGGTCAAGTTTGCTTCCCTTTCCATTTGTATGGTCCCCATATATTTGTATGGGAAAAATGTTGAGAATTTCAAACTACATGTACTTCTCCTCTGAAGCCTCTGGGCCAATGTTGCTCAAATTTCATGTGGACTCTCCTTGGGGCAGGGGAATGAATGATTGCTAAAATAGTCACAGTCCATTGACCAAGATGGCTGCCATGCCCAATATAAACCTTTAAAAATCTTGTTCTGCAGAAACAAATAAGCAGCGGGGCCTAATCTTTGCACAAGTCACCTTGTTGAGCCTTAGGTGAGAGTGGCAACATACAATTGAAAGAACTCTTCTCCCAACATTTCCTTACTTATTCAATGAAGATGAGTGCTTGGCAAGTCCCTGCTTTCTGGCTAAGATAAATAGATTATAAGAAGAATGACCCTTGAGAGCAATGAACACACACACACAAAGACAATAATATTCTGTGAGGGTTATCTACTCTTGCCTTTATGCTGTATACATGTATAAAATCATGATATTGTTAAACACTTTCTCTTCAGAAATCAGTTTGCCAATTTCCACCAAGGTTCATGTTGATCCTACTGTTGAAATGGGATTGAGAGTTTGTTCAAACGGTTATGCTCCATTGACTGTTTTGCCCATATATGATAAAATAATGATAATTTAAAAAAAAAAAAAAAAAAAAAAATTTCTTCAAAATGATGATCCTTTCATTAGTTGCAATGACAGGATTGGAAAAATGTTGCATAACATCTGCATCTACATATCGGCAGTGGTTATTTTACTCTGGTGAGCGAGCCGTGGCCAGTGGGCCTCTTGTTCAGAATTGTAGCAGATGACATTCTAAAATGTAAAACATGCTTTTGTTAGTAGCATGAGGCACCCTCCATTCTGTTTTTTAACATCATTGGTGGCACTTAGTGTTGTTCCGAAGATCGATTATAATCGAAAATTGTTCATTAATCAACAGCCAATCGATGATCAGAGGCAATATTCAGAATCCTAATCAGAAAAATATCTGTAACAGAAGATTTTCATTTTTACTTTACATATAAAAGATTTTTTGTTCACTTATTACAAAATTATGCTTATACATTATTTGCAGAAAAAGCCCTGAAAATGAAATTATTGAAAGCAAGGATCTCATGCAACAAATGAATTCAGCAATTAAATTTTTTTAATGTTTGAATTTTTACTGCGAAAATATAATTTACATTTAAGTTTCAAGCCCTTTTTATTCAAGTGGCATATTCAAGGCTCTGTCTATAGAGCTCTGTATAAAGCAAGGCTGCTATGGTCTGGGTAAAAAACCAGGAAAATGAATATTTTTCCAGGTCGGGGAATTTTGGTTTGAGTGAGGGAAATAGGAAAAAAAACTGACAAAAGTCGGGGAAAAGCCAGGGAATTTCAAAGTTTTCTCAAAACTGAGATGGCTATGGCACTCCTTAATTATGTCCCCTCTCTCCCCACCCCCCTCCCCACCATACCAAAGAGGGGGAGGGGGACGTTTTTGGGAAGGATCCCGTTGGTAGCAGAGTTAGTGTTGGTGTAAAACTTCTTGTCCGCTCTGTAACTTGAATACCCTTTGGAATATTTTGTCGCAAACAAGATTGACAACTCTGGCTTTCTTGCTTTTGGAGTTATCACCCTTTATTTTATTTGAAAAAGATTTTATATCCGCTCTGTAACTCGATTACCCTTTGGAATATTTCTATGGTACTCGGTAGAAATGTAGAACAGGATGAGATGATGTGTCGTGTACAAGAATGACAACTCTGCCTTTCTTACTTTTGGCATTATTTCATGTCCGCTCTGTAAGTCAAAGACCCTTTATAATATTTTTATGATACTTGGTAGAACTGGACCAGACGATGTGTCATGTACAAGAATTAAACTCTGCCTTTCTTACTTTTGGCATTATCTCCCTTTGTTATATCTGACAGTGATTATTCATTGCTTTTGTGTCTGCTCTGTAAGTCAGACCCTTTTGAATATTTTTATGAATGATACTTGGTAGAAGTGTAGAACAGGACCTGATGACATGTCGCGTACAAGAATGACAACTCTGGCTTTCTTACTTTTGGAGTTATCTCCCTTTGTTTTGTTTGAATGAATTCTTGTCTGCACTATAACTCGAATACCCTTTAGAATATTTTGATGGTACCTGATAGAAATGTAGAATAGGACAAGATGATGTGCCGTGTACAAGAATGACAACTCTGCCTTTCTTACTTCTGCCATTATCTCCCTTTGTTATATTTGACTGATTATGCATTGATTTCGTGTCCGCTCTAACTCAAATACCCTTTGGAATATTTCGATGGTTCTTGGTAGAAATGTAGAACAGGACGAGACGACATGTTGTGTACAAGAATGACAACTGTGCCTTTCTTACTTTTGGCATTATCTACCTTTGTTATATTTGACAGTGATTATGCTTTGCGCTCTAAGTCGAATACCCTTCAGAACATTTTGATGATACTTGGTAGAAATGCAGAGCAGGACGAGACAACACATAAAATGCAAGAGTGACAACTCTGGCTTGCTTTCTTTTGGAGTTCTCTCTCTTTGTTTTGTTTTTGAAATTGGTTTCATGTCAGCTCTGTAACTGGAATATCCTTCAGAATATTTTGATGGTATTTGGTTGACATGTAGAACAGGATGAGATGACGTGTCACATAAAAGAATGACAACTCTGCCTTTCTTACTTTTGTAATATTTGACAGTGATTAGGCATTGATTTCTTGTCCGCTATGTATGTCGAACACCCTTTGGAATATTTTGATGATACTGGGTATTGAAGAACAGGACCGGACGTCATGTCACATCAAGAATGACAACTTTGGCATTTTAGCTAACCTGAGCTATTGTGATCATTCACCGTCTGTCACCCGTCCGTCCGTTCACACCTCAAACAAGAGGCCCATGGGCCACAACGCTCACCTGAGTCAACTGCTGCAAGTTAATCAGGTCATTTACTCATCATTCCCTATCAGCCTGTCAAGTTTCAAGACGATGGCTTGAACAGTTTTTGAGATATCTTGCTGACAAGGTTAAAATGCTGAACTTTTCAAAGGGCCATACTTAGTCAAAACTTCTGGCGAAAGAATGTGCACAATACTGGTTAACCGCTTAGAGGACTAAGCCTGCCCAGTAAATGTGTGGCTAGGTAAACTGACCGCGCTCGACATGATCCCATTGGGTTGACTGGGCATAAAACCTCAACACAAACAACCGGCCTCGGTGGCTCAGTTGGATGCGCGTCCGACTTGAGACCAGGAGGTCGCGGGTTCGACCCCCGCCGAGGTCGGCAACATTCTTTCGTGGAGATTGATCATGAAATATTTTCTACGGTCATT
Source organism: Anodontia alba (assembly GCA_964016985.1). Lineage (NCBI taxonomy): Eukaryota > Metazoa > Mollusca > Bivalvia > Lucinida > Lucinidae > Anodontia > Anodontia alba. Next base: position 32,554,486 of record OZ024832.1, on the reverse strand, counting down.
CTCTCCCTTCCGCTGATTCAAGAAGGGCAGTTGTCAGTTTCTGGCGAAAGAATGTGCACAATACTGGTAAACCGCTAAGAGGACTAAGCCTGCCCAGTAAATGTGTGGTTAGGTAAACTGACCGCGCTCGACATGACCCCATTGGGTTGACTGGGCCGTAAAACCTCAACACAAACAAAATCAACACAAACAAAAGTCAAAATAAGAATATATATGGTTTATGGGTGGGGACCTGAACGGTTTCCAAGATATTATGCATTTTATGAAAAGAGTGGATGGGGCATGCCCCCGGGGATCCATGTCACTAAATGCAGTTTGTCATAAGGAACAACAATATTATATATGGTATATGGGTGGGGATCTGAAGTTTCCGAGATATAACACATTTTATGAAATGATGGGGGTGGGGCATGCCCCCCAGGGACCCCTTTGGGATCCATCGTCCATGTAACTTAATGCACCTCATCATAAGGAACAAGAGTATATATGGTTTATAGGTGGGGATCTGAACGGTTTCCAAGATATTTCTCTGGGAGACGACACAAAATGACCCACAAGGGTTGACGTGTCGTTAAACCCCAACACAATCAAAATCCAAGATATTTAGCATTTTGTGAAAAGAAGGTGGTGGGGCATGCCCTGGGGGACACCCAGGGGTCCCAAGATCCATGTCACTAAATGCGCCTTATCTTAAGGAACAAGAATATATACGGTTTATGGGTAGGAATCTGAACGGTTTCCGAGTTATAACACATTTTATGAAATGAAGGGGGTAGGGCCTGCCCCCGGGGGACCCCTTTCGGGTCCATGTCACTTAATGCGCAGCATCATTAGGAACAAGAATATATATGGTTTATAGGTGGGGATCTGAATGGTTTCCAAGATACTTAGCATTTTGTGAAATGAAGGGGGTGGGGCATGCTCCCGGGGGATACCCAGGGGTCCCAATATCCATGTCACTAAATGCGCCTCATCATAAGGAAAAAGAATATATATGGTTAATGGTGGGGATCTGAATGGTTTCCAAGATATTATGCATTTATGAAAAGAACGGGTGGGGCATGCCCCTGGGGGACCCAGGGATCCTTGTCACTAAATGCGGCTTATCATAAGGAACAACAATATATATGGTTTATGGGAGGGGATCTGAACGGGGCATGCCCCTGGGGGATCCATGGTCCATGTCACTTAATGCGCCTCATCATAAGGAACAAGGATATATGATTTATGGGTGGGAATCTGAGTGGTTTCCGAGATATTAAGCATTTTGTAAAAAGAGGGTGGGGCATGCCCCCAGGGAACACCCAAGGGTCCCAAGATCCATGTCACTAAATGCACCTTATCTTAAGGAACAAGAATATATGGTTTATGGGTGGGGCTCTGAATGGTTTCCGAGATATAACACATTTTATGACATGAAGGGAGTAGGGCATGCCCCCGAGGGACCCCCTTGGGATCCATGGTCCATGTCACTAAATGCACCTCGTCATAAGGAACAAGAATATATATGGTTTATGGGTGGGGATCTGAACGGTTTCCAAGATATTATGCATTTTATCAAACGAAGGGGGTGGGGCATGCCCCCTGGGGTCCCAAGATCCATGTCACTTAATGTGCCTTATCATAAGGAACAAGAACATGTATGGTTTAGGGAGGGTATTCTGAACCCTAAGTAAGTTTTAATGCATTTTCACTTTTTCGCATACAAATGCCTATGCGACCAAATTTGACCTTGGCCTAAAATAGGTCATCCCAGGGTCACTATTTATGCAATTTATGATGGGCCCACGTCCCAGATGCTACATACCAAGTTTCATGCAAATCGGCCCAGTGGTTCCAGAGAAGAAGATTTTTGAGGGGCTTTTACCATATATGGGCATGGCGGCCATCTTGGTCGTGACCTGGACCACCCAGGGGTCCCAAGATCCATGTCACTAAATGCGCCTTATCTTAAGGAACAAGAATATATATGGTTTATGGGTGGGGATCTGAACGGTTTCCAAGATATGCATTTTATGAAATGAAGGGGGTAGGGCATGCCCCTGGGGGACCCCCTGAGGTCCCAAGATGGAGGTCCCATGATCCATGTCACTTAATGTGCCTTATAAGCAACAAGAATATATATGGTTTAGGGACCTTGGCCTAAAATAGGTCAAGGTCATCCCAAGGTCACTATGCAATTTATGATGGGCCCACGTCCCAGATGCTACATACCAAGTTTCATGCAAATCAGCCCAGCGGTTCCGGAGAAGATTTTTGAAGGGTTATAACCATATGTGGGCATGTGACCTGGACCCCATATGCAAACTTTCGTTCCCCCATCCCATGGAGGCTCCACATGAAATTTGACTTCAGTCGGCCCAGTGGTTCCAGAGAAGACGTTTAAAAATGTGAACACACGACAGACAGACAACAGTCTTGCCATATGATTTCACCAATGAGCCTTCGACTCAGGTGAGCTAAAATCCCTGGGCCAAATTTCTTCAAACTTCATGTGGAGCCTTGTGGTAAAGGGGGATTGAAAATTTGTACAAATGGTCACGTAAATCAAGATGGCTGCCAAGCCCATATATAGCTCCCTAGACTTATAATGGGGGAAAAACTAATCTTCACTGGAAGCTGAAAGCAGTTCTGGATATTCTTGTTCCATTCCGTTCCATTAAATATAATTATTGGTGTGGATAATTATACTTTGTGGAATGGAACGGAACAAAGTAAATAAATGCCAAAACACATTCTTCCTTTATTCGAAAACAACCAAAGGACAGGTAACTGTTCAAGATTTTTTATTGATAATACGCCTTAACTGACAACTACATATTTTTAAAATCAAGAAGTGCAGTTGTCAGTTTCTGGCAAAAGAATGTGCACAATACTGGTTAACCGCTTAGAGGACTAAGCCTGCCCAGTAAACGTGTGGTTAGGTAAACTGACCGCACTCGACATGACCCCGTTGGGTTGACTTGGCTGTAAAACCTCAACACAAACATATTTTTAAAAACATTGGATAAGAAGAAAAAATAAAAGTTCTGTATATCTTGTTCAGCTCATTCCTATAATGCAAAGCAATCTTCATGTAGTGTCTTTGGTATATCTGCTTGCTGCTAGGGTTCATTCTTCTAATTTTCTTGAAGCTGAAAGCATGACTGGATATTCTTGTTCCATTCCGTTCCGATAAATATAATTACCAGTGTGGATAATTATGCTTTGTGAAACGGAACAGAACAAAGTTTAGAAATGGCAAAACAAAAACTTTTTTATTCAAAAACAACCAAAGGACATGTAACTGTTCAAAAGGGTCATTTTTGATCGATAATACGCCTTTATTGACAACTATATATTCTAAAAAACATTGGATAAGAAGAAATAATAAATGTGTATATTCTTGTTCCGTTCATTCCTATAATGCAAAGCAATCTTCATGTAGTCTTTGATATATCTGCAGGGTTCATTATTCTAATTTTCTTGAGCTGAAAGCATGACTTGATATTATTGTTCCGTCCATTCCATTCCGTTAAATATAATTATCAGTGGCCAGCCTCTGTGGCTCAGTTGGATGCACCGTCCGACTGGAGACCAGGTCGCAGGTTCAACCCCCACCGAGGTCTGCAACATTCTTAGTGGAGATTGATCATGAAATATTTTCTAGGTCATTCTCTGTCTTCCGCTGATTCAAGAAGGGCACTTGTCAGTTTCTGGCGAAAGAATGTGCACAGTACTGGTTAACCGCTTAGAGGACTAAGCCTGCCCAGTAAGGTAGGTAAACTGACCTTGCTAGGCATGACCCCATTGGGTTGACTGGGCCCTAAAACCTCAACACAATAATTATCAGTGTGGATATTTACACTTTGCGAAACGGAAGGGAACAAAAGCTTAGAAAAGGCAAAACACAACTTTTTTTATTTAAAACAACCAAAGGACAGGTAACTGTTCAAGAAGGACATTTTATTGATAAATAGCCTTATACGACAACTAAATATTCTTTAAAACATTGGACAAGAACAAATAATGTAAGGAGTTTTGCATATTCTTGTCCTTGTTCCCTACCATTCATAGCAATCTTCTTATAGAGTCTTCAGTATATCTGCATGCTGCCTGGGTTCATTTTTCTGACTTCCTGGAAGCTGAAAACAGTTCTGGATATTCTTGTTACGTTCCGTTAAATATAATTATCAGTGTGGATAATTATCCTTTGCAGAATGGAACGGAACAAAGTTCATAAATGGTAAATCACAAACTATTACTATTCAAAAACGCTTGATATTCAAGAGGATAAGCTTGTAATTGATGATAACCCAAAACAGTGGACAAGAACAAATATGTCTATATTTATTCCCCATTGTGTGCCTCTGAAGTTATTCCGTTCCGTTCCGCAAAATATAATATGCCTTTAAATTGTCCTTAGCCAAGCAACACTTGTACCAAATTAGAGTCCTACAGCTTCAGTGGTTTTGGAGTTGTCATTTAAAAAATTCCTTTTTTTAAAGTTTAAAGGTGCCATGGCAACCAAACATAATGGCCACTGGTCATCAAACATATAAACTGGGTAAACAATCATCTAATGATCATAACTGCCAAATATGATTTGCATCACTTCACTGATTATAGAGAAAATGCAATTTAATCATTTTCCCATTATAAGTCTATGGGAGCTTTCTGTTGCCATGGCAAACCAAGAGGCAGATCACCCCAATTTTAGCTATTTTGAATTGCCCTTACACAAGCAACATTTGTACCAAATTAGAATCGTACTGCTTCAGTGGTTTTGAAGGAGCTGTCATTTAAAAAATTCCTTTTTTAAAATTTAATGTTGCCGTGGCAACCAAACAAAATGGCCACTGGTCATAAAACACTAGAGCAAGTGCCCAGAGGGTCACTAACACCTCCGGCCAGCGCCATTTCTTAATTATAAAATATTTTAAAGTTAATGACAATGATATAAGGCAAGATACAGTTTACAATGTCAGTCTCTGAGTGACACTGATCTATCATCCCAAGTACAGCTTTCCTGGAGTAAATAGTCTTCAAGACATGAAGCAAATTTGCTGGGCCATAATATATAGGTCACTGACCTACACATACTTGAGAAATTAATCTGATGGTCACACTGATGCATTATACCAACTATGATGCTAATCCATTAAATAATCTTAAAAGATATTAAGCAAAATTGCTAGACCATGAAATTTAGGTCATACTGATTTATATTCACTTTGAGGTGAAAGTTTGGGTCACACTGTCATATGTAAATATGACATTTAGGTATCAAACAGTGGGAGATAAGGGCTATGAAATATAGGTCACATAATCCCAAAATATGATAGTAATGCATCAAATTGTCTTCAAGATGTAACATAAAATCACTGGACCATGAAATATAGGTCACATTGACCTACATTTACTTTTAGGTCAACTATTGGACCATGCTAATTCATAATCCCAAGTAATGATGTTCATACATCAATTAACATTCAAGGTATGCAGCAAAATTACTTGACCATGGAATATAGGTTAAGGTGATCTACATTAGTCATGCTGCCAATTGTGGTGTCACACAGAACCAATATTCCAAGTATCACATTAATCCATGAAATAGTCTTCAAGATATGGCAAAATGGCTGGAGATGAAAATATGATCACAATGACCTTGACTTTATTACACTGAATGTTGATGTGATAAACATGTCTGATGCCCATCCTTCTTTAATAAGAGGTTGTCTGTCTAAACAAACTGCAATACATGTATACTACTTTGTTGGGGGTGTCTTAGATTTTGACATCTAGCCCCGGCCTGGGGCATGATCCAGGGGTCCATAGATGTAGAATGGAAGAGAACCCTCCCAGGTACCCCCATACCAAATATGAAAAGTGTAAGCTTTCAAAAATGTATGCAAAAGGAAAAAACTTCACGCAAAATGTTAACATTCGTACGGACAGACAAACGGACTGACGACAGATGGACGGAAAGATGAAAACTATATACCCCTTGACATACTTCGTATGCCAGGGGTATAATAAACTGGGTAGACAATCATCTACTGGTCATAAATGGGAAATATGGTACACATCACTTCACTGGTTATGGAGAAAATACAATTTAACCCCTTTCCCATTATAAGTCTATGGGAGCTTTCTGTTGCCATGGCAACCAAACTAAGAGGCTGAACGCCATAATTTTAGCTATTTTGAATTGCCCTTATCCAAGCAACATTTGAACCAAATTAGTCCTGCTGCTTCAGTGGTTTTGAAGGACTTGTCATTTAAAAAATTCCTTTTTTTTAAATTTAATGTTGCCATGGCAAGGAAACAAAATGGCCACTGGTCATCAAACATATACACTGAGTAGACAATCATCAGATGATCATATGTGCCAAATATGGTTCCCTTCACTTCACTGTTTATGGAGAAAATGCTATTTAACCATTTTCCCATAATAAGTCTATGGGAGCTTTCTGTTGCCATGACAACCAAACCAAGAGCCAGATCACCATAATTTTAGCTATTTTTAAATCCCCCTACCAAAGCAACATTCTTAACAAATTAACCCTTGTCCTGCTGAAACCGGATATACCCTGCCTTGGCAAACAGTGTAGATCCAGATCAGTTGGCTTCTGAAGAAGCCAACTGATCTGAATGCACTGTTCGCCATTTAGTATGTGAATTTATGTCAACAATCTGGATCAAGGAATCTGATTGGCTGACAGTTAGAAGTGGGCGTGGCATCTTAATTTATTCAGCAGGACAAGGGTTAAGGACAAATTGTATCAATGGCTTTGGAGGAGTTGTCGTTTGAAAGTGTTAACGGATGCATGGACAGACGAGGAACGAAAATTGATCACTATAGCTCATCCTTAGCATAGCTCAGGTGAGCTAACAAGGCATCGTAGGTGATAACAAATCCCCTAGCACAAGACTACTTGGTGTGGGCAAACACTGAACTGGATGACATATAATAGTTATGTGAATGAAGAGACAAAAAGCCTGTGACCTTAATGTAAAGGTTATGTATGACCTTGACATTAAGGTACAGTATTGTAAACATTAAGATTTTCAGGTTAGAAGGGATTACCGGTAGATCTCATATGATAGGAAAATATTTCAGTCATGTCAACCTCGACCTTGAGCCCAGGACTGAAAGTCAGACATGCTCGAGATATTATCAAACCCACAAATGTGTGAAGATATATCATAATCCATTGATAAATGCAGGGGCTAGAATGATGACAGCAAGTTTTTTTTTTCTAAAAATACCCAGTTACCTTGACCTTAAGCCCAGCAAGCTGAAAGTTGAATTTGCTCGAGACATTATAATACTCAACAATTGTGTGAAGCTCTGTCAAAATCCAATGATAAATGCAAGGGTTACAGCGATGACAAGTCTTTTTTTTCTAAAACTAGCAACAGTTACCTTGACCTTGAGCCCAGCACCCTGAAAGTTGGACTTACTAGAGATATTACATACCCAACAGTTACGTGGATATATTAAAATCTACTGATGTATGTAGGCACTAGAGCAATGACAAAGTTTAAAAAAAAAAAAAAAAAAAAAATAGACACAACGACCTTGACCTTGATCCTAGTACCCTGAAAGTCGAACTTGCTTAAGATATTATACCAAACATTTGTATGAAGTAATATTGAAATCCATCAATAAATGTAGGCACTAGAGCCATAACAAAGTTTGTTTGTTTTTTTCTAAAAATAGTCACAGTCACCTTGACCTTGAGCCAAGCAGCCTGAAAGTCGATCTTGCTCTAGATATTTTAATTCCCAACAATGATGTTATAGTAACATCCATACATAAATGTAGACACTAGAGCGATGACAGTTTTTCTAAAAATAGCCAGTGACCTTGACCTTGAGCCCAGGACCCTGAAAGTCGAACTTGCTTGACATATTATCATACCCAACATTGTGTGAAGTTGTATTAAAATCCATCAATAAATATAGGGGCTAGGGTGATGATAAAAGGTGAACATACATTATGTACGTACTTTCGTACGTGACAAACCCTATATCCCCTCGCCACTTCGATGTACGAAAGGATAAAAAGGCAAGGATTAATAGGGCTGAAAGTAGGCAGTCCTCCTTCAATACAAAGTCCACATCAATTGTCCCTCGTACACATGCAAGCTTGCATACCTTTGTAATACAAAAATGGTTGGATTAATATAGCATAATTCCATGTCTTTGAGATTACACCCAACTAAATTTTAGTTTTGAAGCACATTCCAGCATTTCAAGTACCCTTACAAATGTACACTGATGCAAACTTGCCAACGATGGACGTTTTATTATGTCCATATGTCGAAATACAATCTTGCAGTCCCTTCAGTACTTTGATACGCAAGTTCAGTAGTATTAAAAATGCAGAAAAAGTCTTTTTATGGTATCGTCCATAATCGGAACGGTTGTCTGTTGCCATTATAAGGTGTATAATTATCTTCTTAATAAAATGAAAAGAATTTGTTTCCGGTTCCAAATATGGACATGTATGGAATCACGCCATGAGCTGCACAAGGGTGTTACAGTTTGCCATAGACTCCATGTTAAACGTGATCAATAGGGCAGGTATGTCACCTCCAAATTAACACAAAAACACCTTTCCCCCAACACTGCCTGATTTTAACACTGGTTTACTCCAACACTGCTCGCCCATGATGGTAATAACAGTACAAATCTACGAGATTTCAGAGTTGTTTTATTAAAAGGGAAATAACCCTAAAACGGGAGATAATTTGGATGAGAAAAAAAATACGGGTCACCTATATTTTCATGAGGAATCCATATATGAAATTTCAAAACATTAGTTTACATGGTTCTAAACTTATGCTATGCACATGAATGCAACAAACAGCCAAAAAAAATGCAAAGGGTCATAACTCCAACAAAATTTCATTAAACTGGCTGAAAATTTAATCAAGTGATCTCCTCCTCAGTTCCAATCAGTGTACCAAATATCAAGACTCTAGCTCAAATACTTGAGATATCTTGCTAACAAGATTTCAATTTTATTTTATTTAAAGGGCAATAATTCTAAAATGGGAGATAATTTGGACAAAAAGTATGGGTTCCTTATTATATCATGAGGAATCCATATATGAAATTTCAAACCATTAGCATATGTGGTTCTAAACTTCTGCTATGCAAATGAGATCAACAAATGGCCAAAAATTGCAAAGGGCCATAACTCCAACAAAATTTCATTAAATTGATTGAAAATTTAATCAGGTGATCTCCTCTTCAGTACCAATCAGTATACCAAATATCAAGGCTCTAGCTCAAATACTTTATGAGCTATCTTGCATACAAGGTTTCAATGTTATTTTATTTCAAGGGCAATAACTGTAAAACGGGTAATAATTCGGATAAAAAAAATACGGGTCACCTATTTTTTCATGAGGAATCCATATATGAAATTTCAAAACATCAGCATACCTGGTTCTAAAGTTATGCTATGCACCAGAAAGCGTGACGAACACACGAACGAATGAACGGAAAAGCCAGAAGCAATATGCCCCCCCAATTTTTTTCAAAGTTGGGGGCATAATCAAGGGGATTAAACTAGAGACATTAAGGTGTCGTTTTGCAAAATTTGTTTTTGGATTTGCTTACTTCCCAAATTTGACCTTAAAGTGGGCACACTGCAATAGAAAAGCGTAACGTCCTTTTTATTTTATATATGCTCATTAATGGCCAATTACCAATTTTCCAAAGGGAGGCACTCCGTTTGCAGAAATTGTTACTTCCCTAAAAAACTTTTTTAGGTTTCATGTTTGAAAATAAGATTCTAATGTTTGAATTTTTTGAACATTTATCGTAAGTTAGTTATGACAAAAAATGGTAGGTTTTCGAGAAAATAGGATTTTACAGTTCATGAAATGTCTAATCCAATTTTCTGAGAAAAATGAAAACAAAAAATGTTATCTATGTGCCAAGGTTTTTGTTAGTTGGGAGTTTTACAGCCCAGTCAAAACTGTTAATATCATGTTGAGCCGGTCAGTTAAACTACTCACACTTTTCGCTGGGCAGGCTTAGTCCTGTAAGCATTTAACCAGTACTTGTACACATACTTTCGCCAGTAATTGAAAACTGCCTTTCTTGAATCCGCTGAAGGGGGAGAATTGACACAGAAATAATTTCATGATCAATATCAACATTAGTTATGTGGCAGAGCAAGGATTAGAACTTGACAAATGGGTCAGCAGTCAGGCAAGCTACCAACAGTTACTGTACTATGGAGCCCAGTAATGTCACCTGCTGAAATGGGTCTGCAGTCAGGTGCACTACCAACAGTTACTGTACTATGGAGCCCAGTAAATGTCATCTGCTGAAACGGGTCTGCAGTCGGGCACACTACCAACAGCTACTGTACTATGGAGCCCGGTGAATGTCCCATGCTGAAATGGGTCTGCAGTCAGGCATGCTACCAACAGTTACTGTACTATGGAGCCCAGTAATGTCATCTGCTGAAACAGGTCTGCAATCAGGCGCACTACCAACAGTTACTGTACTATGGAGCCCGGTAAATGTCCCATGCTGAAATGGGTCTGCAGTCAGGCATGCTACCAACAGTTACTGTACTATGGAGCCCAGTAATGTCACCTGCTGAAATGGGTCTGCAGTCAGGCCCACTACCAAGTTACTGTACTATGGAGCCCGGTAAATGTCCCAAGCTGAAATGGGTCTGCAGTCAGGCATGCTACCAACAGTTACTGTACTATGGAGCCCAGTAATGTCATCTGCTGAAACAGGTCTGCAGTCAGGCGCACTACCAACAGTTACTGTACTATGGAGCCCGGTAAATGTCCCATGCTGAGATGGGTCTGCAGTCAGGCATGCTACCAACAGTTACTGTACTATGGAGCCCAGTAATGTCACCTGCTGAAATGGGTCAGCAGTCAGGCCCACTACCAACAGTTACTGTACTGTGGAGCCCAGTAAATGTCCCTTGCTGAAATGGGTCTGCAGTCAGGCACGCTACCAAGTTACTATACTATGGAGCCCAGTAATGTCACCTGCTGAAATAGGTCTGTAGTCAGGCATGCTACCAAGTTACTGTACTATGGAGACCAGTAATGTCACCTGCTGAAATGGGTCTGCAGTCAGGCGCACTATCAACAGTTACTGTACTATGGAGCCCAGTAATGTCACCTGCTGAAATGGGTCTGCAATCAGGCATACTACCAACAGTTACTGTACTGTGGAGCCCAGTAATGTCACCTGCTGAAATGGGTCTGCAGTCAGGCACGCTACCAACAGTTACTGTACTATGGAGCCCAGTAAATGTCACCTGCTGAAATGGGTCTGCAGTCAGGCAGGCTACCAACAGTTACTGTACTGTGGAGCCCAGTAATGTCACCTGCTGAAATGAGTGCAGTCAGTTGCGTACCAACAGTTACTGTACTATGGAGCCCAGTAAATGTCACCTGCTGAAATGGGTCAGCAGTCAGGCAAGCTACCAACAGTTACTGTACTATGGAGCCCAGTAATGTCACCTGCTGAAATGGGTCTGCAGTCAGGCCCACTACCAACAGTAACTGTACTGTGGAGCCCAGTAAATGTCACCTGCTGAAATGGATCTGCAGTCAGGCCCACTACCAACAGTTACTGTACTATCGAGCCCCGTAATGTCATCTGCTGAAATGGGTCTGCAGTCAGGCCCTCTACCAACAGTTACTGTACTATTGAGCCCAGTAAATATCATCTGCTGAAATGGGTCTGCAGTCACACTACCAACAGTTACTGTACTATGGAGCCCAGTAAATATCACCTGCTGAAATTGGTCTGCAGTCAGGTGCGCTACCAACAGTTACTATACTATGGAGCCCAGTAAATGTCACCTGCTGAAATGGGTCTGCAGTCAGGCCCACTACCAACAGTTACTGTACTATGGAGCCCAGTAATGTCACCTGCTGAAATGGGTCAGCAGTCAGGCCCACTACCAACAGTTACTGTACTATGGAGCCCAGTAAATGTCATCTGCTGAAATGGGTCTGCAGTCACGCTACCAACAGTTACTGTACTATGGAGCCCAGTAAATATCACCTGCTGAAATTGGTCTGCAGTCAGGTGCGCTACCAACAGTTACTGTACTATGGAGCCCAGTAAATGTCACCTGCTGAAATGGGTCTGCAGTCAGGCAAGCTACCAACAGTTACTGTACTATGGAGCCCAGTAATGACACCTGCTGAAACGGGACTGCAGTCAGGCACACTACCAACAGTTACTGTACTATGCAGCCCTGTAATGTCACCAGCTGAAATGGGTCTGCAGTCAGACATGCTACCAACAATTACTGTACTATGGAGCCCAGTAAATGTCACCTGCTGAAATGGGTCTGCAGTCAGGCGAGGTTCATAAAGTTACTGTATTGTGGAGTCCAGTAAATGTCACCTGAAATGGATCTGCAGTCAGGCGAGCTACCAAGTTACTGTACTATGGAGCCCAGTAAATGTCACCTGCTTAATTACTTCAGAGGATGATGCTAAAGTTTATCATGCTAAATCTAAGTATTTGCATTAAAAATATTTTCTTTTGCTAAAAAATAGTGCTTGGCATTTAATTCAAATCATCACCAAGAGACAGTGTAAAAGGCCAAGAGACAGTGTAAAAGGAACGCAAGTCCTAGATTTTAGAAAAAAAAAATATTTTTTTTTCTGTCTAAACCCCTAAACTCCCATTCAAAATTGTTGCAGATGACATTTGAAATATTTATTATTTTTATTTATATAAAAAATAAGGCTTTATATTTCATGTGACTTTGCTTGGCAGCTGAGGCACATAAATATCAAACCTTATTGTCTCTGAAAAACAGAAAACTAAAAGTTTTATAATTTAGTCTACTGTGCTGCTTTAATTAACACTTAGCACTCTGGGTACAAATTTCTGCAAACACAATTTTAAAATATTTTTTCCCAAACAATAGGTTAGAAATTTCATGCAAATTGAAACGTGAAAACCTGTTTTCTGTAGAAAATATAAAAACTAGAGGCCCAAGTGGGCCAGAAATCGCTCACCTGGATTAGGCTGATCATGATATGTTACATTGTGCCATAGTGACCATCCTGGCTATCAGATCAGATTGCCTTTAGCAATCCAGAATCTGATGTTGTTTGAAGTTTCAAGATTGCCACCATGACCGCCATCTTGGATATTGAAACTGAACAATTAAGCAATTTTGAATCTCCATGTCACCCCGATGCCTCCCATCAAGTTTTGTCTCAAGCTGACTTACAATTTGGGAGGAGATGTGGTTTGAAGAATTTCAAGACTGGATATTGGAACAGAATGATTTTAGCAATTCTGAATTTTCATAACTTCCCAATGCCTCCCATCACGTTTAAGCTCAATCAGACTTATCGTTTGAGAGCAGATGTAACTTGAAGATTTTCAAGATAACTGTCATGGTGGCCATCTTGGATATCAGAAAGAAACCATTTTAGCAAATCTAAATCTCCATGCTGCCCCAATGCCTTCTACCACGTTTCCGCTCCAACCCACTTATGGTTCAGGAGCAGATAACAACTAAGACTTTCAAGATGGCTGCCATGATGGATACGATTCTGATGGAGATGTCGAAAACGTGAAGTTACTGATGAACAGAGGAATGAGGGACGGACCATGGTCAACAGACTACGGCATAAGCTGACCTGGAGCAAAACACCAGGTGAACTTACAATTGAAGATCTTCAAGATGGCTGCTGTGGCTCAATCCGCATTAATGCTTGGGAGGAGCTGTCTTTGTGGGGTGGTGCGAAGGTGTCGTGTATCTTACGTCACCGGGGCGTACAACTGATATTGGCTTACAGCTGGGCAAGGCCTGCTATCCTTGTAGCAGGTAAGGGTGGATGGGGAATATTTTTATTTCTTCTGTTTCTTCACTTACATTCCTGTTCCTTTCTTCCCTGTCCCTCTCTTTAATCTCTTCTACTATCTCTTCTATCACTTTTCTCCCTTTCTCTGGGAGACGACACAAAATGACCCACAAGGGTTGACGTGTCGTTAAACCCCAACACAATCAATTTTGAAGAATTTCAAGATGGCCACTGTTTTAGCCATCTTGGATGTTGGAATGGAACGAATTTAACAGTTCTGTCTCCTGAATGCCTCCAACTAAGTTTCAGCTTAATCCAACTTACCGTTTGGGTGCAGATGTCGTTTCATGATTTTCAAGATGGCCACCACTGGATATTGGAACAGAATGAATTAAGCAATTCTAAATGTCCATGTCACCCTAATGCCTCCCACCAAGTTTGGGCTCAGTCTGACTTACTGTAGCAGACGTGGTTTGAAGATTTTCAAGATGGCCACTGTGGCGATGTAATGTTATTACTATTATTATTTATTAGTAATAGGGAACTATAGTTTGTGATATATGTTTTATTTACAAGTTAAACATGTATACAGCAAGGCCTCCAGAATATAAGTGAGTTCTAAACGTATCTCAGAGGCATGGTCAGCAGGCCTTCCTGGTGGTCTAAATTATATGCGTGGAAAAAATGTAAAACTAAATGTTTCTCAAGATGCCAGAGCCAGTGGCTGTCAATGTCAATAACACATAATCTCCCTTTCCAGTTGAGCAAAGTTCCTTGATAAATGCTCATGATGTTTATGTTGGGTTTTTATTAGCCATATCCTATTAACCCTAGTCCTGCGGAACCCCGATATGCCCTACCTTTGCAAACAGTGTAGATCTAGATCTGGATCTGCACTATTTGTCATCAAGTATGTGAATTTGATTAAAAAAACTTGATCAAACAATCTAACTGGCTGAAACTTAGAAGTGGATGTGGTTTCTAAATTTATTCAGCATGACAAATGTTAAGTTCCAAGGCGTATACTATAAACATACTCAAGCAAGTTCACCTGCTGATAAACCAATTAATCAATAGGTCAGTCTGTCTGGAGGCTTTACACATCTTCCAGATTTGGTAACATATTAATTTTGACCTCCAGTCTCCTGAGAATTCTCATGGTTTTCAGCGTTTTTCTCTGAATTATTGCACAAACAAAACAGGTAATTTGGGATACAGTCGCAGAAATTTGCTTTTAGATTGTACAATATCTGTCTTCCTTTGATCTTTCACCCACACATTCTGATTTGTGCGGGCAGGCAGCAATGATCCCGCGAGTTGCTGGCTATTGTAATATTGTTTTTGTTTGTGTTTGATAGTTTTTTCGCGCGATGCCACTTTCCTCTCAGGTCAGGCCACTTAGGGTCAAGCAGTTTCGGCTGAATTGGTAACGCTGTTCTTAACTTACGGCCCCTTAGGAGCTCTGCTGGACTAAACCCATTATGGAGCGGCATTGTCCTACATGCTAGTAAAGCAAGATATGGATTGTCAGCTTTCTTATGTATGTCCTTTTGTACCTACATAGTGTTCAATCATCCCATTACTTTGAGCCATTTTCGACTACTTGTAACAATGTGGAAACCATACTGCACTGCAAATTCTTTAAAGGCACTAGATGTGACATATGCACCACCATCTGAATGGAAGTACTCGCAAATACCGTGATGCGCCATAATTGATTTTAGATGGTTTATAACTGAACCTGATGTTTGGCTGTACAATTTAGCTATTTCTACGTATCTGGAAAAGTAGTCCACGACTAGCAGATAATTAGCGCCATTAAGCTGAAATAAGTCTGCTCCTATTCTCTGCCATGGGCAACGACTAGCAGATAATTAGCGCCATTAAGCTGAAATAAGTCTGCTCCTATTCCCTGTCATGGGCGAGTGGAGAACTCTGTTGGCTTTAACGGCTCAGCATGATCTTTTAATTGCTCTATGCATTTTTGACATGATTTTACCATGTTTTCAAGCTGTGTGCTTAAGCCCAGCCACCAAACTGATGACTGCATGCTCCCTACATTTTACAATTCCTTGGTGCCCTTTGTGAATTTTCTCTAAAATTTCCCCATGTAAAATCTCAGGGATAACCAATCTAATTCCCTTGAGTAAGAGACCCTCCTGTACCGTAAACTCACCCTTAAATGCCCAGTAAGGCTGCAAAGTTTCATTTAATGCCGATTTTTCAGGCCAGCCTTTCCTGCAATATTTCAAAATACTAGATCTGAGTCATAGTGATACTTGACCTGGTCTAACCTTGAGTGGGAAGCTGGTAGACCGCTTATCACCGTAACAAAATTAATGCCTTAGTTTGTAATTGCAGATCTGAATCAGATTCTTCTGTATGACTCAAAGGGGCCTGACTAAGGGTATCGGCTGAATAATGGTTTTTCCCAAACGTATGCGATATGGTGGAATGAAATTTCATCAAGCGCATTCTGAAATGCTGTACTCTAGGCAGAATATTGGACAAATCTTCGGTACTAAGAAGGGCTTATGGTCTGTTTCAATGTGAAATGATGTGCCTATCAAATAGTTTGCAAACATTTCGCATGCCAAGGTCACGGCCAGTGCTTCTTTCTCTATCTGAGCATACCTGCATTCAGTGTCACTAAGAGAATGAGAGGCTAATGCTACAGGCTTCCAAGTTTCGCCGTGCTTCTATCGAAGCAGGCCTCCAAGGCCACAGGAAGAACTATCGGCTGAAATCAAGCTTTCCTTATTGGGATCATAATGTCATCAGCACGGTTTCTGAGCTGATTTCCTGCTTAATTGCATTAAAAGCAGATTCTTGCATTGGTCCCATGACCATGCATTTTGCTTTTTTAAGCAATTCACATAAAGGTTTGCTTTTCTCTGCAACAGCCTGTGAGAATTTGGCTAGTTGATTAACCATACCCAAGAATCTTATGTCAGAAGTATTTTGCGGGGTTGCCATTTCTGTGATAGCACAGTATTTTCAGGCATGGCCTTAAACCTTCTTCATCTATCTGGTGACATAGAAAGGTCAAAGATCACTGCGCAAACACACACTTACTTTCATTCAGCATGACACCAGCTGATTCCAGCCTTTCTAACACCTACCAAATCGGGTGTGATAACCGTGGTAAGAAGTTGTGATTCTGCAGCCAGATTGATTTGCAAAAACCTGCTATTTGCATCCAGTTTGCTAAAATAAATGCCCACCCGCTAGCTTCGACAGAGACTCCTCTACAGTAGGAAGGGGGTGTTTTTCCCTCATGACACTCATTTAATTTGGCGAGATCCATGCAAATTCGGATCTGATCACTGTCAGCTTTGGCGACGGCGACCATACCAGAGCACCACTCTGTAGGCTGGTCTACTTTTGAAATTACCCCTATATGTTGTATTCTCTGTAATTCTGTTTTATCCTTATTCATTAATGGGAAAGAGACTGCGGGGCACCAAAAGGGAATGGGGCTGTGCACTGCCGTCAAGTTTGATTTTGTATTCCCAGTCAGTCTTACCTAAACCCTTGAACCCTATAACACTTTTTCGTTTCCATCGTACACCGAAATTTTCCAAATACATCCAATTTGGATTTTCCCAGACCGCACAGAACCTTCTTAGCATTCACTAGTTTAACTCCTGTGAAACGTTCGAAATCCTTATCTGAGATCACCGTCACGTCAGCACTGCTGTCCACCTTGAACTTGATGTTGACCCCATCGATCAGAATGTTGGTGATCCATGGCTTCGACTCCACCGAGTCGATGCTATCCTCCGACTCGAACGAACCAAGAAATCGCCGGTC
This sequence comes from Anodontia alba, assembly GCA_964016985.1. Classification (NCBI taxonomy): domain Eukaryota; kingdom Metazoa; phylum Mollusca; class Bivalvia; order Lucinida; family Lucinidae; genus Anodontia; species Anodontia alba. Next base: position 32,536,856 of record OZ024832.1, on the reverse strand, counting down.
GCCACCGTTGTCACTGTCAAAGTAAACTTCGTTTACCTTGGGCTTTGTCAAGCAGGCTCTAACCCAGTGACCTTTGACTGAGCACGTGACAAATTGTGTCCCTTGCAGGGCAATTGTTCCTTGGATGGTTGCACCGTTTGCATTGTTGTTGCTGACTTGTGGTTTTAGCCAGATTTTTTGTCCCTTTTATTTGACCATTGTGGTTTGGTTTTTACAGCTTCCACAGATTCTGATTCTGTCCTCGCAGAACGGGCTGCTGTGCCTTGACAGCCTCATGCTGCCTGACCTGTGCTAGGGCTTTCTCCAGCATCAGCTCCGCATCAAATTGAAGCTTCTCTGAAACTTTGTGGTCTCGAAGCCCGACCACCAGCCTATCCCGTATCAGGTCATTGTGTAAAGCTCCGAATGCAAAGTACTCTGCCATTTTATGCAAACTCGTGACAAATGAATCTACATTTTCTCCCTCAAGCTGCACCCTCTGATTGAATTGTACATGTTCAAAAATAACATTCCGTTTAGGGATAAAATACTGGGTTAAGCTTTTAGTTATTGTACCTTACTCTTTTTTCTGGTCAATTGTCAAACTTAGACTGTCCAAAATGTCATCAGCTTCACTCCCCATGCAGTAGATTAAAGAATTAACCTGTATCTCTGGAGGCTTGTCTGACAATCCTGAAGCTGATCTGAATCTTTCAAAGCGCTGAAACCACTTCTTCCACATTTGGGGTTTTGTAAAGTCAAACTTCTCAGGGTGCGCGAATTGAAAAGTTTTTTTTCACTTTAATTTTCTAGGCTACACAATTTCTAGTCCAATTTTCAACTACCGCTGCCACCATGTAATGTTACTACTATTACAATTTATGAGTAATAGTTGGGTTCAGTAATATGGAACTATAGTTTGTAATATATATTTTATTTACAGGTTAAACATGTATACAGCAAGGCATCGAGAATATAATAGTGAGTTCTAAAACTATCTCAGGGGCATGGTCCGCAGGCCTTCCTGGTGATCTAAATTATATGTGTGGGAAAATGTAAAACTAAATGTTTCTCAATATGCCAGAGCCAGTGGCTGTCAATGTCAATAACACATCAGTGGCCATCTTGGATATCGGAACGGAACGATTTTAGCAATTCTGAATCTCTATGTTGGGCCAGTGCCTCCCATCAAGTTCAGCTCAATCCAACTTGGGAGGAGATGTTTGATGATTGTCAAGATGGCCGACATGGTGGCCATCTTGGATATCGAAACTGAATGATTTTATCAATTCTAAATCTCCATATGGCCCCAATACCTCCTACCAAGTTTGGGCTCAATCTGACTTAGGGTTTGGGAGCCGATGTGGTTTCAAGATTTTCAAGATGGCCGCCCAGACATCTTGGATAGCTTAATGGAATGAATTTAGCAGTTCTGAATCTCTATGTTGCTCCGATGCTTCCCATCAAGTTTTGGCTCAATCCAACAGGGTTTGGGAGGAGATGAAAAATTTCAAGATGGCCGCCATGGTGACCATCTTGGATATCTGAACGGAAAGATTTTAGCAATTCTAAATCTCCATACGGCCCCAATGCCTCTCACCATGTTTGGGCTCAATCTGACTTGGGGAGCAGATGTGGTTTCAAGATGGCCATCTTCTGGTTTCAAGGCGGCCATCTTGGATAACCGATTTGATTTTGTTGGGGTTTAACGACATATCAACCCTTGTGGGTCATTTTGTGTCATCTTCCAGAGAAAGAGAAAAAAGAGATAGTAGAGGACATGAAAGAGAGGAATAGGAAAGAAAGAACAAGAATGACAGTGAAGAAACAGAAGAAATAAAAACATCCCCCCTCTACCCTTACCTGCTGCAAGGCCCTGCCCAACTGTAAGCCAATATCAGTTGGACGTCCCGGTGACGTAAGATATACAACACCTTCACACCACCCAACCAGCCCCCTTAGATAGCCGAAAGGAATGATTTTAGCAATTCTGAACTGCTATGTTGCTCCAATGCTTCCCATCAAGTTTCGACTCAATCCAACTTACAGTTTGGAAGGAGATGTCATTTGAAGAATTTCATTCAAGATGGCCGACATGGTAGCTATCTTGAATATCGGAACTGAATGATTTTAGCAATTCTAAATCTCCATATGGCCCCAATGCCTCCCACCAAGTTTGAGCTCAATTTGACTTAGGGTTCGGGAGCAGAGGCCACCCAGGCCGCCATCTTGGATAGCCTAACGGAACAATTTTAGCAATTCTGAATCATTATGTTGCTCCGATGCTTCCCATCAAGTTTCAGCTCAATACAGCTTACAATTTGGGAGAAGATGGCGTTTGAAAAATTTCAAGAAGGCCGTCATGGTGGCCATCTTGGATATCAGAATGGAATGTTTTTAGCGATTCTGAATCTCTATGTCGCTCCGATGCCTCCTATCAAGTTTCAGCTCAATCTGATTTATGATTTGGGAGGAGATTTTGTTTGAAGAATTTCAAGATGGCGGCCATCTTTGATATAGGAACGGAACCATTTTAGCAATTCTGAATATGTCACTGTGATTCCTCCTATCAAGTTTCGGCTCAATCCAACTTATTGTTTGGGAGGAGATGTCATTTGAAGAATTTCAAGATGGTGGCCACCTTGGATATCAGAACGGAATGATTTTAGCAACTCTGACTCTCCATGTTTGTTTGTTTGTGTTGAGGTTTTACGGCCCAGTCAACCCAATGGGGTCATGTCGAGCGTGGTCAGTTTACCTAACCACACGTTTACTGGGCAGGCTTAGTCCTCTAAGTGGTTAACCAGTATTGTGCACATTCTTTCGACAGAAACTGACAACTGCCCTTCTTGAATCAGCGGAGGGGAGAGAATGACCATAGAAAATATTTCACGATCAATCTCCACGAAAGAATGTTGCCGACCTCGTCGGGGGTTGAACCCGCGACCTCCTGGTCTCCAGTCGGACGGTGCATCCAACTGAGCCACAGAGGCTGGCGACTCTCCATGTTGCCACAATGCCTCCCACTAAGTTTCAACTCAATCCAACTTATGGTTCTGGAGATGTCGAAAATGTGAAAAGTTAACGATGGACGACAGACAAACAACAGCCATGGCATAACCTAAAAACTAGAAATGTGTCAATGAAAACTAGAAATGTGTCCTTGCCCAGAAACAAGCATTTTGCAAAAAATGTTGAAAAAGGGCCATATCTCCCAAAATAATTGGTGGATTTTACCCTGAATCAAACCTGACATATACTTATGATTATACACCCGTGTGTAAAATTTGAATCCAATACACTAATCTTTTCAAAAGATATCGAACAGAAACTATTTTTTGTACAAAAAGACTGTGGACACTGAAGTTGAAAAAGGGGTATAACTCTCATAATAATTGGTGGATTTTACCCTAATTTGAACTTGGCCTATATTTTATGACTATATACCTGTGTACAAAATAAGAATCCAATACACTAATCTTTTCAAAAGATATCAAACAGAAACCTTTTTTCATACATAACAGACATGATGGGAGGTAGGAAAGACTGATGTACATATGGACAAGGGTGATACATGTACTGTTTGCCACCACCCCACTCCCCACACCATTGAAAAGGGTGGGGGCATAAATATCATTTGTCATCAGCTGCATTAGCCTAGATAGTGGAAAAGGCTAATGGTTAAATGAGACATAAACAAAAAATGAACAGAAACATTTACTTGCAGCTATTTACAACATAAAAGCATGGAAATATGACTAATAGATTTAAGCTAGCACTCCAGGTAAAATTTCAGCAATGGAGACAATTTGCATGAAATGTCAAAACCTATTTTCTGGGAAAAATTAGAAAATATTTCCTCTGCTGAAATTTTACAATGCATTATTTTTTTAATTGTTCATGCGAATTTTCTGTGTAACAGACAGTTCACATGAGATATCAAGCCTTATTTTCTCTTATAAAACATTCATTATGAAAACACGCCTATTCAAATATATTGAAAATTTTACAACCAAAAAAGGAAAATTTTCAGATAAAAAATTCTGATATTTTTCATATTACTGCTCAAAACATAGATTGTGGGTACTCGTTAGAACCGCCTCGCTGAGGCGGTTCTAACAAGTACCCACAATCTATGTTGTTTTAGCAAAATAAGAAAAATAATGTATACCCCTGTAAACCCCAGTTTTACTATATAAAAGTGGGGTTTAAGGGGGTCAAAATTATATAGGCGTGTTTTCGTGATGTAACAAAAGTTTTAGAATGTCATTTGCCAGGGTTGCCACTCATTTTCTATTTCAAAATTCCCTGACGTTTCACCATTTTCCAGACATTTTCAACGGCCTCCCATCTCCCCTTACAGCTGTCCTCAGCCACCAAGTCTTCCAATAGAGCACTTATTGTCAGAGAATTAAACAATCATTTAACAAAAGGAAGAGGCAAACTCTGTAAATTTATGTCTCTGAAAATTAAGGAGACTACCACAGTCATCTCAGTTTTGAGAAAATTTTGGAATTCCCTGATTTTTCCCTGACTTTTGTCAGTTTTTTTTTCCAATTTCCCTGACTCAAACCACAATTCCCTGACTTTTCCCTGACCTGGAACAGACTTTTTTCCCTGACTGTGGCAACCCTGATCTGCTGCTTTGTGATTGGTACTGTAATGGTTAAATGAGACATGGTGGGAACAATGTGAGACTTGAAGAAAAAATATGAATAGAAACCATTTATTTACAACATAAAAGCATGGAAACATGGCACTAGCAAGACAACCCTTAAATGTTAATCAAAACTGCAGCAGATGACATTTTTATTTTCTATTTTTTTTTTTTTTTTTTCAGAGAAAATAAGGTTTGACATTTAATGTGAATTGACTGCCTAGCTCATGACTCACATGAAATGCCAAGTCTTATTTTCTCTGAAAAATAAACATGATGGCCCTGAATCGCTCACCTGAATCATATTTTACAAATGAAGTGGTAGGTAATTTAAGGTGGAGTGGAGGGTTTGAGCAATTTTGGTAGATGGTGACCCAAGGAACACTTCTGTGAAATTATTTCAAAATCAGTCTAGCTGTTGAGGAGAAGTCATTTTAAGGTTTGCCTATTTTTAGCTCTGGCAGCCGTCATGTTCATTGGAGCAAAATGATTTTGAACAATTTTGTCAGAGGGTCACAGTGTGAAATTATTTCCAAATCTGTCTAGCCTTTTAGAGGAAGAAGTCATTAAAACATTTTTCTGTTTAAAGTTCTTTGGGCCATCTTGTTCAGCAGAGTGGAACGATTTGAGCAATTTTGACAGATGAACATTCCTGTGAAATCATTTCAAAATTAATCAATCCACCCATTTAGATGGAAAAGTCCATTTTTTTTTTTTTTATCTCTGGTAGCCATTTTGTTCAGTGCAGCCAAACCATTGTAGCAATTTTGGTATAGGGTCACCCAAGGAACATTTCTGTGAATTTTTTTGAAATCATGTCATTGGTCTAGTGTATGTTGTTTAAAGGTTTTTCTATCTTTAGCTCTGGTGGCCATTTTGTTCAGTGGTGCAGAACCATTTTAGCAATTTTGGTAAAAAGTCATCCAAGGAACATTTCTGCTAAACAAATTATTTTAAAAATTGGGCCATAGGCTAGGAGGAGATGTTGTTTAAAGATTTTTCTATTTTTAGCTCAAGTCATTTTGTTCAGCAGAGGAGACTCATTTTAGCAACTTCTGTAAAGGATCAGCGAAGAAACATTTCTGAGAAATTATTTTGAAATCGGGCCATTGGCCTAGGAGGAGATGTCCTTTAAAGTTTTTTTCTATATTTTAGCTCTGGCTCAGCAGAACAGAACCATTTTAGCAATTTTGGTAGAGGGTCACTAAAGAAACATTTCTGAGAAATTATTTTGAAATTGGGCCATTAGCATAGGAGGAGCGGTCATTTAAAGATTTTTTTATTTTTAGCTCTGTTGGCTATTTTGTTCAGTGGAATGGAACCATTTTAGCATTTTTTGGTAGAAGTTCACCCAAGGAATATTTCTGTGAATTTATTTTGAAATCAGGCCATTGGCCTTGGAGGAGATGTCGTTTTAAGGTTTTTCTGTTTTTAGCTGTGGGGGGCCATCTTGTTCAGTGGAGCGGAACAATTTTAGCAATTTTGGTACAAGTTCATTCAAGGAACATTTCTATATTATTTGGAAATTGGGCCATTGGCCTAGGTAGAGCTGTTGTTAAAAAAATTTTCTATTTATTGCTCTGGCAGCCATTTTGTTCAGTGGAGCGGAACATTTCTATTATTTTCAAACCATTAGCCAAGGAGGAGATGTTGTTTAAAGGTTTTTCTTTTTTTAGCTTTAGCAGCCATTGTGTTCAGCTGAGCTGAATGATTTTAGCAATTTTGGTGAAGAGTCACATGAGTAACATTTGTGTGAAATTATGTTGTTTAAAGGTTTGTAAAGGCTCCTACCTCAGGGTCATATGAGGAAGATTTCTATGAAATTATTTGAAATTGGGACATTTGCCTAGGAGGAGATATCATTTAAAGGTTTTCTATTTTTCGCTCTGGTGGCCATTTTGTTTAAGGAGCGAAACGATTTTAACAATTTTGGTAAAAGGTCATATGAGGAACATTTCTATGAAATTATTTTGAAATCGGGCCATTTGCGTAGAAATAGATGACATTTAAAGGTTTTGTTTTTTTTTCTATTTTTATACACCCGTTTGAAAAACAGGATGTATTATGTTACGGGGTATGGCGTCCGTCCGTCCATGAACTGTTTCGTTTCCGGCTAACTCCTCCTACAATTTACATCCGATCAAGCTGAAACTTGGTATATAGTTAGACCATGATGTGGGGCAGAGCATATTGTTTCGGCGTTACAGTCCACCAAATGTTTGCAGAGTTATGCCCCTCTGAAAATTTCTGTGAACTTTTCATTTCTGGTTAACTCCTACATTTTACATTCAATCAAGCTGAAACTTCATTTATAGTTAGACTATGATGTGGAGCAGTGCATATTATTTCGAGGTTATAGTCCACCAAATATAAGCAGAGTTATGCCCCTTTGAAAATTTCTGTAAACTTTTGGTTTCCAGCTAACTCTTCCTACAGTTTACAGCCAATCAAGCTGAAACTTCATTTATAGTAAGACCATGATGTGGAGCAGCACATATTATTTCGGGGTTACAGTCCACCAAATGTTTGCAGTTATGCCCCTTGAAAATTTCTGTAAATTTATCATTTCCAGTTAACTCCTCCTACATTTTACATCAGATCAAGCTGAAACTTCATTTATAGTTAGACCATGATGTGGAGCAGCGCATATTGTTTCGAGGTTACAGTCCACCAAATATTGGCAGAGTTATGCCCCTTTGAAAATTTCTGTAAACTTTTCGTTTCCGGCTAACTTCTCCTACAGTTCACATCCGATCAAGCTGAAACTTGATTTGTAGTTAGACCATGATGTGGACCAGCACATATTGTTTCAAGGTTACAGTCCACCAAATATTAGCAGAGTTAAACCTCTGAAAATTTCTATTAATTTTTCGTTTCCGGCTAAATCCTCCTACAGTTTACATCCAATAAGCTGAAGCTTCATAAATAGTTACACAATGATGTGGAGCAGTGCATATTATTTCGAGATTACAGTGCACCAAATATTGGCAGAGGTATGCCTCTTTGAAAGTTTTTGTAACTTTTTGCAGCATATTGTTTAGAGGAAATAGTGTGCTAATTTTATAATAGGTATATTTTTTGCAAATAACTAAAGTTATGGGCATATGGGCAAGTTATTTATTTATTTATTATTTATTTATTTATTTATTTTTACACCTTCTTTTATTAGATTTGCAAGGAAATGTTGCCATTATTAAATCTTTATAAATACATTTGTTAAATTACACAGATTTTAGAAACTTGACTAATATCAAAGCTTATAAACATAATTCTTTTTGGATTTTTTTTTTTTTTTATAAATAGTCGTCTGAGTTGGCTCCCTTGAAGAACTAAAATAAAATCAATATAAAACAAGTTAAAGGTTTACAAAAAATTTCGTGCAGCATTTTTTTTTTTTTGTTTTGTTATTGTTTGGTCCAATATTGAAGTATCGGAAAAACAAATTAGCCAAAGGCTGATATGAGCTTATGATATAGCCATGCTTCTGTCGTGTGTCCGTCTGAAAACACCTCCCTAGATGCAGCAAACTTCTCCCTATTTTCCCAGGAGGAAGTCACTTCTCCCTTAATTTCTGGGCCAGCTTGGACCCTTAGGTTACAGTTCACCAAATATCAGCAGAGCTATACCCCAATGAAATTTTTTTAAATTTTTATACGCCACCACACAATAGTGGCAAGATATTATGGTTTCACCTGGGTCGTCCGTGTGTCTGTCCATCCGTCGTATGTCCGTCCGTCCATCCATCCGTTCGTTTTTCATTTCCGGATGATACCTTGAGTAAACATCAATGAATTTTCACCAAAGTTAGTATGTGCATTGATATTGTTGACATCTGGTTTGGGATTGCTAATGGGCAAATTTCATCCATTTTTGACGGAGTTAACTGTCCAAGACATGCCCATAATTTCGTTTCCGGACTATAACTTGAGTAAATAACAAGGGATTTTCACCAAACTTGCTGTATGCATTGACATTAAGGAGATCTGGTTTGGGATTGCTAATGGGCAAATTTTTACGGAGTTACTTGCCCGAGACACGCCCATATTTTCGTTTCCGGATGATAACTTGAGTAAATAACAAGGGATTTTCATCAAACTTGCTATATGCATTAAGGAGCTCTGGTTTGGGATTGCTAATGGGCAAATTTCGTCAAATTTTTACGGAGTTATCTGCCCGAGACACGCCCATATTTTCGTTTTCAGATGATAACTTTACTAAATAACAAGGGATTTTAACCAAACTTGCTATATGTATTGACATTAAGACGATCTGGTTTGGAATTGCTAATGGGCAAATTTCGTCAAATTTTCCCGTATTTTCTTTTCTGGATGATAACTTGAGGAAATAACAAGGCCTTTTAACCAAACATAACTTTAATAGATAAACAAATAATTTCTATGTCAGGGTATTATGCTTGCAGTGCTTTTATTTTTTGTAATTCCACTTACAGTTTATATCCGGAGCACTGAATTATACAGGAGCCAGTTTATGTGCTACATCTTATTACTTGCCACGGGCGTATAATGCCCCGCCTGGTGGAGCTCTTGTTTAAATCTGGCAGCCATTTTGTTTAGCTGAGCAGTCAAACCATTTTAGTAAATTTGGTAGAGGGTCACCCAAGGAACATTCCTGAGAAATTATTTTGAAATCCATTCCCCGTTCTAGGGGGAGTTATCATTTGAGTAAATTATTGACCGACTGTTTAAAGGTTTTTATATGCCCATTTGAAAAACATGACATATGTTATGGGGTCTGGCAGCCGTCCTTCCGTCTGTAAACTTTTTGGTTTTCGGCTAACTTCTCCTACATTTTACATCTGATCAAGCTTAAACTTGGTATATAATTAGATCATAATGTGGAGCAGGGCATATTATTTCAGGGTTCTAGTCAACCAAATATTAGCAGAGTTATTACCCTTTGAAAATTTCTGTAAAGGTTTCGATTTCAGTTAACTCCTCCCACAGTTTACATTCTATCACGCTGAAACTTGATTTATATATAGACCATGATGTGGAGCAGTGCATATTGTTCTGAGGTTACAGTCCACCAAATATTAGCAGATTTATTACCCTTTGAAAATTTCTGTTAACTTTTCGTTTCCATCTAACTCTTCCTATAGTTTATGTCCTATCAAGCTGAAACTTGATTTATAGTTAGACCATGAGGTTACAGTCCACCAAATATTAGCAGTTAAATGCCCCTTTGAAAATTTCTGTAAATTTTTCGTTTCGGGCTAACTTCTACAGTTGACATTTGTTCAAGCTTAAACTTGATTTATATAATTATAGACCATGATGTGGAGCAGCGCATATTGTTTTGAGGTTACAGTCCACCAAATATTAGCAGAGTTATTGACCCTTTGAAAATTTCTGTAAATTTTTTGTTTCCAGCTAATTCCTCCTACAGTTTACATCCGATCAAGCTGAAACTTCATAAATAGTTACATGACGATATGGAGCAGCGCATATTATTTTGAGGTTACAGTACACTAAATATTGGTAGAGTTATGCCCCTTAGAAAATTTCCGTAAACTTTTTATTTCTGGCTAACTCCTCCTACAGTTTACATCCGATCAAACTGAAACTTGATTTATTGTGATTTATTGACCATGATGTGGCGCAGCGCATATTGTTTTGAGGTTACAGTCCACCAAATATTAACAGAGGTATGTCCCTTTGAAAATTTCTGTTAACTTTTTGTTCCGGCTTACTCCTATAGTTTCCATCCAATCAAGCTGAAACTTTGTAAATAGTTATAACATGATGTGGAGCAGCGCATATCATTTCGAGGTTACAGTTCACCAAATATTGGCAGAGTTATGCCCCTTGAAAATTTTGGTAATTTTTTTGTTTCCAATTAACTCCACTTACAGTTTACATCCGGAGCACTGAATTATACAGGAGTCAGTACATGTACTACATCTTACTACTTGTTCTGTTTTTTAGCCCTAGCTGCCATTTTGTTAAGCCAAGCGGAATGAAGGTAGCAATTTTGGTAAAGGGGCATAAGAGGAACATTTCTGTGAAATTATTCTGAAATTGGGCCATGGGCCTAGGAGGAGATGTTGTTTTAAGTTGTTTTTTCTATTTTTAGCTGTGGTGGCCATTGTGTTTAGCGGAGCGGATTCATTTAGGCAATTTTAGTAGAGGGTCAGCCAAGGAACATTCCTTTGAAATTATTTCAAAATCCAATCACCGGTTTTGGAGGAGATGTCACTTAAGTAAATTGTTGACAGTCGCATGATGGACGTCAAACAGTCACAAAAGCTCACCTTGAGCCTTTGGCTAAGATGAGCTTAAAAAGAATTAGAATGTCATCTGCTTCAACTTAGTATTTTAAGGATTGATAAAAAAAACAAACAAAAAAAAACTGGCTTTATGAGGACCTCACCTAACAAGAGGCAGTCCCACCTATGCTACATCTCCTATGTCTCTTCTCTTTACAAGGCCAGACAAGAGACAAGCTCAAAACTTGCTGGTGCTCAACAGGGTCTTCTTTCCCTGTTAGTGCTTAACAGGATTTTCTTTCCCTGCTGGTGCTGTACAAATTTTCTACTTTAAAATTTCGCCATGGTAACCAAACAAAATGGTCGCTGGTCATAAAACACATAAGCTGGGTAGACAATCATCAAATAATCATAACTGCCAAATATGGTTCAAATCACTTCACTGGTTATGGAGAAAATGCAAATTAACATTTTACCATTATAAGTCTATGGGAGCTTTTCATTGCCATGGCAACCAAACCAACGGGCAGATTGGCAAACTTAGCTACTACAGTTGACTCTCGTTATCTCGAACTTCACGGGACCTGATAAAAATGTTCGAGTTATCAGTAGTTCGAGACAACCAAATTGTGACGTCAAAGGTATGACGACTGTTCGCCTCAACATGCTTGGAAGGCACATGTATATGGCAATTTAAATAATTTACGCGTACTTCAGTTTGCATTGTTACTGTTTGTTTTAGGAGATGCAATGGTTTTCTTGAAATAATATCATCAATAAATATTAATAATAATAAATTTCAAACGTCTCTTGTTGTCTTTTAATACTCCTGCAAATTTGGATTTCCATGAGCTATAAATAAATTACTGGTTTCCAGGTTGTGTTAGCTATACGTTATGAAATGGTTTGGATTAGCTCCCTTCGCATAGGTGACTCGATAAAGAGTGGACTGGTTTCCGCTTTAGCATAAAACGCTTACAATGTAAAAGCGGCAGCTGTAACTGGTTTGGATTATCTCCCCTGGCATAAATGAACCATTTCAGCGCGGCAAACTGTTGATCCTGCAGAGAAAGCTCGTTATGAACCGTCTCATCTGGACCTACACTATTTGTGCGGGTATCCGTACCAGTCTACAGGGTCGGAAGGGTTAACATCGGTACCCACGTGTAATTCGTCTATTTGAGGCCGTGCACGACAACTCCTATTAGAAGACTGTGCGACTGTCAAAGATTCGGTTCAGACTGCACGCCCACGAATTTTCCATTATACGCATGAGCCTTATCTGGGCTTACCAAAGAGCACCGCCTGACCAAAGAGTAACAAGCGAAGATTCAGACTTAGCTAGCCTGATCAATACAGGCTGATCTGAGTCGGAACCTGTCGCGCACTGACTTTTCTTGAAGACGCTATATCATTCAGACGGACAGTACTCAGTAGTGAAGAGCATATCTAAACAATAAATTAAAGAAACTTCATTGATTAATCTTCCATAACACTATTCTGGGCCGCTTTTTATCTTACAAATCAATGACTCGAGACGGTGTTGAGCGCCGCATGTCAAACCCGACTCGACACGCATGTGATTTCATAATTACGGATTTTAGACATTGTTTGTGTTGTTTGTAATTACCTGGACAAAGGGGAAAATTAAAATATTGATCTATTTATCAATGGCCTATTATGATTTTCATTAACTGAGAGACCGGCGGTGCCGCATCTTACATTTTTTTTCCTTCGTCATGGTCCGAGTTCGAGATACACGGTAGTAAAAACTGTGAAAAATATATTCAGGGACTGAAAATGATGGACGAGATAGCCGAAGTGTCGACATAAAAGTAGTTCAACATACCTGAAGCTGAAATACAATAAATACATAGGGAAAATAATCGGGACTTAGAAATCAGTTCGACATAAGTGATAGGATCGAGATAAGAGGGGTCGAGATAACGAGAGTCAACTGTATTTTGAATTACCCTTACTCAAGCAACATTTGTACCAAATTAGGTAAAAATTTCAGCAGACAACATTCTGAAACATTTTTTTTATTTTTCCCTGAAAACAGGCTTTGACATTTTATGCAAACTGTCTTGTAAGGACACAATTTACTAGAAGTGTCAATGCCTATTCTCAGAGGAAAAAAATAAAATCATCAATAAATTTGTCATCTGCTTTACCCAGTGAGTGGTAATGGATAAATATGAAGAAATGGGTTATTGTACAAAGTGAAGTACTATGGAATAGACAGTTTATGCCATATTAAAATCATTATAACAAGAAAACTACCAAAAGAACTTTAACACTTTGTACATTCAAACCTACACACTTCTGCACTTGTCTGTCTCTGGGCAAAACTTGAAATGATAACTATTCTGCTCTTCATTCTGTTCAATTTAATATCCTACATGATCATGTTCTGAAATTATGCAACTCTGAAATAATTCAATTTTGAAATAATGCAATTCTGAAAAGGAGTCAAACCAAACTTTTATTACAGTGTATGTCCAGTGCCTTAGATAAGATTTTGAGCAATTGGGTATTTTGAGCTATTTTTACTCAGCCATTTCACATTGAATTGGGTATCAGGATTTTTCTTTTGGGTACCCTGTTGTATTAACCGGTGCAAGAAATACTGTTATTTTGGGAATTTACCCCATAAATTTAATTTGAATTGCTTTTTCAGAAATTTTAATTAGGTAAATATCCCAAAAAGCAGCTTATCTAACCCAGCAGACACATGACGTTTATACAACCTCACCTCGACGTCGATGCAACGATTGTGCCCGCTGGGAAGGTACTGTATGTCAACTGCATATGATTTTGTTACTTCGACATCAAAGACCCCCAACCATTCCACCTCAGACCCAAGGGTAAAAACTCAAATGTAGTGCTATAGTGAATGATACAATTTGAGTGGAATGTCTTATTTTCCATTAAAAATAAGAAAAATATCCCTAATTTTCATTAAGTGATATAACCTACAGAGAGCTTAAGCCTTAAATGTATATGATGCAGCCACATCGGCCCTCACCCCAGGAGCTAGAGGAAAAAATCAGGACAGTATAGACCCAGATCAACCAATCAGGACAGTGCAGACCTAGATCAAACTGCTCCTTTGGACACTGTTATTCTATTCTACACTCATTCTCCAACAAATCCATTCGAACAATTACAGCAAATAGATTAATCATCATTAATGTGATTATGACATTTCAACTTGCTAGAAAAAGTAGACAAGATGTTACAATCAATGGAATGCCATTGCAAATCTTTACATTCCAAATATGGTGCTTTTTTCATCTGAAAAATATTCATATTTTTCTTATTTCTACACAAAAACATATTTTGTGGCTATTCAGAAGCAGCTCACTGGGGTGCTTCTAATGAGACTCACAAATTATGTCTCTATGGAGAAATATGACAAACAAGAGGGCCAAGATGGCCCTGTATCGCTCACCTGATTGCCAGACAAGTTGAGTCAATTGGCCTTTCGGTTCAAGAGAAGTTCAATATTGATTTTCAAGATGGCAGCCATCTTGGATTTCCAATCAGAACAATTTTAGCTACCGGTACTTTTGATCTACAAGTCACCTCGATACTTCGAATGATGTTTGGGTCGCTTGCCCTTTTGTTCAGCAGAAAAGTTCAAAACAGATTTTCAACATGGCTGCTAGGGCAACCATCTTGGATTTCCAAACAGAATGATTTTAGCTATTTTGACCTATAGGTCACCCCAATACTTCCTATCAAATTTTGAATCAATGGGCCTTTCTATTCAGGAGAAGAGGTTCAAAACAGATTCTCAAGATGGCAACTGTGGCGGCCATCTTGTATTTCCGATCGAAACGATTTTAGCTATTTTTGATCTACAAGTCACCTTGATGATTCTTACCAAGTTTAAAGTCAGTTGGCCTTTTGGTTCAGAAGAAGAAGTGAAAAATAGATTTTCAGGATGGCCGCCATTGCGGTCATCTTGGATTTCCGATCGGAATGATTTCAGCTATTTTTGATCCACCAGTCTACCAAGTTTTGAGTCAATTGGCCTTTCGGCTCAGGAGAAGTGAAAAATAGATTTTCAAAATGGCCGCCATGGTGGCCAGCTTGGATTTCCGATCAGGACAGTTTTAGCTATATTTGATCTACAAGTCACCCCAAAGCTTCCTACCCAGGTTCAAGTCAAGTGGCCTTTCGGTTCGGGAGAAGAAGTGAAAAATAGATTTTCAACATGGCCGCCATGGTGGTCATCTTGGATTTCTGATCGGAACAATTTTACTCTTTTTTTTATCTTCAAGTTACCCTGATGCTTCCTACCAAGTTCCCAGACAGCTGGCCTTTTGGTTGAGGAGAAGAAGTTCAAAATAGATTTTCAAGATGGCGGTCATCTTGCACTTCCGATTTTAGCTATTTTGATCTAAAAGTCACCCTGATGATCCCTACAAAGTTTCAAGTCAACTGGCCTTTCGGTTGAGGAGAAGATGCCAAAAATAGATTTTCAAGATAGCCGCCATGGGGGCCACCTTGGATTTCCAACAGAAACGATTTTAGCTATTTCTGATCTACAAGTCACCCCGATGCAAGCTACCAAGTTTCGAGTCAATTGGCCTTTTGGTTCAGAAGAAGCGAAAAATAGATTTTCAAGATGCGCCATCTTGGATTTCCTATTGGAACGATTTTAGCTATTTTTGATCTATAAGTCACCTCGATGCTTCCTACCAAGTTTTGAGTCAATGGGCCTTTCGGTTAAGGAGAAAAGCGAAAAATAGATTTTCAAGGTGGCCGCTATGGTGGCCATCTTGGACTTCCTGTCTGAACGATTTTAGCTATTTTAGATCTAGATGTCACCCCGATGCTTCCTACCAAGTTTCCAGTCAATCTGCCTTTTGGTACAAGAGAAGAAGTGAAAGATAGATTTTCAAGATTGCAGCATCTTGGATTTCTGATCGGAACGATTTTAGCTATTTTTGACTACCCCGATGCTTCCTACCAAGTTTTGAGTCAATAGACCCAGGGGTGTAGGAGGAATAGGCTTTTAAAGCAATTGTTGACACCGCAAGACGGACGAAAGACATTGACTACAATAGCTCACCTTGAGCTATTCCTGCTCAGGTGAGCTGTATTTGGAAATACCCCTCTTATCTGGAGCTATACATGTCACTGTAAAATCCCAACACTTTTGTGCTGAACTGTTCATGGAAAAATATTTCCCTCCATCTCATTAAATTTTATAAGCAACATGACTATGTCCAAAACACTGCAATATTGATCCCATCAACTCCAACTAGCCCTGCCCCAGGCATCAAACCAAAATTTTCATAGGTCACTACACATGTAATCACATGCTGAAATTTCAAGCTTGATTGTGTTGGGGAAAACCCAGGTTTAATGACGCATCAACCCTTGTGGGTCATTTTGTGTCGTCTCCCAGAATAAGTTATGGGAGAAAAGAGATAGTTGAGATAGTAGAGATGAGAGGGACAGGGAAGAAAGAGGAACAGGAATAAAGTGAAGAAACAGAAGAAATAAGAGGGTCCTAATTCGCTCACCTGAATGTCATTGTCTCTGGTATATTCTAAAAGACTGGTTTCTCTTTAAAGGACTAGGTATGTTTAAAATTTGTTGAAAATGAATGTTTTCAGACGACAGGCTGGAGGTTTAAGAACTGTGTTATACAGGCCTTGGGAGACATGTGATGGTGCTTGGCACAGATAAAAGCATGTTGGCTTGTTCAGTATTATAGGCCTTGGGGGCTGGGGGTGGGGGTGGGTGGGGGTGTGCGGGTGCTTGACAGAAGCAAGATTCCATGGTGCCTTAGTTTTTTTCTTTTATTTTGAGCTCTGGTGGCCACCTTGTTCAGCAGAGCAGGACGGTTTGAGCAACTTTGGTAGAGGATCACCCAAGGAACATTCTTGTGAAATTATTGAAAAATCTGTCCAGCAGTGTCAGAGGAGAAGAAGCAAAAAATAGACTGGATTTCCAATAGGGATGATTTTAGCTATTTTTTATCTATAAGTCCCCCCGATGCTTCCTACCAAGTTTGAAGTCAACAAGCCTTTTTGTTTAGGAGAAGGGAAAAATAGATTTTTAAGATGGCTGCCATGGTCCGATCAGAAAGATTTTAGCTATTTTTGACCTAGGCTATAAGTCACCTAGATGCTTCCTACCAAGTTTCCAGTCAATTGGCTTTTCAGATTAGGAGAAGCGAAAAATAGACTTTCAAGATGGCTGTCATAGTGGCCATCTTGGATTTCCGATCAGAATGATTTTAGCTATTTTTTTATTTATCTACAAGTCACCCCGATACTTCCTACCAAGTTTCGAGTCAACTGGCCCTTCAGTTCAGGAGAAGAAGCAAAAAATAGATTTTTAAGATGGCCATCTTGGATTTCGGATAGGGACGATTTTAGCTATTTTTGATCTACAAGTCACCCCGATGCTTCCACTAAGTATCGAATCAATTGGCCCAGAGGTGTAGGCTTTAAAGCAATTGTTGATGACGCACGACGGAAAATTGACATTGACTGACCACAACAGCTCTCCATGAGCACTTCATGCTCTGTTGAGCTAAAAACATTCCCCCTCTATCCTTACCTGCTGCAAAGATAGCAGGCCTTGCCCAACTGTAAGCCAATATCAGTTGGATGTCCTGGTGACGTAAGATACACGACACCTTTGCACCACCCCCTTCAAGCTTGAGACACTAACGATCTAGAATGCGTGGAGGGTTGATGCATAGACCTTGCAAATCACAGGATCCTATCTTTTTCTAAATTAGACCAGTTTCCGAGGAAACAGTCACTCTACTGTATTTTTTTTTTTTTTTTTTATTTGAAAGGTGAGGCAAGTGAAGGGAAGAGGTAGATTTGATACTAAATATATTATATAACTATATTTTTGAGTTGACTTGCCCTTACCTGCAATGCTATGCCCCATTCTACCATACCCTTCTCTCCCTTCTGCTACCCTAGGGTAGGGTAGGGTTAAGGTAGGTTTGGGTGGGGTGGGTGAGTTAGGGGTAGGGTGGGGTAGAGGTTGGGGTAGGGTAGGGTGCGATATTGATACAGTGTTTAGTAAAGTGGTAGCAATTTGAGATTGCAGTCTGGTGGCCATATTTGTTGACAGACTGGGATCGTTTTGGGGGAGAGGCATCAAGGGTAGGGGTGGGGTGGGGTGAAGGGTAGGGTAGGGTACAACATAAATACAATGTTTAGTAAAGAGGACGTCCGATTTTTAAGACGGCTATCTGGCGGCCATATTAGATGACAGACTGGAATCGATTTCAGGGAAAGGCATGAAAGGGTTGAGAAGAATTGATATGGGGTTTCGACAAAATTCTTCGCTGGTTATGGTGGACATCTGTTAGTGGGAAAAATCCGAAATGGCCAATGGCGGCCATATTTGTCGACAGAACTAAACTAAATTTGGGTGGGCACTTGGTAGACCACTTTGGTGGGCACATGTAAACCACCCAGGCAAGTTTTGAAAAAATCTGAAGAGTTGTCTTGTGATAACAAGATTGTTACAGTGATAAGGAAAGGGGAAGTCAAGATTTCTAAGATGGTCATCTGGTGGCCATATTAGTTGATGGACAGGACTCTTTTTCAAGGAGACACATTTAGGGATTGGAAAGAATCCATATGCAAAGTTCTGACATAATTCCTCCACTGGTTACTATGGGATGCGATAATGGGAAAAATCCAAGATGGCCGATGGTGGCCATATTAAATTTTGTCCGGAACGGAAACCAGATTTGGGCGTGCACAACTAGGTCACTAGGGGAACATCCCAGACAAGTTTTTAACCAAGAGGGCCACGATGGCCTGGTAACGCTCACCTGAATATCATAGCACTTACAGAACTGACCTAGAAATGATTGAGGCAAACATTCTGACCGAGATTCATGATGATTATGTTAACATGTAAGACAATTTAGCATGCCTAATGGACTATGAAATATAGGTCAAGGTCAAATATGGATGACTGCACTCAAGAGGCCATGCTAAGATGTATGCATGTGCTACGTATCACTGGCTGTTGGACCAATATAAGTCGAGGTCAAAAATGAATTACTGCATTCAAGAGGCCATGCTAAAATGAAGTTTTTATAAGTAAAACATATTTTAACTAGCAATACTTAACCTATAGATAATGTGCTATTCTATTCTGTATTTCAAACCTTCCACAGAAAAAACAACAGTTTAAAAGTCTTAATGAGTCTTAATCCAGAAGGTCCCTTAGGCAGTTACCTGTGTGACGTAACTCTCCCTGCTCTTTTGATCACGTGTCAGTTTCTTTGAAGGATAAAATTAATATAACTGAGCTATGCGGGGAAGGAAGGAGGGATTTTCTTATCTATAGGTTAAGTATTGCTAGTTAAAATATGTTTTACTAATAAAAACTTCATTTTAACTGCACAATACATTAACCTATAGAATTTGCAGATTAGAAGGGAGGAGCTCTCCTAGTTCTAACACAAATATATATATATAATCCCTATACCTCTGTATTAAGACTCAGGATCCTAAGTCTAAGAAATAAGATACATTCATAAAACATAATCCTAAGAATGATCTAAATTCCCAACACATATATGATATATTAATTACCTTAATATATGTAACGTAGGCTTTGGAGGCTGTCAGTCTTCTTTAAGTATCAAAGGCTTTATTTTCCTGACCCCCTGCCACCTTTTGGGCAACAACTATTGGGCCCAGAGTTTGAAGACACTTTCCCCATATAAATGTATAGGGACCCAAATTTGACCTTGTCGTAAAAAGGTCAACCAACGGTCATCATTTGAACAAACTTGGTAGACCAAGAGTTCTTGATGCCATATACCAAGATTCAACCCCAAAGTTTTCTTGGTTCTGGAGAAGAAGATTTTTAAATGCTTTTACCATATATGGGCATGGCGGCCATCCTGACTAATGGACCATGACTATTTGTTCAAATTTTCAATCCCCCTTTAACACAAGGCTCCAAATGAAGTTTGAAGAAAATTGGCCCAGGGGTTACAGAGGAGAAGCCATTCAAAGGTGTGAACAGACGGACGACTGAAAGACGGATGACAGATAGCAAATGATCACAATAGCTCATCCTGAGCCTTGCTCAGGTGAGCTAAAAAACTGACCAGTGGTCTTGGAGCAGATGGGATAAAAAGATTATAACAGTTTTAAGTAAAGGGAAGTCCACCATTTCTAAAATGGCGGCCATATGTGTAGACAGACCGTAACCAAATTTGGGCATGCACAACTAGACCCTCAGGGGAACAACCCAGACAAGTTTTGAAAAAATCCAACCAGTGGTCTGGGAGATGTGATAACAAAAAATTGTTTAAGAACGCCTGGATGGACATATAGACTGACATCCGACTGACAGTCCCCCTTTGGGATAAGCCCTACCATAGGTAAAGCTAAACAAGAGGCCCATGGGCCACGATTTACTCACCTGAGTTAAACAGCCATTGCATATCTGCAGCATTCTTCCACTATTGCCACAGCAACTAGGAGAGAAATTTGACAGTGCCATATAAAGGTCAAAGATCATCCTAGGATTATCATTTATACAAACTTGGTAGACCTTCTGTCCCTAATGCTATATACCAAGATTCTGCTTCAAAGCTTTCTTGGGTCTGGAGAAGGTGGTTTTGAAGTGATTTTACCATATATGGGCATGGCAGCCATCTTGTTCAATAGTGCAAAACCATTTGATCAAATTGTTAGTATCACTTCCACAGAAGGTCCAATGTGAAATCTGTTGAAAACTGGCGTGCAGTTTCAGAGAAGAAGACATTTAAAGATTTATAAGATATATTATACATGTACAAAGCCTAGGGGCAAGGGCAGATACCTCCAGGGGGATAAAAGGTTTGATTGTAACTAACAAGTGTTATTACTTTAAGCATACAATGTAAGTTTCAGCCATTAGTCTTTAATACATTTTAGAAAGTGATTTTTCTAAAGTTTGTATGAGGACGGAAGTTTGACTTTATCATAAAAAGGTCGAAGGTCATCCCAGGATCATCATCTGAACAAGCTTGGAAGACATTGAGTCCGCAATGCAATATACCAAGATTCAGTCTCAAAGTTTTTATTTGTTCTGAAGAAGATTTTTATGTGTGTTTTTTTTTACCATACATGGGTATGGTGGCCATCTTGTTCAATGGTGTGGAACCATTTGCCAGAAGGCTCCATGTGTAATTTGGTGAAAATTGGTCAAGCAGTTTCAGAGATGTTCAAAGATTACATGATTCTAAACATGTAATATTGCCAATGGGCAAGGGCCTATAACTTCCAGGGGACAACTAAAAGGGTTTGCTATTTTGATCATACATTGTAAGTTACAGCCATTAGTATTAAATACATTTTGAGAAACTTAATTTTTACTATTTTCCCAATACAAACCCACAAGGGCACAAATTTGACATTGCTGTGAAGAGGTCAAATGTCAACCTAGGGCCATCATTTGAACAAATTTGGTAGACCTTGAACCCCCAATGCTATATACCAAGATTCAGTGTTGAAGCTTTCTTGGTTCTGGAGAAGAAGAGTTTTAAGTGTTTTTTACTATATATGGTCATGGCAGCATAACAATACAATTTGAGAAACTGAATTTTCAATATTTTCCCTATACAAATGCATAGGGATGCAGATTTGACTTTGCTGTAAAAAGGTCAAATGTCAACCTAGGGTCATCATTTGAACAAACTTGGTAGACCTTGAGTCCCCAATGACGCATAACCATTTGAACAATTGATAATACCCTTTCTAGAGCAGGCCCAATGCGAAATTTGGTGAAAACTGGCCAAGCTGATTCAGAGAAGACGTTTAAAAGATTACCAGATTGTATACATGTATATAGCCCAGGGGCAAGGGCAGATAACACCAGGAGACAAAATTCTGATTGTAACTAAAAGGGTTTGCTACTTTGATCATATATTGCAAGTTTCAGCAACTGGTCTTAAATACATTTTGAGAAACTGTATTTCCCTATACAAATGCATAGGGATGCAGATTTGACCTTGCCATAGAAGGTCAAATGTCAACCCAGGGTCATCATTTGAACAAACTTTGTAGACGTAGAGTCCCCAATGCTATATACCAAGATTCAGTTTGTTTGTGTTGAGGTTTTACGGCCCAGTCAACCCAATGGGGTCATGTCGAGCGTGGTCAGTTTACCTAACTACACGTTTACTGGGTAGGCTTAGTCCTCTAAGCGGTTAACCAGTTTTGTGCACATTCTTTCGCCTTCTTGGTTCTAGAGAAGAAGATTTTTAAGTATTTTTACCATATATGGTCATGGCGGCCATCTTGATAAATTCAATCCCCCCCTAACAGAAGGCTCCATGTGAAATTTGAAGGAAATTGGCCTAGGGGTATAAGTATTTGTAAAACATGAAAATTGGTCAAGGGGGTTTCAGAGAAGTCGTTCAAAGGTGTGGATGGACGGACGATGGATGGACAACGGATGGAGAGTGATCACAATAGCTCATCCTAAGGCTTCGGCTCAGGTGAGCTAAAAAAAAAGTGTGGGGAATGACAAATCAGCCTATGGACCCTGTGTTTTCATGATTTTCAACACCACTGCTATTTTATTGTTTTGTTACTTTTAACCCTAAAGAAAATGTTTAATCTTGGCACTGCTGTTTGTTGATCTACCAGATCTCGTCACATAAATACCATCATCATTTTCATCACTGTTGGGAAAGTCATCTCGGTGTTTACGCATACCCATTTTGTCCCATCTCTCATCCTCACTCTCAGCTGATCCCCTGAAATAGTCAAATGAAACCAAACAGTTAGGCATGTAACCTCTACAAGTCAATTTTTGTGTTAACTTAACACAGGTATAAAGTTACCTCATTTCCAGTATTTTCAAAGAAGATCATTTAGTTTATGTCTCAAGTTATTTAAGTCAAGGTGAAAATTAGTAAATCACACAAAAAATAGTAACAGTGTTATCAGAGAAAACAGATGATCCCCTCTTGGATTTTCAGTTTTTCTACTGCTGTTACCTTGAAAATTAGGTTAAGGTCACTAAAATCTAACCAGTTCTTTGCTATGTCCAAGTTATATATCCATGAAAATTTGGTAAGCATCCAACCACTAGTTCACAAGATATTATGCAGAAAAGGAAGTGTCACAAAAATGCCAAGGCCAATTACGCTAATGCCAAGGTTAACGCCAACATCAACACAATCCACACCAAAAACAATATGTCCCTCTTCCCATAGGTGAGGGGACATAATGACTGCAATAGGTTAAAACATAGCCGTTTTTCCTGAACTTCAAGAGCCTTGCATACAAATTTCTAGGCAACGCGTACAGAGTTATATTGCTTAATCATAAACTTATGTAGGAAATCATTCAGCAAAAAGAATCCATCTGTCCATAAAAATTATGGTAACTTCAGAATCTGAAGGTGAAAAAAGACCCAGTAACTTTGGCAAGTTATATTTGCTAAAGTGACAAAAAAGATAATTGTATTAAGTTACTTTCTTTTTTAACTTGAATAGGTTGAGCTCCTGACTTGTTAAGAGAAATGGACAAACTATACGCTTGTTGCTTGACAACAACAAAAATCAGCTTTCTAAATCAACAGGTTCAGAAGCTCAAAACTAGAGGCTCACTGGCCACAATTTGCTCACCTGAGTAAATCAGCCATTGCAGATCTGCAGATGCCATGCAATATTCTACCAGTTTTGCCAAAGCAACTAGGACAGAAATTTGACTGTGCCATAAAAAGGTCAAAGGTCATCCTTGGATCATCATTTGAATAAACTTGGTAGACCTTGCATCCCCAATGCTATATACTAAGATTCAGTCTCAAAGCTTTCTTGGTTCTGAAGAAAAAGACTGTTAAGAAATAGCATGGTGGCCATCTTGTTCAGAAGCCATTTGAACAAACTGACAATACCCCTCCAACAGAAAGCCCCATGTGAAATCTTGTGAATCACTGGTTAAAAGATAAAGGCAATGCCTCACTACAAACTTCGAATGAAATCAATGCATCTCTTCAAAAGTTATTGAGGGGAAATAATATCTTTACCTTGTATTTTACCCCAACAACAAAAACTAAGTCGAAAAAGGGCCACAACAGCCAAAATTTTGCAGATGATTACCAATATCGAACTTGATCTGTATTTTACAATGATATATCCTTCTGCAAACTTTCAATAAAATCAATGCATCCCTGCAAAATTATTGAGCGGAAATCAATATCAACACATCGACAAAAGGTAAGTCAAAAAAGGGCCATAACTCAGCCAAAATTTTGCAGATAATTACTATTATCAAACTTGAACTGTATTTTAAAATGATATATCCTTCTGCAAACTTTCAATAAAATCAATACATCCCTGCAAAAGTTATTGATCAATATCAACACACCAACAAAAACTAAGTCAAAAAAGGGCCATAACTCAGCCAAAATTTGGCGGATGATTACCAATATCGAACTTGACCTGTATTTTACATTGATATAAAGTTCTGCAAAGTTTGAATGAAATCAATGCATCCCTTAAAAAGTTATTGAGCGAAAACGAACAAGAAAAACTAAGTCAAAAAAGGGCCACAACTCAGCCAAATTTTGGCAGATGATTACCAATATCGACCTTAACCTGAATTTTATAATGATATAAGTTTTGCAAAATTTGACTGAAATCCATACATCCCTTCAAAACTTATTGAAGGGAAACCAAAAGTGTAACGAAGTCACCGATGACGCCGCCGCTGCAGATGCGGATGAAAAACATGATCCCTAAGTGTCTACCATGCTACGCAGGCAACATAAAAAAGACATCTAAAGCTTACACGATTTTATACATGTACATATAGCCAGAGGCAATGGCAGATTTCTCCCAGGGGACATTTTGTTTACTACGTTAATCATACATTGTAAGTTTCAACAATTAGTCTTTAATACATTTCGACAAAGTGATTTTCAAAAATTTGAATGGATCCACAAGTTTGACCTTGCCGTAAAAAGGTTAAAGATTATCCTAGGATCATCATCTGAATAAACTTGATAGACCATGAGTCCTTGATGCTATATACAAAGATTCAGCCTCAAAACATTCTTAGTTCTGGAAAAGAAGATTTTTTAAAAGTTTTTTTTTTTTACCACATATGGGTATGGTGGCCATCTTGTTTAATGGTGGAACCATTTGAACAGACTGTCAATATCCCTTTGACAGAAGGCCCCATGTGAACTTTGGTGGAAATTGGTCAAGTAGTTTCAGAGAAGAAGACGTTTAAAGGTTATATACTTGTATATAGCCTAGTGGCAAGGACAGGGAACAAAATTTTGATTGTAACTAAAATATTTTACTACTTTAATCATACATTGTAAATTTCAGCCATAAGTCTTTAATACAGTTTGAGAAAATGATTTTTCAACATTTTCCCCAGACAAAAGTATGGGAAAGCAAATTTCCCTTGCCATAAAAGGTCAAAGGTCATTCTAGGATCATCATTTGAACAAACCTGGTAGACCTTGAGTCCCCGATACTATAAACCAAATTCAGTCTCTAAGCTTTCTAGGTTCTGGAGAAGAAAAATTTTATTTGTGTTTTACCATATATGGGCAGAACCATTTGAATAAATTGATAATACCCCTTCGCCAGTTTCACAGCATATAACTGTACAGTGGCCTAATCTGAAGCGGCATCATTCTGTACATCCAAACATCACTAGTGAACATGAAATTCGCTACAGAAGCTCTGAGATTTAAACAGATAAGAAAGCAACGCAATATCTGATTATAATGTGGGGCAGCAATGAATGTATTTTAGCTGTATCCTTCTCACAAACTCTAACAATGGTCCGGTTTTTGTGTAGACCTCATCACATGCTGCTCAATCAGTGATTTTCCTAGTTTTGTCGCCCGTCAACTCGATGAATCCAGGTCCATATGCTCCAAATTAAGGTCAACTTCACGCTTATTTAAATGTTACGTCTTTCAAACACATATTATCTGTTATGCATGATACCTGCCAGGCTCTACAGGTTTCGATTTTGTAAACCATGACCTCTCAAATTGTACCCATCAGTTCCGACTGACTGTATGACTAGCGCCCAGCTTGGAAAACCATGCTGTCCGACTAGTGCCAAATATGTCACTTTTTACCAGGAGGCAGAATCTTAGTAAAGAATGCCATTTAACACTTCACTTGAATATTAGACATAAAACAATTATAACTGGAATAAGGTAGTGATTTTATTTTCATTTTATTGGTACTTTATAGATAACAGGTACAGTATATTATTAAAAAGAAACAAAAGTCTGTCTGTCTATTTGTCTGTCTGTCTGTCTGTCTGTCTACACAGGATTATAATACTAATTAATTAAGACAAGGGTTACTCATTTTGGCTTACAATACCATTACGAAAACGCGCCTATTCAAATACACTGAGAATTTTACCATTAGAAAATAAAAACTTTCAGATGAAAAATTCTGGTAGTTTTCATATTTCTGCTCAAAACATAGATTGTGGGTACTTGTTAGAACTGCCTCAGCATAGGCGGTTCTAATGGGTACCCACAATCTATGTTTTTAAGCAGAAATTAGAAAATTAATGTATACCCCTGTAAACCATAGTTTTACTGTATAAAAGTGGGATTTAAAAGGGTGGAAACTATATAGGCATGTTTTCGTGATGGTTCACTCTTAACAAGTGACTACTGTGAACATTTTCACTTCTGATAATGGATTTTCAAAAAAATACTCAGTTATTTTGAGAAATGACAAATTTCATATCAGTATTTAGCACAACATTTTTCGCAACAGGTGCTGCAAAAACTTTGGCATTCGGATGACAGATGAGGATTTTATGACCAAAAATACTTTTGAATAAGGAATTTTCTATAGTAAAATTGCTAGCAAGGGAAGTAATTATTTTTTATTGCAAAAATTTAACACTGGTTGTATTTTATCAAAGGTACCCAAAATAGGCACAAAATGATACAAAACACTTACCATGGTTCAAAACATTCAATTTCAGCCATAAAAGTTGTCAGAATTGAAACTTTATGATCATGCATTATCTCCCCTGCCAATGTAAAATCCCTATTCCAAATTAATTCTGGTTATAAAATTTTTATTTGTGAACCGAAATTTTCGAAATTTTTGCAGGGCATATTACAAGAAATTTAGTACCAACTTTTGGTATAGAAATCATCTATCCTTGTCTAAGTTACTACAAGTAATACCCAAAATAGGGTTTTCAGAGGACAAAAAGCAAACATATAGTAAATTTTCTCGTTTAAATATTTTTTAGAAATGAGAGTAAAATAAATTTAAGCAAGATCACCTTAGTTAGTTCTAATCACACAGCGTGCTAAATGAGGCATAAATGTGCACATTATGACATACGGTTAGCATGGAATCAATGGAAATGAGTGTTCAGGGTTTTGAAGGATCTGTCTTATTCAAACGAAATAAAACAAAATATATCATGAACCTAGGTTTATTAAACAATAAATGCTAGTCGTACAGTCAAATTCAGCTCAGATGTAACTATTGATGTGGTACAGTTGGCGCTAGTAGTAGTCAGTCGTAACTGATGGGTACAATTCAAGAGGTCATGGTTTACAAAATTGAAACATGTAGAGCCTGGCAGGTATCATACATGAAAGAAAATATGTGTTTGAAAGATTTCGCGTTCAAATAATAAAAAAGTTGGCCTTAATTTGGAGTATATCGACTTGGAATCATCAAGTTTACGGGCAACAAAACCAGGAAAATCATTGATTGAGCAGCACGCGATAAGGTCTACACAAAAAATGGACCATTGTTGGAGTTTGTGAGAAGGATACAGCTAAAATACATTCATTTCTGCCCCCGATGTCGAAAACCGCATTATAATTGGATATTGCATTGCTTTCTTATCTGTTAAAATCTCAGAGCTTCCGTCGCGATTTCGTGTTCGCTAGTGATGTTTGGGTGTACGGAATGACGATGCTTCCGATTAGGCCACTGTACGATTATACGCTGTGAGTTTGCCCCATGTGAAATCTGGTGTAAATTGGTCTAGCAGTTTCAGAGAAGATGATGTTTAATGATTACACGATTTTATACATATATAGCCCAGAGGGGACAAAATTTTGATTGTAACTGAAAGGATTTGCTACTTTGCTACATTGTAAAAAAGGTAAGAGAAAAGTCCAGGGAGTGCCACAATCACAAACTGCAGCCCTTCCCAGACCCCAAGAGGAAGAGGAAACCTACAAATCTAAACAAGCACAAACCGAACAAACGTATGAAAAGCACTAGATTAGCTCTCTCTTCCCCAAGCGAGGTAATCGCAATACTAAAAGGACTGATAAACACAAGAACAAAATGACACATGGAAAGACATACAACAAATCGCCTCATAGAATAAACACAAAGCAACAAAGAGTAAGACTAACACCGGGATCACCGCCTTAGAACGGTCAGTAGAGCAAACTACCGGGGGGATTAAAGCACTTTTACAGCTAGCCAACTTCACCCTGGGTCCTGATGCCACTCTTAATCACAAGTAAGTTTCAGCCATTAATCTGTAATACATTTAGAGAAAATGACTTTTCAATATTTTCTCCATACAAATGCATAGGGATGCCTTGCTGTAAAAGATCAAAGATCAACCTAGGGTCATCATTTGAACAAACTTGGTAGACCTTCAGTCCCTGATACCAAGATTTACCCTTGTCCTGCTGAACCTGGATATATCCTGCTTTGCAAACAGTGTAGATCCAGAGCAGTTGGCTTCTGAAGAAGCCAACTGATCTGGGTCTGCACTGTTTGCCATTAAGTATCAGAATTTATATGAAAAATCTGGATCAAGTAATCTGATTGGCTGTAAATTAGAAGTGGGCATGGCATCTTAATATATTCAGCATGACAAGGGTTAAGTCTCAAAGGTGTCTTGGTACTGGAGAAAAAGACTTTTGTTTTTACCATATATGGGCATGGTGGCCATCTTGTTCAGTGGTGCAGAACCATTTGAATAAATTGATAATGTTCCTTCAACATTTGGCCCATGTGAAAATGGGTCAAGCCATTTCAGAGAAGACATTTACACTCATTCTCAATAAAGTGGTGTACTTTGATTTCAAGATAACCAATAAGTCAACTTTATCCCAAATATATGTGTCTGGAAGGGGTGTTTGACCTTTGTAGATACATGTATTACATTTCAAATGATTCCAACATCAATAGTCTGGTTTTCATATAGATGTCTGTGAAAAAAGCAAGGTAAACTACAACATTTTTTACCTTGAAAGATTTGTTTCTTTGTACCTTTTGGTTTGCTGCATATTAAAATCATATTGTAGTATTCTCAAAACAGCTAAGACCTAAAAAATATCATTAACTATTACAGTATTTACCCATAGCATGTTCGATCGGGTGTGTATATGTTTTCTGTATTAAATTAGTAAAGCACTTGTCTCAAGATAGAATTATATTTCGTGCATAACTTAGTATACATGTTCGATGAAAAGAACATTTTATCAACTGTAAAATTTAATTTTTACAAGTTTTTGTTGTATTTGACTCATAAAATTGAAACTTTTATCAATTTAAAACAATGTATTCATTATTCTCTCAGTATATTTTACCTTTAATTAATTTGAGGTACATATTTTATTAAAAGAGTAAATGTAATAAATCTTTTGTAAATGTACCAAATACAATACAGTACAAATTAATTGATAAGTAAAACCAAATGTGTACAAATATTATCATTTTTTGTTGATTTAATATGTTCAAATGTTTTAAACAATGAAACTTTACTAATCTAAAACAAACTCATGTAATAGAGAGAAAATGAAAGGTTTGTTACATTACAGAAACTACTTGTCAACACTATAACAGATTTAACATCAGCTGATATATACTGATTCCATTTAGCAGTATAGCAGCAGTACTACTTTTTAACAGCTTGTAGTCAGTTGTAATTTATTTAAGTATAACTGAACTGCGGTACAAGAACTCATAAAGAAAGGTTCGCAACCAAACTGACACTAAAGACTTTTTGCCTATATGCATCACATAACTTGTTATTTCATTTTGTTTTTCATTTACTATAAAAGAGGGCCAAACTGGCCCTGTATCGCTCACCTGATTACCAGATAAATTGGCCTTTCATTTCAGGAGAAAAAGTGCAAAACAGATTTCCAAGATAGCAGCCATCTTGGATTTCTGATCGGAACGATTTTAGCTTTCTTTTTCTACAAGTCCCTCTGATCTTCCTACCAAGTTTGGAATCAGTGGACCTTTCTGTTCAGAAGAAGAAGCGAATAGATTTTCAAGACAGCAGCCATGGTGGCCATCTTGGATTTCTGATCAGAATGATTTTAGCTATTTTGATCTACTAGTCACCCCGTTGCTTCCTACCAAGTTTCAAGACAATTGGCCTTTTGGTTCAAAAGAAGAAGCGAAAAATAGACTTTCAAGATAGCAGCCATGGCTGCCTTCTTGGATTTCCAATTGGGAGGATTTTAGCTATTTTTTATCTACAAGTCACCCCGATGCTTCCTAACAAGATCCAAGTCAATTGGCCTTTTGGTTCAGGAGAAGAAGGGAAAAATACATTTTCAAGATGGCGGCCACAGATTTTATCCATTTTTTTTATCTACAAGTCACCCCGATGCTTCCTATCAATCCTATCAAGTCAAATGGCATTTTGGTTCAGGAGAAGAAGCAAAAAATAGCTTTTCAAGATGGCTGCCATGGTGACCATCTTTGGTTTCTGATCGGAACCATTTTTGATATTTCTGACCTACAAGTCTCCCCGATGCTTCTTACCCAGTTTCGAGTCAATTGGCCTTTTGGTTCAGGAGAAAAATAATTTTCAAGATGGCCGCCATGGTGGCCATCTTGGATTTCCGATCGCAGTGATTTTAGCTATTTTTGATCTACAAATCACCACGATGCTTCCTACCAAGAGTTGGGTCGAATGACCTCAGTTTTGGTTCAGGAGAAGAAGGGAAAAATATATTTTCAAGACGGCCGGCGTGGCAGCCATTTTGGATTTCTGATTGGAATGATTTTAGCTATTTTTGATCTACAAGTCACCCCAATGCTTCCTACCATTTCGAAATCAATTGGCCTTTTGATTCAGGAGAAGAAGCGAAAAACCGATTTTCAAGATGGCTACCTCTCAGAACAATTTTAGCTACTTTTGATCTACTAGTCACTGCGATGCTTTGTACCGAGTTTCAAGTTAATTGGCACAGGGGTGTAGGAGGAATAGGCTTTTAAAGCAATTGTTGATCCTGCAGGACAGACGATGAACAACGGACGATGGACATTGTCTGATCACAACAGCTCACCTTGACTTCTTGCTCAGGTGAGCTAAAAAAGCTAAACAAGTGGCCCATGGGCCACAATTTGCTCACCTGCATATTTACAAGTGCCATGCAACAGTCTTCCAGTATTGCCACAGCAACTGGGACACAAATCTGACTATACCATAAAAAAGGTCAAAGGTCATCCTAGTCTTATCATTTTAACAAAGTTGGTAGACCTTGAGTCAAGTATGGTCAAAATCGATCCATTCATTCAGCAGATAGCATGCAGACAAGCCATTATCCAACAATCTGAGCCCTCCTGCGACCTTGAAAATGAAGGTCAAGGTCACCAAAATAAAATTATTTATTTTCCATGCCACAACAATTCGGCTGTGCAAGTTTAGTTAAAATCCATCCATTCCTTCAAGAGATACAGTGCAGACAAGCCATTTTCCAATAATCTAAGCCCTAGTGTGACCTTGAAAATGGGGTCAAGGTCACCAAAATCTAATCAGTTCTTTTCCATGTCACAACAATATAGATGTACAAGTTAGGTCAAAATCAATCCATTCCTTTAGGAGATAGGGTGCAGACAAGTCATTTACCAACAATCTAAGCCCTAGTCTGACCTTGAAAATGGAGTGAAGGTCCCCAAATATAATCAGTTCCGATGCATGTCCCAAAAATATAGCTGTGCAAGTCATGTCAAAATCTACTTATTCCTTCAGGAGACAAGGTGCAGACAAGCCATTTTCCACCAATCTAAGCCTTAGTGTGATCTTGAAAATGGGGTCAAGGTCATCAAAATATAATCAGTTCTTTTTCATGTCTCAACAATTAAGATGTAGAAGTTTGGTCAAAATCCATTCATTCATTTAGGAGATAGGGTGCAGACAAGCAATTTTCCAACAATTTAAGCCTTACTGTGACCTTGAAAATGGGTCAAGGTCACCAAAATCTAATCAGTTCTTTTCCATGTCTCAACAATATAGCTGTATAAGTTTGGTCAAATCCATTTCTTCATTCAGGAGATAGGGTACATACAAACCTTTTTTCCAACAAATCTAAGCCCTCCCGTGACCTTGAAAATGGGGTCAAGGTCACCAAAATCTAATCAGTTCTTTTACATGTCCCAGCATTGTAGATGTGCAAGTTTGTCAAAATCTATTCATTCCTACAAGAGATAGGGTGCGGCCAAGCAATTTTCCAACAATCTAAGCCCTCCTGTGACCTTGAAAATGGGGTCAAGGTCACCAAATTCTAATCAGTTTTTTTACATGTCCAAGCAATATAGATGTGCAAGTTTGGTTAAAATCTATTCATTCCTTCAAGAGATAGGATGCGGACAAGCCATTTTCCAACAATCTAAGCCCTCCTGTGACCTTGAAAATGGGGTCAAGGTCACCAAAATCTAATCAGCATTTTCCCCCTCCCAATGATATATTTGTGTAAGTTTGGCTAAAATATGTCCATTCAATAAGGAGATATAGTGCGGACAAGAGGCTACGCCCCATTTTCCAACAATCTAAGCCTTCCTGTGACCTTGAAAATGGAGTCAAAGTCACCAAAATCTAATCAGCTCTTTTACATGTCCCAGCAATATAGATGTGC
This sequence comes from Anodontia alba, assembly GCA_964016985.1. Classification (NCBI taxonomy): domain Eukaryota; kingdom Metazoa; phylum Mollusca; class Bivalvia; order Lucinida; family Lucinidae; genus Anodontia; species Anodontia alba. The sequence goes on along the minus strand of OZ024832.1, from coordinate 32,504,115 downwards.
AAGTTTGGTTAAAATCTATTAATTCCTTCAAGAGATAGGATGCGAACAAGCCATTTTCCAACAATCTTAGCCCTCCTGTGACCTTGAAAATGGGGTCAAGGTCACAAAAATCTAATCAGTTTTCCCCCTCCCAATGATATATTTATGTAAGTTTGGCTAATATCTGTCCAATTAACAAGAGGCCCACGGGCCACGATTCACTCACCTGAGTGACATAGCCACTGCAGACATGCAGATGTTATGCAACATTTATCCAATCCTATCATCGCAACTAATGAAAATATCATCATTTGAGCAGTTCTTAGTTTTGAAGAAGAATATATGGGCCTGACAGTCAATGGAGCATGATCATGAATAAACTATCAATCACATTTCAACAGAAGGATCAATGTGAAATTTCGTGGAAATTGGCTAAGTGGTTTCTGAAGAATCGTGATTTTATACATGTAAACAGCACAGTGGCAGGGACATATTATAAATATAAATCAGATGATGGCCATCTTAGATTTCCAATCAGAACAATTTTAACTACTGTTGATCTACAAGTCACTTCGATACTTTCAATATAAATGTATATGGCCCACACAAATAGGGAAGCAAATTTGACCTTGGAGGTAAAAAGGTCAAATGTCAACATAAACCATCATTTGAGCAATTTTGGTAGATCTCCTGTCCCCTATAATTTGTGCAAAGATTAGGACCCAGGGCTTATTTGGTTATGGAGAAGAAGATTTTTAAAGGTTTTTACCATATATTGGCATGGCAGCCATTTTGATCAATGGACCATACCCATTTTAGCAATCTTTCATTCTCCTGCCCACGGAGGCTCCGCATGAAATTTGAGCAACACTGGCCTGGAGGCTTCAGAGGAAAAGCCATTTGAAATTATCAACATTTTTTCCATACAAATGTATGGCGCCCATACAAATGCATACAGAAGCAAACTTGACCTCGCCGTAAAAAGGTTAAATGTCAATGTATGACAATTATTTTAGCAACTTTGGTAGACCGCCCGTTCCAGATGATATATGCAAAGATTCAGCCACAAGCCATCCTCGGTTTTGGAGAATAAGATTTTTAAATGTTTTTTCCCATGCAAATGCATAAGGAAGCAACTTGACCTTGCCGTAAAAAGGTCAAATGTCAATGTATGACCATTATTTTAGCAACTTTGATAGACCCCCTGTCCCCGATGATTTATGCAAATATTCAGCCCCAAAGCATCCTCTGTTCTAGAGAAGAAGATTTATAAAGGTTTTTACCATATATGGGCATGGCGCCCATCTTGGTCAATGAACCGTGACCATTTTAGCAATCTTTTGTTCCCCCTACCTAAGGAGGCTCCATATGAAATTTGAGCAAAATTGGCCCAGAGGCTCCAGAGAAGAAGTTGTTTGAAATTCTGAACATTTTTCCCATACAAATGCATAAGGAAGCAAAATTGACCTTAACGTAAAAAGGTCAAATGTCAATGTACGACCATTATTTTAGCAATTATGGTAGCCCTCTTGTTCCCGAAGATATATGCAAAGATTCAGCCATAAGGCATGCTCAGTTTTGGAGAAGAAGATTTTTAAAGGTTTTTCCCATACAAATGCACAGGGAAGCAAACTTGACCTTGCCGTAAAAAGGTCAAACGTCAACGTACGACAATTCTTTTAGCAATGTTGGTAGACCTCCCGTCCTCGATGATTCCTGCCAAGGTTCAGCCCAAAGGCATTCTCGGTTCTGAAGGAGAAGATTTTTAAAGGTTTTTACCATATATGGGCGTGGCGGCCATCTTGGTCAATGGACCGTGACCATTTTAGCAATTTTTTGTTCCCCCACCCTAAGGAGGCTCCATATGAAATTTGAGCAAAATTGGCCCAGAGGCTCCAGAGAAGAAGTTGTTTGAAATTCTGGTCATTTTTCCCATACAAATGCATAAGGAAGCAAAATTGACCTTAACGTAAAAAGGTCAAATGTCAATGTACGACCATTATTTTAGCAATTTTGGTAGCTCTCCTGTTCCCAAAGATATATGCAAAGATTCAGCCATAAGGCATGCTCGGTTTTGGAGAAGAAGATTTTTAAAGGTTTTTCCCATACAAATGCATAGGGAAGCAAACTTGACCTTGCCGTAAAAAGGTCAAACGTCAACGTACGACAATTCTTTTAGCAATTTTGGTAGACCTCCCGTCCCCGATGATTCCTGTAAAGGTTCAGCCCCAAGGCATTCTCGGTTCTGGAGAAGAAGATTTTTAAAGGTTTTTACCATATATGGGCGTGGCGGCCATCTTGGTCAACGGACCGCGACCATTTTAGCAATTTTTCGTTCCCCCACCCTAAGGAGGCTCCATATGAAATTTGAGCAAAATTGGCTCAGCGGTTTCAGAGGAGAAGTCGTTTGAAAATGTTAACGGACGGACGGACGGACGGACGGACGGACGACGGACAAAAAGTGATCACAATAGCTCATCCTGAGCAGAGCTCAGGTGAGCTAATAAGGAGATACGGTACAGACAAGAGGCTACGCCCCATTTTCCAACAATCTAAGCTCTCCTGTGACCTTGAAAATGAGGTCAAGGTCACCAAAATCTAATCAGCATTTTTCCCCCTCCAATGATATATTTGTGTAAGTTTTGCCAAAATCTGTCCATTCAATAAGGAAATACAGTGCAGACAAGTGGCTACGCCTCCGCCGATGCCGACAGGATCCGCACTAAAAACAATTTGTCCCCCCACATGGTGTGGGACATAATTGGTCAAGTGGTTTTAGAGAAGAGGTTTAAAGATTTCATGGTTTTATACCTGTATATAGCACAGAAGCAAGGGCAGATAACCCACAGGGGGCAAACTTTTGATCCTAACTAAAACATTTACTACTTTAATCATATATTGTAAGTTTCAGCCATTAGTCTTAAATACATATTGAAAAACAATGATTTTTCAACTTTTCCCATCTCTATAGGAATTCAAATTTGACCTTGCCATAAAAAAGTCAACAGTCAACCCATGATCATCATTTGAACAAACTTGGTAGAGCTTGAGTCCTCCATGCTATATACCAGATTCAGCCCCAAAGCTTTTTTGGGTCTGGAGAAAAAGATTTTCAAGTGTTTTTACCATATATGGACATGGAGGCCATCTTGTTCAGCTGCACGGAACCATTTGAACAAATTGGCAATACCCTTTCGACAGAAGGCCTATGCATATAAAGGCAGTTAAAAATTGCACAATTTTATACATTTATATAGCCCAGTGGCACGGGCAGATAACCCTGGGGGGGCAAAATTTTTATTATAACCAAAATGTTTTACTACTTTAATCACTCATTGTAAGTTTCAGCCATTAGTCCTTAATACATTATGAGAAAATGACTTTTCAACATTTTCCCCATATAAATGTATAGAGATGCAAATTTGACCTTGCCCTAAAAAGGTCAAAGGTCAACCTCTTGTTATCATTTGAACAAACTTGGTAGACCTTGAGTCCTCAATGCTATATACCAAGATTCAGTCCCAAAGCTTTCTTGGTTCTAGAGAAGAAGATTTATTTTAAGTGTTTTTACCATCTTGTTCAAGGGCCCATGTAAAATCTGGTGAAAATTGCTCAAGCAGTTTAACAGAAAACATTTAAAACTTACACAATTTTACAGATGTATATAGACCAGGGGCAAGGGCAGATAACCCCCAGTGGACATAATTTTGATTTTAACTAAAATGTCTTACTACATTAATCACTCATTGTAAGTTTCAGCCATTAGTTTTTAAAACATTTTGAGAAAATGACTTTTAAACATTTTCCCCATATAAATCCATTGGGATGCAAATTTGACCTTGCCGTAAAAAGGTCAAAGGTCAACCTAGTGTCATCATTTGAACAAACTTGGTAGACCTTGAGTCCATGATGCTATACACCAAGATTCAGCCCCAAAGCTTTCTTGGTCCTGAAGATTTTTAAGTGTTTTTACCATATATGGGCATGGCAGCCATCTTGATTAACAGACCGTGACCATTTGTACAAATTTTCAATCCCCCTTTAACAGAAGGCTCCACATGAAGTTTGAAGAAAATTGGCCTAGGGGTTTCAGAGAAGAAGGCGTGGACGGTCCGGGGAAGGAGCGCAAGTGATCACAATAGCTCATCCTGAGCCCTAACCCCTGATCAGGTGAGCTAAAAACATGGAATGCTTTACTTGATTAAATCTAAAGTTTTGCAAGTAAAGTAGGTTGGAATTGTCACTTCTCCCTGATCTTGGAAAATGTCTCCCTAATTTCCCATGAGGCAGATGTGATGTCTCCCTATTTTTCTGGGCTGAAGATGGAGACTTTTGTCTCGCCTTTGCCTTTGGGTATTTGTTTTTGTTGTGACAATATCTAAACCATCAAGAAAAGAAATTCAATATAGATTTTCAAGATGGTGGCCATCTTGGATTTCCAATCGGAATGATTTAAGCTACTTTTGATCTACTTGATACTTTCAATGAAGTTTTCGAGTCAGTTGGCCTTTTGGTTCAGGATAAAAAAGTTCAAAATAGATTTTCAACATGGCTGCTAGGGGGACCATCTTGGATTTCGGATCAGAATGATTTTAGCTATTTTTTATCAACAACTAACCCTGATACTTCCTATCGAGTCAGGTGGCCTTTCTGTTCAGAAGAAGATTGGATTTCTGATCAGAACAAATTTAGCTATTTTAGATCTACAAATCACCCAGATACTTCTTACCATGTTTTGAGTAAATTGGCCTTTTGGCTCAGGAGAAGTGCAAAATAGATTTCTAAGATAGCAGCCATGGCTGCCATCTTGAATTTCTTATTGAAAGGATTTTAGCTATTTTTGATCTACAAGACACCCTGATGATTTCTACCAAGTTTTAAGTCAATTGGCCTTTTGGTTCAGGAGAAGAAGTGCAAAACAGACTGCCATTGCAGCCATCTTGGATTTCTGATCAGAACAATTTTAGCTAATTTTTATCTACATGTCACCCTGATACTTCCTATCAAGTTTTGAGTCAATTGGCCTTTCAGTTCAGAAGAAGCATAAAATAGATTTTCAAGATGGCAGCCATGGTGGCCATCTTGGATTTCCAATCAGAGCAGTTTTAGCTGTTTTTAGATCTACTAGCCTTCCCGATGCTTCCTATCCAGTTTTAAGACAACTGGCTTTTTTGTTTCAGGAGAAGCGAAAAATATATTTTCAAGATGGCAGCCACCTTGGATTTCCAATGGGAATCATTTTAGTTATTTTTGATCTACAAGTCACCCCAATGCTTCCTACCAAGATCCAAGTCAAGATGGCAGCCACCTTGGATTTCCAATGGGAATCATTTTAGTTATTTTTGATCTACAAGTCACCTCAATGCTTCCTACCAAGATCCAAGTCAACTGGCCTTTTGGTTCAGGAGAAGAAGCTAAAAAAGATTTTCAAAATGGCAGCCTACGTGGCCATCTTGTATTTCTGATCAGAACTATTTTAGCTATTTTCTATCTACAAGTCACCCTGATACTTCCTACCAAGATCCAATTGATTTGGCCTTTTGGTTCGGGAGAAGTGAAAAATAGATTTTCAAGATGGCAGTCTCGGCCACCATCTTGGATTTCAGATCGGAACAATTTTAGCTATTTTTGATCTACAAGTCACCCTGATACTTCCTACCGAGCTTCAAGTCAATTGGCCTTTCAGTTCAGGAGAAGGAATGAAAAATAGATTTTAAAGATAAGGGCCATGACAGCCATCTTGGATTTCCGAATGGAACAATTTTAACTGCACAATACATTAACCTTTAGATAATGTGCTACTCTATTCTGTATTTCAAACCTTCCACAGAAAAAATGACAGTTCAAAAAATCTTAATCCAGAAGGTCCCTTAGGCAGGTACCTGTGTGACGTCACTCTTCCCACTCTTTTGATCACGTGTCAGTTTCTTTTCTGTGGAACAAAGAAAGTCAACAGGATTTTTTACTGGGTGAAAAAATCTAATTTTCCTTTCTTTTCTCTGGTCTATTTTCTTATTTCCTGTTTTCTTATGTTCCATTATCATTCTTTCATGGCAGATTCTGTTATTTTCTTTAAATCGATTTTCAATTTCTTGTTATTTTTGATCGTCAATTTACTTCATATGTTTTCGCGACTTTCTTATTATCGTCACGACAGTCGTGTTCAGTTTGAAAGGTGTGCATAATCAATCAAAATATTTATTTTGTTCTTTTTGTTCCAGGTTATCTACTGATTTGATCTAAAATAACTGGAATAGAACTTGGGATCTTGCAGACAAACAAAGACTTTATTCTTTGAGCACTTCTACCATGGATAAGAAGCGGACTAAGAAAAGAAGTTATCAACCTTGTTGGGTTTAACCACAACTCTTTTCTTCATGAGAGCACCACCCCAGATGGCTTTACTGCCGGGGGTGTCCCATCTAGTGGCAACAATTAGGGTTTAAAGGCACCAATAGTATAATTCCACCAGGTATCAGTCATCAGTCATCGGTCATTCTTCATCAGGCACTAGTCAGCTTCACCAGGCACCGGGCAACCAGGCACCGGGTGACCAGGCCTGGTCGGCCAACCAGGCACCAGGCAACTTATCACCGGTCAACCTGGCACTATGCTTCCAGGCACCAGTCAACATGGCACCGGGGAACCTGGCACCAGTTGACCAGTTACCAGGCAATTTATAAACGGTCAACCAGGCACTCTGCTACCAGGCACCGGTCAACCAGGCACGGGGCAATATATCACTGGTCAACCAGGCACCTGGCTTCCAGGCACCAGGTAACCAGTCACCGGTCATCTGATACCAGTCACGGGTCATTATGCAGGATTAACAGGCAATGGACATCAGTCACCAGTCACAGGGCAACCAGGCAGCAGTCATCGGGCACCAGTCAATTCCAGTTCACCTGGCACTGGTCATCAAACAGCAATGATAGGTATTGAATATCGGGTAGCCAATTATATCAAAGAGGTTCTGTGCAGTCATTATCAAATGAGACTCAGAATCCTAGATATTCTTAATTATCACTGAATCAGAACTATCAATTATGAACAAACTTCTGAAATCAATGAATAATAAGAAGAGTGTTAATGCTTGAGGAAGTTGTCAGAATTTAGTATTGTTATCGAACATCAGACAATACTTGAAAATCTGGTCCTCTTAAATATGTACTGGAAGAGGTCAACTCTGTATGAGGGAATTCCACCCAGTAAGGCTTTACTGCAGGGGGTGAGCTCCATACTTCTGACCTAAATTATACAAAGAGAAGATATACGAGTTGGACATTTACTCATCTTCCTCTTCTTCAATTTCTTTGTTCTCTTTCAGAAGAAACAGAGAAACAAAGAAATCAATACATTTTATAAGAAAAGAAGTAGCCTATCTCCTTCTTCTTTTCTTTGGTATACATTTATGATCAGGAACGGTATCATAAATCCAAACATATTTCTCCCAAGGTTAATGCTCATATAAACAATACAACCTGATAGAGTGGCAGAAAAAACACCGAACTTACAATTGATAATTTGGTGTATCCATCAAGGATTCAGGATCAGTCTCTGAAATAGATACCTGATCCTGTGATAATTTAATTATGAAATCTTCTAAAAGTTTATCGGAGATGTATCCAAGAACTTCGGAAGATCATACTATTAATTTCTGTCAGAAATTGAACTATTTACGGGTTGCATTAAATTTCCTTATTAGTTCTTTCCTACGAGAGTCCTGCAAAAAGTTTTGTCACTTGGTTCGGATTACTTCAGTGCTACGTTTTATCAAACATATTTTTATTACAAACCTTCAAAGTATTCCCCCTTTACTAAAACACATTTTTGTAACCTTTTTTATCCATTTGCGAAAAACAGATATATAGTCTTCTTTTGGTATCTGTTGGAGACACTGATAAATAGCGCTGCCAAGAGAACTTCTAGATGTATACTTATCTCCAGAAAGCATTTTCTTAAGCCTTGTAAATAAAAAGAAGTCAGAGGGACTCAGGTCAGGTGAATAAGGTGGATGGTTTAAAACTTTCACCTTTTCAGACACCAAAAAAATCTTAACAACCTCACACTTATGAGAGGAGGCGTTGTCATGTAAAAGGTGGATTCCTGACTATCCTTTCCTTGGTCGTTTCTTATCGTAAAACTCTTTCACTTTCTTCAGTACAGAATTCTTGTAGAATCAGCCAGTGACTGTATGACCAGACAAACAAGGCACTTGAATGACTGGCCCACTTGAATTAAAAGAAAATTGCGTACAACATCTTTTTCAAACTTATGGTTCTCTTGGCAATACATTGGCGTTTTTCATCTTTTTGCTTCCATTGCTTATTATCAGCCCCTTTTTGTGGCTCAAATATGTGCACCCAGGTTTCATCGGCTGTTAGCAAGTTAGAAATAACCCGACTATTACAGCCTTTGTATATTTTCAAAAGTTCCCGGGCACATTTAAGGTGTTGTGTCTTTTGCTCCTCAGTGAGCAAATGAGGTACCCACCTAGCGCAAACCTTTCTCAGGTCCAAACGCTTTTTCAGCATTGTTTGCACACTGCCTTCAGATATGCCAGTACAACTGGCTATATCTTTGACAGACAATCGCACATCCTGTTCGACCACAATCTTTACAGCAGCGATGTTAGCCTTGGTAACAGAGGTTTTAGGCCTTCCAGGACGGGTATCATCTTCAACAGAAAATTTCCCAGCTTTAAAAGCTTTCACCCACCTAAAAACTGTGCGCATTGAAATGGTCTTGGGTCCATATATACCACACAATTCATTAAACATCTGCTTTGAATCTATATTAAGCCTAATGCAGCATTTAATATAGCTACAAATTTCACTCTTCTGGTCCATGTTCCAATGTAACAAGTAAATTGGTCAGTACATATGACCGCATCTATTTCAATTTAAAATAACTTGGTCAGTTGGAAAGCAATTTGCACGAAATAAACGGGTATCATTAGCTATTCAACACACCATTCAAGTGCAGTGAAGCATTTTAAAATATACCTGGGATAAAACTAAGTAAGCCTATTAGTTACAGAACTTTTTGCATGACCCTCTTATCTAAATCGATAGAAAATACTACCAAAGTATATCCACAGTTATAAAGGGATAGACTTGGTTAAACATACACATCAAGTGTCAAATTTTGACTTCTATGATGTGTTATGCAAATAAATTATAACATTATTTTAATCAAAAAATCCTCTCTAGATTCTGATGATTCGTATAAAAAGTCTAGTAGAAGTAAATATTCTATTACATAGAATTTGGGAAACAGCCAGCAATTTAGGCTATTAGTTCCCATATTAATTTATTTTGTCAACATTTAGTAATTCCTGTAACAAGGGTCCATGTCAGTCATGTCTTGTCCAGACTCTTGGAAAAGGTAAATAATCAGATTAAGATATTGATATATATTAAGGTATTAATAAATTCGATATGTTCTTATTATTGCCTTATCTAAATTAATCTCGATCATTTTAGTCTAGTAGAGAAATGCTCCAATTGATTCTATTTTTAGATCAAGAAGTTACAAAATCTAATTGAGAAGTACAATAATATAGATTTTGGCTTCTTCCAAGAATAACAAATTAACATATTCGGCTAAGGGACCGTTTAGAAACCTATACAGCCGATAGATTTTTCAGACTTAAGCAGATGTATTGTATAGGTCTAGGATTTAATTACTATCCTTAAGTCTGATGGAAAGGATTTTTCTACAAGGAGTAGTAACACAATGAGTAGTTCTACCTCCTCTAAACTTGAATGATATTTACAAGTCATAAAACCAATTCTTCCACTGTCTATCTTGACAAGTCAAGATATTCCAATGTGAGAAAGATTGGTATATTTATGGTGAGGAAAATAAAAGTCCTTTATATTATTCAAGAATATTTCAGGACTAACTGCAATTCACTTCCTCATCTATCGTACATTCCAATAAATATGAGTCAGTTTCCTTCTCATTATCAGGAGAATAAGAACGTCTCCGTTAACGGGTAATGGAAAGGGTAGTAATTAAATCCAGAAAGTCATGATCTTTTCTCCTGGATGTGTTTTAACCTAAAGACAATGGAAATGATATCTGATGTTGGATATTTTCATTTAATATATAGGAAGACAACCAAGTCATCTAAAAATTATTAGACAATAAATTAGAGAAATTATATGCCGTAGTATAATATCTATCATCATATTGTCATCAATCATGTTAACTTTAGAGTTGATTCCAAAAATTAAACAAGAGGCCCATGGGCCACAACGCTCACCTGAGTTAACTGCTCTAAGTTAATCAGGTCATTTACTCATCATTCCCTATCAGTCTGTCAAGTTTCAAGGCAATGGCTTAAACAGTTTTTGAGATATCTTGCTTAAAAGGTTAAAATGCTGAAATTTTCACAGGGCCATAAGTCAAAAAAAAGGGGGATAAGAGGAACATTTCCTTGAAATCATTTTGAAATCAGGCCACTGGTCAAGGAGGAGATGTCGTTTAATGTTTTTTTTTTCTTCTATTTTTAGCTCTGGTGGCCATTTTGTTCAGCCGATTGGAATTATTTTAGCATTTTTGGTAAAGGGCCACAAGAGGAACATTTCTGTGAAACTACTATGAAATCAGGACACTGGCTGCAGAGGAGATGTCTTTTGAAGCTTTTTCTATTTTAAGCTCTGGCCCCAATTTATTCAGCCAAGCTCTGGGGGCCATCTCAGAGTTGCTTCTAAGAATTTTCAAAATGGGGCCAATGCCTGCATCGCATCTCTGAAAATGTGCCAATTGATTTCCGATGTGCAGAAAGTTTTTTGCCTTCAGAAAATCGCCAAACTTATAAACTAATTGGAAGTCGCGGAAACTGGTTACACCAAAGATTTCACTTTTTATTATACACTCACTAAAGTCACTTAGCGTAAATCTATGCTAATTGTACCTTTCAAATAGCACTGAATACTTGTATAGCCTCTAATAACTATAACCATGTATTTATCTTTGACTGCAAAGTAAGCTTGCAAATATCGCTTTTTGTCCATCATTATTTTAATATGTGGATGACGTAAAATATTCTCAGTACCATTTTCATGACGGTTCAGCGAGAATATGACTTAAATGTTCTCGGTACTAACCATAATCCAGTCAACTGGCTTTCTTGCACCGTAAATGGTCCAGAAAAGACAGAATTTCATCAATATTCAACAAATTACAAAACCGGTAATCAGAAGTTTTACAAACCAAAATACGCATTGAATGAATCAAAATGCACCACATTACACCAGCACGCGTATCGTATTATGCACTGGGATTCAGATTTAGCGCCAAGGCCTTAAAAAGTGCGGAAATCCCGCATTCTAGAATCAACTATGCCATCTTATCCAATGGAGTGGAACCATTGCGGCCATCTTAGATTTCCAGTCCACACGATTTTAGCTTGTTTCGATCCAGAAGTCATCCTGTCCCAACAGGCCAAGTTTCAGCTCAAAGCGAGCAAAGGTTTGGGAAGAGATTCGAAAATTGATTTTCCAAGATGGCTGCTGCATCTTGGATTTTCTATCGGCTCATTTAACTATTTTGTGTCTACTAGGTGCCCTAATGCTCATCATCAAGTTTCGATTCAATTGGATTATAGAGGAGATGTCCAAAATATGAATTCTCAACATTTTTCCCATATAAAAGTATAGGGCCCATACAAATGCATGGGGAAGCAAATTTGACCTTGCTGTTAAAAAGGTGAAACATCAACATTTTAGCAATTTTGGTAGATCTCCTGTCCCTGATAATTTGTGCAAAGATTAGGCCCCAGGGCTTATTTGGTTCTGGAGAAGAAGGTTTTTTAAAGGTTTTTACCATATATAGGCATGGCAGCCATCTTGGTCCATGGACCACGACTATTTTAGCAATCTTTCGTTCCCCTGCCCCAAGGAGGCTCCACATGAAATTTGAGCAACATTAGCCCAGAGGCTTCAGAGGAGAAGTCATTTGAAATTATCAACATTTTTTTCCATACAAATGTATGGGGCCCATACAAATGCATATGGAAGTAAATTTGACCTTGCCGTCAAAAGGTCAAACCTCAATGTACGACACTCATTTTAGCAAATTTGGTAGACCTTCTGTCCCCGATGATTTGTGCAAAGATTCAGCTTGAAGGCATCCTCTGTTCTGAAGAAGATTTTTAAAGGTTTACCATCTATGGGCATGGTGGCCATCTTGATCAATGGACCGCAACCATTTTAGCATTCTTTCATTCCCCTGCCCCAAGGAGGCTCCAAATGACATTTGAGCAACAATGGCCCAGAAGCTTCAGAGGATGTTGTTTGAAATTATCTACATTTTCCCATACAAATGTATGGCACCCATACAAATGCATAGGGAAGCAAACTTGACCTCACTGTAAAAAGGTCAAATGTCAATGTACGACCATTATTTTAGCAACTTTGGCAGACCTCCCGAAGATTCAGCCCCAAGGCATTCTTGGTTCTGGAGAAGAAGATTTTTAAACATTTTTACCATATATGGGCATGGTGGCCATCTTAGTCAACGGACCATGACCATTTTAGCAATCTTTCGTTCTCCCAACCTAAGGAGACTCCATATGAAATTTGAGCAAAATTGGCTCAGCGGCTTCAGAGGAGAAGTCGTTTGAAAATGTTAACAGACGGATGGACATTTTTATGAGAGGTACGTTATGAGGTTATTTCTTTGATCTTTCTTTAATCTTCTTTAACCCCACAACACCACTTTTTATCTATTTTTAACCCCCCAACACCAATTTTTACCAATTTTTAACCCCACAATGACGGAATAAACAGACACCCATACAAACGCTAACCTCGGAATGTACCTAGCATATGTACAGACGGACTGACAACGAACAAAAAGTGATCACTATAACTCATCCTGAGCATAGCTCAGGTGAGCTAATGTTAGATTGACCTATTCACACTTCTTTTTATAGGTTTAAAAAATCTAGTATATACATATATATATATATATATCCATTGAAGTACTTTAAGAGTATTGATACTTACTTCAATATTAATAGTTGACACAGACTTCAGTTTCGAATCGACTGATTACCGTATTCGGCCTAATTACCGCACTGTGCGCTTAAATTTTTCAAAAGCACTGGGGAAACTTGTGGTAAAATATCCACCTAATAAGGGCACACTTGAAAGAAAGAGCAACAGAGGACTTCATGAGGAGCGTATTTAATGATGCTTATGCAAAGTTATTTTCTGTTTTCTTTATAGAATCATATGTTGTGGATACTCGTTTGAATTGCCTCGACTTGTCGAGGCAATTCAAATGAGTACCCACAACATATGTCTTTTTCATAAAGAAGAAGATAAAAGTACACTGGTTGTAATCTTTTAGATTACTAAACTGTTTGACTGTGCGCTTATAGGAGCATGTGCGGTAATTGGGTCGAATACGGTATGTCTGATTGTTCACTTGGGAACCTCTCAAAAGTTATTGTGATTGTCGTCTCAATAGTGACAATCTTCCAGTTTTTGTCATGGATACACTCTAATCACTTCGTTTAAAGAGAATACATCCAATAGGTCCAATTACTGTTTTATTTCCATAAATACAATCATTTTGGATAAGGTACTCATTTTCTATCTTTGGATAGAGGAATAATGAATGTTATCCTTTAGGTTTTTTCTGAACAAAAGATCAATTCCACATCGACGTTTACTCTAATATGGCATAAATTTTTGGCAAGCAAGAAAGCCATTCAATACATCATTCACTCTTGTGTTTAAGAATTATCGACAACACAACCATGGTTTAATATATCATCGAACTATTTGATTATAATTCTCCCAATCTATGCGCAGAAGTATGGAAGTCCCCCTATTTGTTCCTGAAATGCAATACAAGTCTCGAAAATCTTTATATTTCAGGGAGTTATAATTATGAAAACTTTGTCATATAATTAGTTTAAACGTTCAAGACTTAATAGTATATATATGTTCCACGCAGTTTAGGAATCGGGACGATTCTAGAATTGCCCCTGTGCGTTTTTGGAATTCCAATACTGTTGCGCAAAGATGGAATTCCTAAATTGTGCAGAGAGATTCCAGAACTGGGCACAGCTATTCACCAATATATTAAACAGTATAATTCTGTAACCGGGAAACAAAACTTCTGAACAGACTGTACAAATATATATGCTGCTCTAGTTCTTCATTGTCCACAGCTAGCACAAGAACCATTCTTCCATGTTGTCGTTCTATATTATATTAAAATGTCTGTGAGAGAACAACTAATAGCTTGTTCAGACTGAATAGATACCTGTACATGTATGATTTACATACGACCATAATTCTTACGTGCCAACACCTTGTACCACCGTAAACAAAAAGTGCGTGTTATACAGCTAAGGTTGACACTGATCAGCCTGCACATTCATGCTGTCTAACAGTGTCCCAGTTAAGAACATGATGAGGTATTATACTTCCTGCTTTAAAACGTAATGCTGAGACACCAATTAGCAATGCATAAACCTGGGGGTGGTCGGGCTGTGCGAAGGTGTTGTGTATCTTATGTCACTAGAGCGTCCAACTGATATTGGCTTATAGTTGGACAAGGCCTGCTATCTTTGTAGCAGGTAAAGGTAGAGGGGGAATGTTTTTATTTCTTCTGTTTCTTCACTTTCATTCCTGTTCCTTTTTCTTCCCTGTTCCTCTCTTTCATCTCCCCTACTATCTCTTCTATATCTTTTCTCCCTTTCTCTGGGAGACGACAAAAAAATGACCCACAAGGGTTGACGTGTTGTTAAACCCCAACACAATCACTCAATCAATGCATAAACCCAGTATGTCTGAAGAGTTGAATTGCTTCCCACACTGCCACACCCCCCTCTCCACACACACACACACACACGTACACACGCATGCATGCACACACATGCAAGCACACACATACACACACACACACACAAGAAATTTATCAGAAGGAGGAGATCTCAATGTAAAACAGTTCTCGGGTTTACACAAACACACAAAAATTCCCAAAAGAAGATCGTGAAAAAAACCCAAAAAACAAGAGGCCCACGGGCCACGATTCGCTCACCTGAGTGACATAGCCACTGCAGATATGCAGATGTTATGCAACATTTTTCCAATCCTATCATCGCAACTAATGAAAATATCATCATTTGAACAGTTCGAAGTTTTGAAGAAGAATATATGGGCCTGACAGTCAATGGAGCATGATCATTTGAATAAACTATCAATCACATTTCAACAGAAGGATCAATGTGAAATTTGGTGGAAATTGGCTAAGTGGTTTCTGAAGAATCGTGATTTTATACATGTAAACAGCACAGTGGCAGGGAAATATTATAAATATAAACCAGATGATGGCCATCTTAGATTTCCAATCAGAACAATTTTAACTACTGTTGATCTACAAGTCACTTCGATACTTTCAATATAAATGTATATGACCCACACAAATAGGGAAGCAAATTTGACCTTGAGGCAAAAAGGTCAAATGTCAACACAGAACCATCATTTGAGCAATTTTGGTAGATCTCCTGTCCCCCGTAATTTGTGCAAAGATTATTTGGTTATGGAGAAGAAGATTTTTAAAGGTTTTTACCATATATGGGCATGGCAGCCATTTTGATCAATGGACCATACCCATTTTAGCAATCTTTCATTCTCCTGCCCACGGAGGCTTCGCATAAGGAAGCAAAATTGACCTTAACGTAAAAAGGTCAAATGTCAATGTATGACCATTATTTTAGCAATTTTGGTAGCCCTCCTGTTCCCGAAGATATATGCAAAGATTCAGCCATAAGGCATGCTCGGTTTTGGAGAAGAAGATTTTTAAAGGTTTTTCCCATACAAATGCACAGGGAAGCAAACTTGACCTGGCCGTATAAAGGTCAACCGTCAATGTACGACTATTCTTTTAGCAAAGTTGGTAGACCTCCCGTCCCCGATGATTCCTGCAAAGGTTCAGCCCCAAGGCATTCTCGGTTCTGAAGGAGAAGATTTTTAAAGGTTTTTACCATATATGGGCGTGGCGGCCATCTTGGTCAACGGACCGCAACCAATTTAGCAATTTTTTGTTCCCCCACCCTAAGGAGGCTCCATATGAAATTTGAGCAAAATTGGCCCAGAGGCTCCAGAGGAGAAGTTGTTTGAAATTCTGAACATTTTTCCCATACAAATGCATAAGGAAGCAAAATTGACCTTACCGTAAAAAGGTCAAATGTCAATGTACGACCATTATTTTAGCAATTTTGGTAGCTCTCCTGTTCCCAAAGATATCTGCAAAGATTCAACCATAAGGCATGCTCGGTTTTGGAGAAGAAGATTTTTGAAGGTTTTTCCCATACAAATGCCCAGGGAAGCAAACTTGACCTTGCCGTAAAAAGGCCAAACGTCAACGTACGACAATTCTTTTAGCAATTTTGGTAGACCTCCCGTCCCCGATGATTCCTGCAAAGGTTCAGCCCCAAGGCATTCTCGGTTCTGGAGGAGAAGATTTTTAAAGGTTTTTACCATATATGGGCGTGGCAGCCATCTTGGTCAACGGAACGCGACCATTTTAGCAATTTTTCGTTCCCCCACCCTATGGAGGCTCCATATGAAATTTGAGCAAAATTTGCTCAGCGGTTTCAGAGGAGAAGTCGTTTGAAAATGTTATTGGACGGACACACGGACGGACACACGGATGGACGACGGACGAAAAGTGATCACAATAGCTCATCCTGAGCAGAGCTCAGGTGAGCTAAAAACATACATATGGCCCTTCTTTAGTCACTGCATTTTTTAAGTTCTTTTTTAAAACCCAAGCCACGAAAAGTAAGAGGACATATAATTTTACCCTACTTCATACGTCCATGTGTCTGTGCATCCGTTTGTCCTTCAATATAGGCTGGGCATGTGCATAAAGGTCACAGAACTCTGATCAAAATTGGTAGAGTTACATACCCTTGATTTCCTTAGAAATTTTGCCGCACACACATGGCATAGTATGTCTGTGTCTCCGCAACTTCTACAGATTTCAAGATAATGGTTTGAAACATGCAGCAAAGAAAGAATACAGGCAGGGCATGTGCATGAAGGTTGCAGAACTCTGAGCATTTTCATTGCTAGAATTACATACCCTTGATTTACTTAGATTTGTTAATAAAATCATTCTTCTTTTGCATTTTATTCGGGATAATCAATCTACAAAGCAAAACCGGCAGCAGCGGGGGCCTTTATCCCCTTTAGGGATCTTCAAATTTAAATGCATGTTCGCTCATATTCTGCACCAAAATTGTTTTAGAACTCCTCAAACGCAAGTTATTTAATCTCTTTCATTTCAAGTAAAATATAGGAAAATATTTCAGATTAAAATTCATGCAGAAATTGTCAAAAATAGTATGTTTTAAGTTTCCTGTATTGAAAGTTGTAGGCTTCATATTCAGTGACTCATCACAGGTATCAGTTAAATTTATGATATTCCATATTTGTTACACATTATTTCTTTCTTTCCTTCTTTCTTTTTCTTTCTTTCTTTCTTTTGTTTGTTCTTTCTTTTCTTTTCTTCTTTCTCTCTTTCTTTCTTTCTTACTGTCTTTCTTTTTCTTTCTTTCTTTTTAATTACAAGTATTTATGATCACAGGTGCAAGCAATAAAATTATGTGATTACTACTGTATAAATTGGTTCCTGATAATGACTGAGGCCCTGCACTTATTGTGCACACAGCAGGTTTCGAACAATGCTTACAACCATGCTTTTAACACAATCATTGTGATATTATAAGAAGCAACACTACAGGACCCGCAGAGAACTCGTGTGACCGACTTAGTTCGACTTTCGGAGTGTGCCCTATAATCGACTTTTGAGTTCACAGGGGCTGATCCAGGATGATTTCTGATGGGTTTTGATTTGATAAATTTACCGTATTTACTCTAGGTATTTGAAAGCCAGGTCCGGGCAAAGAGTGTAGACACAGATCAGACACCACAGAATACTTAGAGTAAATACAGTATCCCATCTTTATCATGTTTATCCAAAATTTCCCATGTAAATGAAACTGAGTCAAAGTGGGGTTCAGCTGAACCGCAGAACCCTCTGTCGTGGAATCCCACGAATTCACTTTTATGATATTTTGCAGTTTACAACCAATTCAGTCTAGCCCTAGTACAACAGTCCTTGTTCCCAGGTTTCCGGCGCCATATAATGTGGCGAAATACTAAATAATTGTAACAACAATCACTATATCACATTCTATTTGCTGCTACATTAGAAACATTAGCACTTATTATAAGTCAAAAGAAAATTGCTGATTATAGTTCAAAAACACTGGTGTGTAGATTACATCACACAAAGTTCAGATAAATAAAGTCACTTCCCTCTGATTGTCCTCTTAGCGCCCATTAGTTTGCTGTCCATTTGATACCCAGTTCATCCTAAAGTATTTTCCTTTTCCTTGGGAGCCATTTTCTTTAGTTATTTTCCCGCTATAAATTGTAGTTAGCAGTTCTTCTTAGACAGTCTGCTGTCTTCCATTATTCCTTAGTTACTAACTGACATCGCTAACGTCACGATGTCAAGTTAACAGACGTTACGTCTATCAGCAATTAAAAAAACAATTACACAAAGAAAGAAACATATAAACAATAAAACTGCAAAATATCATAAAAGTGAATTTGTGGGATTCCAAAACAGTCCCTTAACCAAGAACTTTGTCTCATTCTTCAATTTGTCATGCCTGTCCATAGTGTTGCAAATTAAATAATGTTCGTTATGTGTATGTATTCTGATATTTTCCCTATCTTGCATCTGTTGTATTATCTCCATCTTGGTGTGTACTTTTCACATTTCTTTGTGTTCTCTGTACCATTCCTAGAACCATCTGGTACAGACTCAACCAAATCTGAAGATGTAGCCCACCCTGACTGCAAAAGATTCTCAGAAATGTTGTTTGCTACTGAAACATATTTGGGTTGTGTGTCATCAGCTTTATTGTCCTGTTGCAGTTTCACTAGCTGTTCTGTCAGGCTCTTGACATTCTTGCTGAGTTCATTGTGCTTTACCTGCAGCTCAGCAATTGTTCTGTCCAGTTCAATGCTGATTACTTCGTTATCTGTTTGATTCTCTACACAGTTTACCATCTCGACCAACTTTTGTCTAACAGGTTTAGTTTTTTGATTCTGGATTTTTGTGTCTGTTCTCTCACTTTGTTCATTTTCTTGTTCAACATTGTTGTGGCCTTTGTTTTCGTATTTCTGCTGCGCTCGAATCAGATGACATCCTGTTGCCAAAACCTTTGAATTTTCTATATGATGAGAATTGTTTTCATGATTTGTAAATACCTTTGAACAGAGACTGCTGAGATGGTGTTGTCTACGCCTACAGTAATAGCAAGCTTTGTTTGATTTGCATTTGCAGGATTTTTTTGATAAAATATTGTATTAATATTGACAATATCTAGCCAAGGGAATTTTCAAATACCTTGTTTTCATTGACTGATACAATGCCGAGGCCAAAAATGTAAAACTATGGAAATCGCCCTTTGGTCTTCAACCATACGGGATGTTTTAACAAAAGTTTGTATACACAATAATATTGACAAAGGGAGGGTGGTTGACCTTAGCGAGAGCCAACTTTATTAAAAGTCAGCAAAAGAAGTATTCCTTTCAATTTTTCAGCTGACGTTCATTGTGAGAGACTAATCTTTTCTAAATTATGTATCCTCTGTATTGTAAGAAAATAAATTATCTTTAAAAACATTCTCTGAATTGATTTCTCAATATTATCAGAAAATTAATTTATTATAATGGTAATAATTATTGGTGGGACAAATTTGTTTTAATAAAAATGACTAAACAAGATATTACAGGATACACTAAGTCAACGCTACCAATTCTTACAAATAACCATATTTTTTAGTTATTGTTTTTTTATGCTCCCTGCCACGAAGTGGAGGAGGGCATATAATTATATCCTCCGTCATACCTCCCTCTGTCCATCCGTGTGGACTTGCGTCCATCAGTCACACTTTATAGTACTGTTTGTGTCTCTGCAACTCCTCCTACAGTTTTCAAGCTAAAGGTTTGAAACTTGGACCATAGTAAGCATGTAGACTGAGCATGTGCATAAAGGTCACAGAACTCTGAGCTGTTTATTAATGGTAGAGTTATGTACCCTTGATTTACTTAGAAAGTTTGTCTTTTAAACTTGGCATAGTAGGGTTCGTGTCTCCACAACTTCTACAGTTTTCAAGGTAATGATTTGAAACTTGCAGTAAAGTAAGAATATAGGCTGGGCATGTGCATAATTGGTCAAAAAATTCTATCATATTTTTATCGCTAGATGTACATTCCCTGGAGTTTCTTTGAAATTCTGCCTTATACACGTGGCATAGAGGCAGGTTCGTGTCTCCGCAACTTTCATACAGTTTTCAAGATAATGATTTCAAACTTGCAGCAAAGTATGAATATAGGCTGGGAATATGCATAAAGGTTACAGAATTCTGATCAATTCTTTTATTGCTAGAGTTACATACTCTGAATTTACTTAGAAACTTTGCCTTCTTCATAATTTCTACAGTTTTCAAGATGATGATTTGAAACTTGCAGCAAAGTAAGAATATATCAGGGCATTTGCATAACTGTCCTAGAACTCTGATTGAATTTTTATTGCTAGAGCTACATACCCTGGATCTACTATACTAAGCTATTTTACCTTATTTACACACATGGCATAGTAGGTCTTCTGTCTCTGCAACTTCTACAGTTTTCAAGATAATGATTTGATACTTGAGGAAAAGTAAGAATATAGACAGACCATGTGCATAAAGGTCACAGAACTTTGATTAATTTTTTTATTGCTAGAGTTACATACCCTTCATTTATTTAAGAAACTGCCATATTCATACTGCATGGTGGAGTTCATGTCTCTGCAACTTCTAGTTTTCATGATTGTGGTTTGAAACTTGCACTACAGAAAAGGTATCGGCTTAGCATATGCATGAAGGTCAGAGAACTCTGATCAAACTATTATTGCAAGAATTACCTGTCCTTTATTTATTTTTTAATTTTGCCATAACAATGCCATAGCAGATTTCATGTGTCTGCAACTCCTCTTACAGATTTTAAGGTCATATTCGGAAACTTGCACCATGTCAAGTATACAGGTTGAACACATGCATAAAGCCTACATGACTCTGAAAATAGTCAAATGATAAATCTACAAAGCCAAACTGGCAGTAGCAGGGGTATTCATCCCCCTGATCTTCTAGTTTTATTATGTTTTATCTATTAAATAGTTTGAGTCTATGTGAAAACTATTGCCCAATAATACTACATGAACAGATCTTTTTGTTATGCGTACATTTGGAGTCAATTCTTGTGCGTTTGCGAATATCTTTTTTTTTTTTAAATAATTTTGCAGTGCTTTTAGCAATAACAGATATGTCTAATCTTGGAAAGAGTCTCTCTCTCTCTCTCTCTCTCTCTCTCTCTCTCTCTCGTATGATATTTCACACTGCTAGTTGCTAGCTAAAATATCTGAGAAATTGTGTTTTCAAACAATTTAATAATTTCAACGAAATAAACTCTTTCTCTCTATCACTGATATTTCTCTCTGCTTATTGCTAACTTAAATATCTAAAGAAAGTCTGTGTTTGCAAATAGTTAAATAATTTCGCAGAAATTTTAGCTATTAGGGATATGTTTAATCATAGAAATACTATCATTCTGCAGAAATTTTAGCATTAAAGTGTATGTTTAATTACAGAAAGAATCTCTCACTCTCTCTGTGTGTCTCTCTCTCTTATTTCTGTCTTTTAATTGCTGGATAAAGGAAAATACGTGCTTTTGAAAATGATCTATTTCGCTGAAATTTTAGCAATAATGTGTTTATGTTAAAATCACAGAAAGAATCTCTCTCTCTCTCTCTCTCTCTCTCTCTCTCTAATATCTCGTACGAAACTTCAATCCAGAGAAATTTAAACATTTTGACCATAACATATTTCAGAGCTTAATTTTAATCTTAAAAAATAAACAAGAGGACCATGATGGTCCTATATCACTAATCTGAGCAAACAGATTTGCATACTTACTGTTAAAGATTCAGCCAAGTTCACTGCTCTATGTATAAATTTTATAGCCCTGCCCCCACCCCCACCCCACCCAAGCCATGTTTTTTCTTTTTAACACATCAAGACAACTTGACTTAATCTTGAAAGAAGGTCACCAAAGGAACATTTCTGCCAAGTTATTTTGAAATTGGTCCAGTGGTTTCTGACAAAAAGATTTTTAAAGTGTTTTATATCGCTATAAAGCCCTATCTCCTAATGGCCATTTTTTTTTTTGACGAATCATGACAGCTTGAACAAACTTGGTAGAGGGTAACCAAAGGAACATTCCTGCCAAGTTAAATTGAAATTGGTTCAGTGGTTTCCGACAAGAAGATTTTTAAAGTTTTCTATTTAGATCTATAGGGAAAATAAGCCCCACCCCCTAGCAGCCATGTTTTTTGACAAATCAGGATTGCTTGAACATTCTTGGTAGAGGGTCACCAAAGCATTATTGAAATCAGTCAGTATTTGACAAGAAGAATTTTAAAGTTTTCTATACAGATATGGAAAATAAGCCCCGTCCCTGGGGACCATGTGTTTTGACGTATCATGAAGGCTTGAACAATCTTGGTAGAGGGTCACCAAAGCAACATTCCTGCCAAGTTACATTGAACTCGGTCCAACGGTTTCTTACGAGAAGATTTTTAAAGTTTTTTATATAGATATATAGGGAAAATAAGCCCCGCCACCTAGCGGCCATGTTTTTTTGACAAATCATGACAGCTTGAACAACCTTGGTAGAGGGTCACCAAAGAAACATTCCTGCCAAGTTACGAGGTAGTTCAATAAGTCCGTAGAACTTGGTATTTTTCTACACAATTCAAGATTTCTTTTTTCAGTTTTGTGCAGTGTAAACCTTTGTCAGTTGAATGATAACAGCCGTTCAGTCAACATGTACATTTTTTGCTCTTACTTTTTGTTTGAAAACCTATACCCACAGGCAAAAATGGAAAGTCAGAATATTGAGTTCAGAGCAGTCATAAAGTTCCTCACTAAGGAGGGTGCAAAGGCCAAAGAAATCCATTGGCGCAAGGCTGATGTGTATGGTGATAGGAGCCCAAAGTATTCTACAGTGGCAAAGTGGTCAGCAGAATTTAAATGTGGGTGAGACTCCTTAGAAGATGACTCAAGGCCAGGTCGCCCTGCTGATGTCATCAGCCAGGAGATGATCGACCGTGTTGAGAGACTTGTGCTAAACAATCGCCGAATCAAAGCTGCCGAACTTGCTTCAGAATGTGGTATTTCTAATGGAAGTGTTTACACTATAATCCATGAACATTTAGGCATGTCAAAAGTATCTGCCAGGTGGTACCCAGAAACCTGAACATGCAAGATCGTCAGCATAGGGTGGAGTCAAGTCAAGAACTTCTGGAAGTGTACAATGCCAATCCAGAAGACTTCCACACTCGTCTTGTAACAGGAGATGAAACTTGGCTTCACCACTGGGACCCAGATACTAAAAAAGAGTCCATGCAATGGAAGCACCCTGGCTCATCCCCACCTAAGAAATTTCGTACCCAACCATCAGCCAAAAAACCTGCGTGGTTTTTGTGCAGTATATGTCAATTACAGGAGAATACTATGCCCATGTCATTAAACAATTAAGGGTTGCTATTAAAGAAAAATGAAGGGGAAAGCTAGCTGCTGGTGTCCTTCTTTTGCATGATAATGCCCCTGTGCACAAGTCCAGAGTTGCACAAGCAGCTATTCATGAGTGCAAGTTCGAGCAGTTAAATCATGCGCCATACAGTCCAGACCTGGCCCCAAGTGATTATTATCTGTTTCAAGTGTCAAAATTTGAAGTCCCACTCGGGTGGAACGAGATTTCGGGACAATGATGAGCTCAAGGCTGCTACAGAGGCTTGGTTTGAGGACCAAATAGACGACTTTTATTTCAAAGGCATAGACTGCTTAAAAGAAAAGTGGGCCAAATGCATTGAAGTAAAGAGGTATTATATTGAAAAATAATGTTGAAACCATCTTTCAATCTGTGAGTTCAACCCCGAGTTCTACGAACTTATTGAACTCCTCTCATATATTGAAATCGGTCCATTGGTTTCTGATAAGGAGATTTTTTAGTTTTCTATACAGATATACATGTATATGGAAAATAAGCCCCACCCGCTAGCAGCCATGTTTTTTCACAAATCACGATTACTTGAATAATCATGGTAGAGGGTCACCAAGGAAACATTTTTGCCAAGTTATAATGAAATCGGTCCTGTGGTTTCTGACAAGAAGATTTTTAAAGTTTTCATATAGGGAAAATAAGTCCCCCCCACCCCCCCGCCCCGCACCCCCTGGCGGCCATGTTTTTTGACGAATCATGACGGCTTGAACAACCCTGAAAGAGGGTTACATAAGTAATATTTCTGCAATGTTATATTGAAATCAGTCCAGTGGTTTCTGACAAGAAGATCATTAAAGTTTTCTATACAGATATTTAGGGAAAATAAGCCCCACACCCAGGCAGCCATGGTTTTTGACAAATCATGACGGCTTGAACAATCTTGGTAAAGGGTCACCAAGGAAACATTTCTGCCAAGTTATATTGAAATCAGTCCACTGGTTTCTGACAAGAAGATTTTTTCAAGCTTTCTATATAGATACAAGAGGACCATGATGGTCCTATATCGCTCACCTGAGCAAACAGCTTTGCATACTTACTAGTGAAGTTTCAGCCAAGTTCACTGCTCTAAGATTTTTGTATAAATTTTATTATAGCCCTGCTCCCCAGTGGCCATGTTTTTTCCAAGCATCATGATGGTTTGAACTGAATCTTGAAAGAGGGTCACCAAAGGAACAATTCTGCAAAGTTATATTGAAATCGGTCCAGTGGGTTCTGACAAAAAGATTTTTTAAAATGTTTTATATAGCTATATAGGGAAAATAAGCCCCACCCCCTAATGGCCATGTTTTTTGACGAATCATGACAGCTTGAACAAACTTGGTAGAGGGTCACCACAGGAACATTCCTGCCAAGTTATATTGAAATCGGTTCAGTGATTTCTGACAAGAAGATTTTTAAAGTTTTCTATTTAGATATATAGGAAAAATAAGCCCCACCCCTAGCAGCCATGTTTTTTGACGAATCATGATTGCTTGAACAATCTTGGTAGAAGGTCACCTTCCTGCCAAGTAATACTGAAATCAGTCAGGTGGTTTCTGACAAGAAGAATTTTAAAGTTTTCTATACAGATATATACGGAAAATAAGCCCTGCCCCCTGGCGGCCATGTTTTTTGACGTATCATGAGGTCGTGAATAATCTTGGTAGAAGGTCACCAAAGCGACATTCCTGCCAAGTTACATTGAACTCGATCCAATGGTTTCTTATGAGAAGATTTTTAAAGTTTTCTATATAGATATATATAAAATATATGCCCCGCCCCCTAGCGGTCATGTTTTTTGATGAGTCAAGATGGCTTGAACAATCTTGGTAGAGTCATCAAAGAAACATTCCTGCCAAGTGATATTTAAATCGGTCCATTGGTTTCTGACAAAAAGATTTTAAACTTTTCTATATAGATATATAGGAAAAATAAGCCCCACCCCCTGGCGCCCATGTTTTTTGAGGAATCATGATAACTTGATCAATCTTGGAAGAGGGTCAACAAAGGAACATTTCTGCCAAGTTATAATGAAATCAGTCCAGTGGTTTCTGACAAGAAGATTTTTAAAGTTTACTATATATATAGATATATAGGGAAATATAGCCCCGGCCCCTGGTGGCCACATTTTTTGACAAATCATGACGGCTTGTATAATCTTAGTAGAGAATCACTAAGGAAACATTTTTGTCAAGTTATATAGAAATCGGTCCAGTGGTTTCTGACATGAAGATTTTTAAAGTTTTCTAAATAAATATATAGGGAAAATAAGCCCTGCCCCCTGGCGGCCATGTTTTTTGACTAATTATGACGTGTTGAACAATCTTGGTAGAAGGTTACAAAAGAAACATGCCTACTGTGTTATATTGAAATCAGTCCAGTGGTTTCTGACAAGAAGATTTTTAAAGTTTTCTATATAGATATATAGGGAAAATAAGCCCCGCCCCCTGGTGGCCCTGTTTTTTGACGAATCCAAATGGCTTGACCAATCTTAGTAAAAGATCATCAAAGGAATATTTCTGCAAAATTATATTGAAATCCGTCCAGTGGTTTCTGACAAGAAGATTTTTAAAGTTTTCTATATAGATATAAAGGGAAAATAAGCCCGCCCCCTGGCGGCCATGTTTTTTGACAAATCCAAATGGCTTGACAATCTTGGTAGAGGATCACCAAAGGAACATTTCTGCAAAATTATATTGAAATCGGTCCAGTGGTTTCTGACAAGAAGATTTTTAAAATTTTCTATATAGATATATTGGGAAATTAAGCCACGCCCCCTGGCGGCCATGTTTTTTGACGAATCCAAATGGCTTGAACAATCTTGGTAGAGGATCTCCAAAGGTACATTTCTGCAAAATTATATTGAAGTCGATCCAGTGGTTTCTGACAAGAAGATTTTTAAAGTTTTCTATATAGATATATTGGGAAAATAAGCCCTGCCCCCTGGCGGCCCTGTTTTTTGACTAATCCAAATAGCTTGAATAATCTTGGTAGAGGATCACCAAAGGAACAATTCTGCAAAATTACATTGAATTTGGTCCAGTGGTTTCTGATAAGAAGATTTTTTAAGTTTTTAGTTAAAATATCTATTTTTAGCTCCTGTGACCCAGATATGCAATGGACTGGAACCATTTGAACAACTTTGAAAGAGGACCAACCAAGGATCAATCCTGTTAAGTTTGGTCAAAATCCAATCAATGGTTTAGGAGGATATAGTTTAAAGATTGTGGACGGACAGACGGACGACGACAATGACAGACGGTGGGTGATCACAATAGCTCACCTTGAGCCTTTGGCTCAGGTGAGCTAATAAAGGGAAAATGAGCTCCACCCCCTAGCGGCCATGTTTTTTGGTGAATCAGGATTACTTGAACAATCTTCATAGAGGGTCACCATGGAAATATTTTTGCCAAGTTATAATGAAATCGGTCCAGTGGTTTCTGACAAGAAGATCTTTCAAGTTTTCTATAAAGATATATAGGGAAAATAAGCGACTCCCCCCCCCCCCCCCCCCTTGCGGCCATGTTTTTTGACAAATCCAAATGGCTTGAACAATCTTGGTACAGAATCACCAAAGGAACATTTCTGCAAAATTGTATAGCAATCGGTCCAGTGGTTTCTGACAAGAAGATTTTTTAAGTTTTCTATATGTAACAGGAGAAAAATTCTAATCACCAATTCCGCGGCCGGGGATCGAACCCGGGCCGTCTGCGTGACAGGCAAACACTCTACCACGTCACTATAAAAGCCGGCTTGTACCGCAAGGCAGTACAAGTGTATCATATACCTATACCCGGTGATATTCTCCCCCTCCAAATTGAAATTTGTCCCTGAATTTCTAGGAGTGAGAATCACCTGAAATGAGACTCAAGGAGTTTTATGCACACATGTGGGTTATTTACAATGGGCGCCAAATGTAACAGGTGATAAATTCTAATCACCAATCCGCGGCTGGGGATCGAACCTGGGCCGTCTGCGTGACAGGCAAACACTCTACCACGTCGCTATAAAAGCCGGCTTGTACCGCAAGGCAGTACAAGTGTATCATATACCTATACCCGGTGACATATATAGATATATATAGGGAAAATCAGCCCCGCCCTCTGGCGGCCATGTTTTTTGACAAATCCAAATGGCTTGAACAATCTTGGTAGAAGGTAACCAAAGGAACATTTCTGCAAAATTATATGAAAATCGGTCCAGTGATTTCTGACAAGAAGATTTTAAGTTTTCTATATAGATATATACAGGCTTTCAAGTGCCCTCCAGTGAAAAAGTAGGGATAAAGTAGGGCTCAAAATTTTGAAAAAGTAGGGCAAAAGTAGGAATTTAAATCATGAAAAGTTGGGATAGTAGGGATTTTCTGAGTGTTTTCAGACTCAGAAAAAGATAAGATAAGAAAACAGTTTTCTCTGAACAATAACACGATATCACCATGGTAAGGAAATACCAAATAAATGTTCCAAAAAAGAAGTTACAACTGAAGTAAAAATATTTCATAAACTTATGCATCGTGACTGCTCTGATTAAGTTGATCCAATTTTTACAAACTTCGAGCAAGCGAGGAAAAAAATTACAATTTTTGGTCACTTCAAACATTTTTGGACTAAAAAGTAGGGATACTAGGGCACTTTCAGAAAAAAGTAGGGAAAAGAAGGAACACAAAAAAAAAGTAGGGAAAAGTAGGAATAGTAGGAAAAGTAGGGCCCCCTTGAAAGCCTGTATAATATAGGGAAAATAAGCCCCACCCACTGGCGGCCATGTTTTTTGACAAATCCAAATGGCTTGAACAATCTTGGTAGAGGATCACCAAAGGAACATTTCTGCAAAATTATATGGAAATCGGTCCAGTGGTTTCTGACAAGAAGATTTTTTTAGTTTTCCATATAGATATATGGGAAAAATAAGCCCCGCCCCCTGGTGGCCATGTTTTTTGACGAATCCAAATGGCTTGAACAATCTTGGTAGAGGATCACCAAAGGAACATTCTTCAAAATTATATGGAAATCGGTCCAGTGATTTCTGACAAGAAGATTTTTTAAGTTTTCTATATAGATATATAGGGAAAATAAGCCCCGTCCCCGGGCGGCCATGTTTTTTGACGAATCCACATGGCTTGAACAATCTTGGTAGAGGATCACTAAAGGAACATTTCTGCAAAATTATATTGAAATCGGTCCAGTGGTTTCTGACAAGAAGATTTTTAACGTTTTCTATATAGATATATAGAGAAAATAAGCCCCGCCCCTGGTGGCCATGTTTTTTGACGAATCCAAATGGCCTGAACAATCTTGGTAGAGGGTCACTAAGGGAACATTTCTGCAAAATTATATGGAAATTGGTCCAGTGGTTTCTGACAAGAAGATTTTTTGAAGTTTTTAGTTAAAAAATCTATTTTTAGCTCCTGTGACCTAGATATGCAATGGACCACAACCATTTGAACAACTTTGAAAGAGGACTAACCAAGGATCAATCCTGTGAAGTTTGGCCAAATTCCAATCAGTGGTTTAGGACGAGATGTTGTTTAAAGATTGTGGATGGACAGACGGACGACAACGACAGACGGTGAGTGATCACAATAGCTCACCTTGAGCCTTCGGCTCAGGTGAGCTAAAAATACTTGCCTGTACTCAATACTACTACTTTTTTTTTTTTTAGTAAACGGAAACCCTATCAACATGTTGGTTTCAGTTCAGTCTCTTTGTTCTTGTGTATATAATGTTTGTTACATGATAAATGAAAATCAAAATAAGGCCAAAACAAAATATATGTGTGGTTCCGGTCGCCCGACCGTGCCTAATTTTGACGCCTGACCCTAAACATTTTTGCTTGTATCGAATTCAGAATTTTTTTTTACGTTTCAGAACGTCCGACTTTTTTTCCGGTAGTCCCGGATTTTATCTGATACGACAAAACGGTATTTCCCAGTACCAATTCAGTAAACAAAAATGGCGGCGCTCATACGACCACATTGTTTACTGTCTTGCAAAGTAAAAAAATGTGATCACACCCCAGAGGAAACAAAGTCATTCATCTCGGTGGTGAAGAATGACAAGGTCAGCAATGTTTTCCACAGATGTCATCATTCAGCCTACGTTAACTACGAAAAGAGTTACCGTTTCACCGCCGAATGCAGCTTGGAGTTGAATGCTTCGGACGAGCAATTTCATGTAGGTCAGGAAAACCTGTCTCGAAATATGAT
Source organism: Anodontia alba (assembly GCA_964016985.1). Taxonomy (NCBI): domain Eukaryota; kingdom Metazoa; phylum Mollusca; class Bivalvia; order Lucinida; family Lucinidae; genus Anodontia; species Anodontia alba. The sequence continues at coordinate 32,474,238 of OZ024832.1, read as the reverse complement.
GTTATGAGCTGCATTTGATATATAGAGTTCCAGACCCAACAAATATAGCGAGTTCCAGACCGACATATAATTAGAGATATTGTTTACATATTGCATGCAAGTTACCCCAACCCTATTCCTGTATACAAAGGGTTTTGTTTTTGTATGGGTAGGGGGTGAAAGTATCTCGCCAGCGCCTAAGGGGAACCTCTGCTCATTTTTTTTTTAGTTTTTTTTTTTGGGGGGGGGGGGGGGGGGGGTGAGATGAGCGCAGGAATTTTGGGAGGGGGGTGAGGGGAGAATATACAAACATACTTGTTTAAATATTGTAGGGGGTGAACATATCTGGCCAGTGCCTCTGGGGAACCTCTGCTCAATTTTTTTTAGTGGGGTGGGGATGAGCAGGCATTTTTCTGGGATAGGGGGATGGAAGAATATACAAACATACTTTTATTTATATATGAGTAGGGGGTGAACATATCTGGCCAGCGCCTCTGGGGAACCTCTGCTCATTTTTTTTTTTTTTTTCATGTTTACTAAGTTTTTTAGGGGGACTGAACAAGGATAAGTCCCTGTCATGAAATATTTATATGAAACCTGTTGAATGCGGTGTTACTATTTAAATTCAATGCCTCACCCATAGACACTCTAACCGAATATGAGCCTCTGACTATAAATAAGATGTCTTTATGGTTTCTGACCAGGTTGTACTCAAACTGGCCTACTCAGCCACATAAGATATAGAAAGTAGAGGTATACTATGAAGGTAGCAAATTACAAAGGTAAAAAAAACGAAAACATGCAGATGGAAGGCAAAAAGTGTAGACCCTGATCAGGCTGCAAGAGCAATCTGATCTGAGTCTTCACTGTTTACTAAGGCTTATCTCTTCTTCCAATTTTTAGAGGTTTTTTTTTTTTATAACAGTATACTGAGTCTATCTTTTTATGACTGCTGGCCAATAAATGTGCAAGAGCAGTCTGATCTGGGTCTTCACTGTTTGCTAAGGCCTTAAAAACTGTCCAATCTCAAGAGGTTTTACAGTATATTTAGTCCATCTGTTATGTCTGATTACTGACCAAGGAATATGCAAAAGTGGTTTGATCTGGATGTTTCTATTAAATGCTTTTGAGAACTTTCTGTTGGCATAGTAAAAAAAAAATGCACGAAAATGTGTGTGATAATTTTTCTGCAGAAAAATTATCACACACATTTTCGTGCATTTTTCAGATTCTTTCATTTTTCGGACTATATTAAATTGGACTGAACACCAAATTTACCATTTCTTGCAGTTTCTCCCTAGTTTGGCTTTATGAACTTTTGAATTTAAACTAGTAGTTAATACTTGTCCTTTCAATAACAGTTCTCGAAAGCATGTAATAGGAACCTCATATATATTTTGTTCTGGCCCAGTATTAGTCCTTGACATACTCTTCATGCATGCACCATGACCCGGTTTGCTTCACCTACATTGCATACAGTAGTCATTTCACCCAATGCAGGTGTGATATCGCCCTCCGTGGAGTTCTTGACTAGCTTGTTTCTATACATGCTGGCTTGAGTCTTACATATGCAGAGATGGGCACTATCATTTTTAGACAACATGCTATTAAATACAGTTGGGCCCCAGCAAGGTATAGAAAATAAAAGGTAAAACATGGTACAACATTTTATTCAGATTTTATCAATAGTTTTCACATAACAAACATGTAAATTGTTAGGAAACAGTGGTATTACAAAATACAAGAGGACCATGATGGTCCTATATCGCTCACCTGACCAAACAGATTTGCATATTTACTGTTGAAGTTTCAGCCAAGTTCACTGCACTAGGATTTTTGTATAAACTTTATAGCACTAACCACCCCCACCCCCCTCCACCACACCCCTGGCCATGTTTTTTTACAAATCTTGACGACTTGAACTGAATCTTAAAAGAGGGTCACCAAAGGAACATTTCTGCCAAGTTATATTGAAATTGGTCCAGTGGTTTAAAAAGTTTTATATAGCTATAAAGCCCTACGCCCTAACGGCCATGTGTTTTGACGAATCATGACAGCTTGAACAAACTTGGTAGAGGGCAGGGCTCGGGAAAACCGGAAAAATAGCCGGTCTGGACCGAAATTAAGAATTCTGGACCGATTTCAAACACCCAAAAACGCTAATACATCGGTCCAACAGGTTTGTGCCTTGAACCCCATTTTTCCCCAACCAACCAATTTTCACGAATCAATGATGTCTAAAAAATCACAAACAGTCAAGTCTTCCCAAACTGACAACGTCCGCGCACTTTTTAAATGCGATATTATGGTAGTTAAAAGGCTCTAAACAGTCATTTGACATGTATATTGGAGAGACAGCTGAATAACGGCAACCTACCCGCAGCACAAATTAATTACGTCATTATCCAAACATTGTCAAAAAATCAACACTTCACTGACCTTTGTGCGGTAAACAAGCGATTAACACGAATCATCAGTAACGGTAGTCTGATAATTAATCCGTTTGTGTGACACGTGTGAATACACTGAGACTGCAAAATATCCAGGTGCAGTCGGCATGTCCAAAAGATCAAAGGTCGCTTTACTGAGAGTGATAAAAGAATGCACCGCTTGAACGCACCCGTTTTCTTCCTCTTCTTTTTTGTTTTGATCAACACGGTTTGTCGGTCCCAGATTCGATAAATGAATTCCCAAACCGTGTACGTCCTGATCAGATGTCGCATACAACGGCGTCTGATCTGGGTATTATTGGTTGCTTCTTTTTTTCTTTTTCTCTTTTTTTTTTTTTTTTTTGTTGTTGTTGATTGCCGTAACACGCGAGTAGAATTCAGGGTAGATTTCACGGTAAAAATAAGTAATGCACCACTTGCGCTAGACAAGATTGGTCAGTGCTTAAAATTTAAGCAGTCTGATCAAATCTTGAAACATTGAAAACTGCAAAACCGCCCGTGGCGCAGGCCTTTTTTATTAGACCTAATTAGGTCCATGAAAGTCGTTTCGTTCTGTCTCTCCTGTTTCCCGCCGTCTTCGCGCTTGTACAAGACGGGAATCAGTTCTTTATAAATAGTTTAGGAAAACCCTGCGGAGGTGGAAATAACAACAAAACTGTTTTTTTTGTTTTGTTTTTTTCTTTCTTTTTACATACCTGACTGTATTTATTGATGACGCCAGCTTTAATCATGCTCGTTATACCCGGACTTCCGTCATATAACGGAGTTGAGGTGTGTTAGTGTATTATTTAAAAGGAGTTATAGAACTGCCAATTGTCATTAGTTTTCGTGACAGGTGATATATACATATTTTTTTTTTGGAAATGGGCTCATTGATGACGTCATCGTCATCGGCTGGACCGATTCAGATTTCAAAATTTCCAGAGCCCTGGTAGAGGGTCACCAAAGGAACATTCCTACCAAGTTATATTGAAATCTGTTCAGTGGTTTCTGACAAGAAGATTTTTAAAGTTTTCTATTTAGATATATAGGGAAAACAAGCCCCACCCCATGGCAGCCATGTTTTTTGACGAATCATGATTGCTTGTACAAAGCAACATTCCAGCCAAGTAATATTGAAACGGTCATGGGGTATGTGACAAGAAGAATTTCAAAATTTTCTATGCAGATATATGTGAAAAATAAGCCCCAGCCCGCTGGGGGCCATGGTTTTTGACGTATCATGAAGGCTTGAACAATCTTGGTAGAAGGTCACCAAAGCAACATTCCTGCCAAGTTACATTGAACTCGGTCCAACTGTTTCTTACGAGGAGATTTTTAAAGTTTTCAATAAAGATATATAGGGAAAATAAGCCCTGCCCCCTAGCGGCCATGTTTTTTGATGAATCATGACGGCCTGAACAATCTTTGTAGAGGGTCACCAAAGAAACATTCCTGTCATGTTATATTGAAATTGGTCCATTGGTTTCTGAAAAGAAGATTTTTAAAGTTTTATATATAGATATATAGGGAAAATAAGACCTGCCCTTGGCAGCCATGTTTTTTGACGAATCATGATTACTTGAACAATCTTAGTAGAGGGTCACGAAGGAAAAATTTCTACAGTTATAATGAAATCGGTTCAGTGGTTTCTAACAAGAAGAGTTTTAAAGTTTTCTATATAGATATATAAGGAAAATAAGCCCCGACATCTGGCGGCCATGTTTTTTGACGAATCATGACGGCTTGAACAATCTTGATAGAGGGTTACATAAGAAACATTCCTGCAAAGTTACATTGAAATCGGTCAAGTGCTTTCTGAAAAGACTATTAAAATTTTCTATATAGATAAATTATATAGGAAAATAAGCCCCGCCCCCTAGCGGCCATGTTTTTTGACAAATCATAACTGCTTGAACAATCTTGGTAAAGGGTCACCAAGAAAACATTTCTGCGAAGTTATATTGAAATCAGTCCTGTGGTTTCTGACGACAAGATTTTTTTCAAGTTTTCTATATAGAATTATATCGAAAATAAGCCCCGCACCTCCTAGCGGCCATGTTTTTTGACAAATCATGTCGGCTTGAACAATCTTGATAGAGGGTCACTAAGGAAACATTTCTGCCAAGTTATATTGAAATCGGTCCAGTCATTTATGACAAGAAGATTTTTAAAGTTTTCTATATAGATATATAGGGAAAATTAACCCCGCCTCCTAGCGGCCATGTTTTTTAACGAATCATGGCGGCTTGAACAATCTTGCAACAGGATCACCAAAGGAACATTTCTGCAAAATCATATGGAAATCGGTCCAGTGGTTTCTGACAAGAAGATTTTTAAAGTTTTCCATATAGATATATAAGGAAAATAAGCCCCGCCCCTCTGGCGGCCATGTTTTTTGACAAATCCAAATGGCTTGAACAATCTTGCAACAGGAACACCAAAGGAACATTTCTGCAAAATCATATGGAAATCGGTCCAGTGGTTTCTGACAAGAAGATTTTTAAAGTTTTCTATACAGATATACAGTGAAAATAAGCCCCGCCCCCTGGCAGCCATGTTTTTTTAACAAATCCAAATGGCTTGAACAATCTTGCAACAGGATCACCAAAGGAACATTTCTGCAAAATTATATGGAAATCAGTCCAGTGGTTTCAGACAAGAAGATTTTTTAAGTTTTCTATATAGATATATAGGGAAAATAAGCCCCGCCCCCTGGTGGCCATGTTTTTTGACGAATCCAAATGGCTTGAACAATCTTGGTAGAGGATCACCAAAGGAACATTTCTGCAAAATTATATTGAAATCGGTCCAGTGGTTTCTGACAAGAAGATTTTTAAAGTTTTCTATATAGATTATATAGGGAAAATAAGCCCCGCCCCCTGGCGGCCATGTTTTTTGACGAATCCAAATGTCTTGAACAATCTTGGTAGAGGATCACCAAAGGAACATTTCTGCAAAATTATATTGAAATCGGTCCAGTGGTTTCAGACAAGAAGATTTTTAAAGCTTTCTATATAGATATATAGGGAAAATAAGCCCCGCCCTCTGGCGGCCATGTTTTTTGACGAACCCATATGGCTTGAACAATATTAGTAGAGGATCACCAAAGGAACATTTCTGCAAAATTTCAGATAAGAAGATTTTTAAAGTTTTCTATATAGATATATGGGGAAAATAAGCCCCGCCCCCTGGCGGCCATGTTTTTTGACGAATCCAAATGGCTTGAACAATCTTGGTAGAGGATCACCAAAGGAACATTTCTGCAAAATTATATTGACATCTGTCCAGTGGTTTCTGACAAGAAGATTTTTAAAGTTTTCTATATAGATATATAGGGAAAATAAGCCCCTCTCCCTGGCGGCCATGTTTTTTCACGAATCCGAATGGCTTGAACAATCTTGGTAGAGGATCACCAAAGGAACATTTCTGCAAAATTATATTAAAATCTGTCCAGTGGTTTCTGACAAGAAGATTTTTAAAGTTTTCTATATAGATATATAGGGAAAATAAGCCCCGCCCCCTGGTGGCCATGTTTTTTGACGAATCCAAATGGCTTGAACAATCTTGGTAGAGGACCACCACAGGAACATTTTTCAAAATTATATTGAAATCGGTCCAGTGGTTTCGGACAAGAAGATTTTTAAAGTTTTCTATATAGATTATATAGGGAAAATAAGCCCCGCCCCCTGGTGGCCATGTTTTTTGACGAATCCAAATGTCTTGAACAATCTTAGTAGAGGATCACCAAAGGAACATTTCTGCAAAATTATATTGAAATCGGTCCAGTGGTTTCAGACAAGAAGATTTTTAAAGTTTTCTATATAGATATATGGGGAAAATAAGCCCCGCCCCCTTGCGGCCATGTTTTTTGACGAATCCAAATGGCTTGAACAATCTTGGTAGAGGATCACCAAAGGAACATTTCTGCAAAATTATATTGAAATCTGTCCAGTGGTTTCTGACAAGAAGATTTTTAAAGTTTTCTATATAGATATATAGGGAAAATAAGCCCTGCCCCCTGGCGGCCATGTTTTTTGACGAATCCGAATGGCTTGAACAATCTTGGTAGAGGATCACCAAAGGAACATTTCTGCAAAATTATATTGAAATCGGTCCAGTGGTTTCTGACAAGAAGATTTTTTAAGTTTTTAGTTAAAAAATCTATTTTTAGCTCCTGTGACCTATATATGCAACGCACTGAAACCATTTGAACAACTTTGAAAGAGGACCGACCAAGGATCATTCCTGTGAAGTTTGGTCAAAATCCAACCAGTGGTTTAGGAGGAGATGTTGTTTAAAGATTGTGGACGGACGGACATAAGGATGACGACGACGACGACGACGGACGGTGAGTGATCACAAAAGCTCACCTTGAGCCTTCAGCTCAGGTGAGCTAACAAGCCATAATTCTTGATCAAAAAGAAAAAAAAAATAATTTAAAAAAATAAAATGTTTTTCCTACCTACCTACCCTATTTTTCAAAACCATGTAATAGGAACCACACATATATTTTGTTTTGGCCTAATATATGTTAAAATCAAAGCATAAACTATAATTCATATTAATAAAGGCCTAAATTCTCTTATTTTGCTATCCTCATTGGAAAGAACGCAAAACTTTTGTTGTTAGAAATGAGTCTTAATTTCATCTAGCGAATTCCAATACTGTCCATATTATTCCTATATTGCACAAGCACAACACCCAGAGATAAATTACCTCGATACAAGCCTTGCACAATTCTAGAATAGCACAGGACGATTCCAGAATCGCGCAACAGTATTGGAATTCCAAAAACAGGCAGGGACCATTCTGAATCATCCCGAATCCTAAAATGCATGGAAAATATATGACAATATCGATTGTTTATGATTCTATACAATCCCTATAGTTATATTATATTTCTAACCAGTTTTTGTTTTTTTTTTGTTTTTTTTTTTTGGATAACCCAGCCATCATGATAAATGATTATCCATAAATTGGAATATTTACAAGTTATTTATGATTTGATATGTCATAAATTTCAATTATCTATCCAGTTTTGGATAATCCAGTTTGATGATAAACAATTTATCCATAACTGGAATGTTCTATAGTTATACATATACACTATAAATGATAATACCATCTATTCTCACTAATTCCAGTAAAATATGTGTAGAATAGTTAATCTTACATCTCTGAACCTCTGCATCATTGGTTATCAGACATATTAAAGCTTAGTATTATTCCAACATGTATACTTTCTAAACTCAACTATCATTAGTAGAAGTTTCTATAATAAACTTCCCAATTCTCGTCTCATGTGGGAAGTTATTAAATATATAGTGGAGTCAAAATTTTGCTATATCGTTGATATGTCATAGAAAGAAGAAGGTTAATTTGGTACTGACTTCTCTTTCCGTCATAGTCAAAATTATTGATATACCTTCAAATTTTGACAAAGAAGGCTAATCAGTATCATCTAGAAATTAGATCCATGATGTGTAATATTTTAGACCTGGTAATAGAATCGATTTTAACCAGTTGTTTCAAAGCTAATTAGATCTTTAATCGATAGTGTAAGATCTTCCTTTAAAAAGTTTTTAAAATTATGAAGCTATCATACTGTATGTTATGTTATCAGCCTTTCCTCTTATTAGAAATTTCAGGGCTGTCAAACTCTACATGATGATGTTAGCAGCCTTTCCTTTTATTAACTTTTGCCAAGGCTAAGAAATGTTTTCTAAGTCACCTCTGGTAAAAGTCCCATGTAAAATTTCTTGAGGTTGTCCATCTTTATGCAGAGAAATAAACAACCTGTTCTATTACCTATTGCCAACACTAAGATACGTTTTCGGAGTCAACCAGGCAATAGATAAATCATATAAAAATTATCAGTCATATGTTTTACCATCATTGATTTATAAACTGGGTATTCGGCAAAGAATTAGATCTGTCCATTACCCAGGTTATTATTATTATTCCTATTTAGCTCAAAAATGCAAAAAGGGAATAATTTGTAAAATCTTATAGTTAATTAGAAATTATGAACTGGATATTTGGCAAAGAATCAGATCTGTCCAATTACCCAGATCTTAATTATTTTATATTAACTAAATAGTCCAGACTATTTACTAATTATAGATAATCATTACATCTCTAGGAATTATATTAAAATCTTGAGAGATGTACCGTATGGACCATATATTTTCGGACATGTTAAAATAATTATTTTATTTTTTGTCTGAATATTTAGGAAAATATAATTTTCAAACAAGAGGCCCATGGGCCACGGGTCGCTCACCTGAGTGACATAGCCACTGCAGATATGCAGATGTTATGCAACATTTTTCCATTTATTATGCAACATTTTTCCTGACATCGCAACTAATGAAAAGATTATCATTTAAGCAGTTATTAATTTTGAAGAAGAATATATATGGCATGCCAGTCAATGAAGCGTGATCATTTGAACGAACTCTAAATGGCCGCCAGCTTGGATTTACGATTGGCATGATTTTAGCTATTTTTGATCTACGAGTCACCCCAATGCTTCCTATCAAGTTTCAAGTCAACTGGCCTTTTGGTTCAGGAGAAGAAGCAAACAATTTTTCAAGATGGCTGCAATGGCAGCCATTTTGGATATCCAACTGGCACGATTTTAGCTATTTTTGATCTACAAGTCACCTCAATGGCTCCTACCAAGTTTGGAATCAATTGGCCTTTCAGTGCAGGAGAAGAAGCTAAATATAGATCGGCATTATTTTAGCTATTTTTGATCTACCTCACCCAAATGCTTCCTACCAAGTTTCCAGTCAGCTGGCCTTTCGGTTCAGGAGAAGAAGCGAAAGATTTTCAAGATGGCTGCCATGGCGCCCATTCTGGATTTCCGATCAGCATGATTTTAGCTATTTTTGATCTACAAGACACCCGGATGCTTCCTAGCAAGTTTGGAGTCAACTGGCCTTTCGGTTCAGGAGAAGAAGCAAAAACTAGATTTTCAAGATGGCCGCCATGGTGGCCATCTTGGATTTCCAATAGGCATGATTTTAGCTATTTTTTTATCTATAAGTCACCCCAATGCTTCCAAGCAAGTTTGGAGTCAATTGGCTTTTGGGTTAAGGAGAAGAAGCGAAAAATAGATTTTCAAGATGGCCGCCATGGTGGCCATCTTGGATTTCCAATAGGCATGATTTTAGCTATTTTTTTATCTATAAGTCACCCCAATGCTTCCAAGCAAGTTTGGAGTCAATTGGCTTTTGGGTTAAGGAGAAGAAGCGAAAAATAGATTTTCAAGACGGCTGCCATGGCGGCCATCTTGGATTTCTGATCGGCACGATTTTAGCTATTTTCGATCTACATGTCACCCTGATGCTTCCTAGCAAGTTTGGAGACAATTGGCCTTTCGGTTCAGAAGAAGAAGCGAAAAATAGATTTTCAAGATGGCGGCCATGGCAGCAATCTTGGATTTCCAATCTGAGCACATTTAGCTACTTTTGATCTACAAGTCACCCTGATGCTTCCTAGCAAGTTTGGAGTCAGTTGGCCTTTCGGTTCAGGAGAAGAAGCAAAAAATAGATTTTCAAGATGGCGGCCATCTTGGATTTCCTATCGGCATGATTTTAGCTATTTTTGATCTACAAGTCACCCTGATGCTTCCTAGCAAGTTTGGAGTAAATTGGTCTTTCGGTTCAGGAGAAGAAGCGAAAAATAGATTTTCAAGATGGCTGCCATGGCGGCCATCTTGGATTTCCGATCGGCACGACTTGAGCTATTTTTTATGTAAGTCACCCTGATGCTTCCTAGCAAGTTTGGAGTCAATTGGCCTTTTGGTTCAGGAGAAGAAGCGAAAAATAGATTTTCAAGATGGCGGCCAGCTCTGATTTCCGATCGGCACGATTTTAGCTACTTTTGATCTACAAGTCACCCTGATGCTTCCTAGCAAGTTTGGAGTCAATTGGCCTTTAGGTTCAGGAGAAGAAGCGAAAAATAGATTTTCAAGATGGCGGCCATGGCGGCCATCTTGGATTTCCGATCGGCACGATTTTAGCTATTTTTGATCTACAAGTCACCCTGATGCTTCCTAGCAAGTTTGGAGTCAATTGGCTTTTCGGTTTAGGAGAAGAAGCGAAAAATAGATTTTCAAGATGGCGGCCATGGCGGCCATCTTGGATTTCCGATCGGAACAATTTTATCTATTTTTGATCTACAAGTCACCCCGATGCTTCCTACCAAGTATCAAGTCAAATGGCCCAGGGGTGTAGGAGGAGTAGGCTTTTAAAGCAATTGTTGATGCCGCAGGATGGACGACGGACATTGACTGACCTCAATAGCTCACCTTGAGCACATCGTGCTCAGGTGAGCTAAAAAACGCCGTGTCCGAAAATTAAAGAAAATACCCGAATAATTCCAATAAAAAATGAAGATTTTAAGGTCTGTCACGCAGGTAGCTCGGCGGTTTGTAGTACCCGAGTTTTTAATACTGACTATTATGGACCATTTTTTGCTTGATAAATACGAAAAATTAAACCACTGTTACTTTTTAACTGATCATCGCATCGTCGATCGGATAGGGCGCCATTTGTAAATAAACTGAGTCACATGACCCCTCCTTTGTTGAGAAAATCCCGCTGGTATTGGCACACCTCAAATATGGACTAGGTGTAAAGGGCTAAGTTCATTGGGTAGAATCGTAGCAGATGGCAGATATCTGGTTAGGATCTATTCTGTTTGCCAAAGATCGTTTCTGTAAGTGGATGAAATGGTTACTTCAGTTTAGTTTAGTTTTTTTTTTTTTTTTGTAATGGATTAGGTATATAATCACTTCTACAGCATCGCTGTGCAAGCCGGCTTTTATAATGACTCTGGTAGAATGATTGGCTTTTTTACGAAGTTAAGCAACGGAGATCGCGGTTAGTACCTGGATGGGTGACCGCGGTGCTTGACTTTGTAGAAGACCCAGTTTCATGCTACATTTTTTTTTTCATTCCTAAAGCCATGAAAGATAGTAATGTATTTCATAGGAAAACGAAGTTACCATACTGACTCGTCATTATTTGCAACTATGCAAAGGCTGAGCAGGTTTTTCCACGAGGTTGCCCAATCGCCCTGAGCAGACGATCATAAAATTGCGTAATATTAACGCACTGACAAAAGGTCGCTGATTGCCTATTTAATAGGAGTGCTTGTTTTAATAAGTATTAATGGAAATTAATTTTACAAGCTTCACTGCTTTGATTGTCACTATGATCGTTTATATCTTGGTTATGAGGGAATACCCATAATGAAAATTATATAATGGATGTCTTTTTACTTGACATGCTAACACACCATGTAGAGGAAACGTAACCTCGGGTGTCGTAAAGGTTGCATGTGACTAATATGTGGTATAGAACCACGTGGTAATATGATGGTTTTTAAAAGATAATAAATAGTGTTACCGAGAAATAGACAGGTGCTATAATATCTCCTCGTTGAAAAACATTGAATGGTAATGAGATTTTGGCATGTTCCACTGCCTTCATCTTATTATTTTTTTTCTTCTTGCCTATTTTTAGCTGTGTATTAGTAGATCAGTCCATTTGGACGAGGGGCGATTTCATCGTCTTCCAATGTATAGTAAGTGGCATGCGCAGTTTATAAGCTCGGCGATTTGAATAAACAAATAAAAGTAGTTTCTCCCTGAATGAAAACAGCCCTGACGGAAAATAATTTTTAACTGAGTTAATTTTTTAGACTTTACTACTTCCTTCTTACCTGTTAGAAAATAGCTTTGTCTATCAAAACATCCATGGCCTTGGTGGCACAGTTGGATGCGCCGTCCGACTGGAGACCAGGAGGTCGCGAGTTCAACCCCCGCCGAGGTCGGCAACATTCTTTCGTGGAGATTGATCATGAAATATTTTCTACGGTCATTCTCTCCCTTCCTCTGATTCAAGAAGGGCAGTTGTCAGTTTCTGGCGAAAGAATGTGCACAATACTGGTTAACCGCTTAGAGGACCAAGCCTGCCCAGTAAACGTGTGGTTAGGTAAACTGACCGCGCTCGACATGACCCCATTGGGTTGACTGGGCCGTAAAACCTCAACACAAACAAACTATCAAAACATCCGTGAAAATGATAGCAACGCTGCGGGTTTGGTGTTGGATTTCACTGAAAATTCGGCTTTGTCCGGAGGCATTTTTGTGTCTGAAATTAGGAAATTGTCTTTTTCAAATTCAGGGTGTGTCCGAACTGTTATGGTGCATTAAATTATCATATTTTGCAGAAAATAGGTGGTGTCCGAACATTAATGGTGTCCAAAAATATATGGTAAATACGGTAGGTTATCTGTAGGAAACTCATCCAAGAAGACATTTCCTTATTAAATAATTATGCCTCACAAAGATAGACAATTATCTTTTCTGGATATTTTGTTTGATAAGGTTAGGCTCAAATACATTATGAAACAGTACTCTTGAATTTTGCCTTTTAATGTGCAAAATCTTGAAGGTTATGTCTCAATAACAATTCTTTTTGGGACCAACTGTTGTTACCAAAAAAAGAAGGGGGGGGGGGGGGGCAGGAATTCAGGCCTCTGATGCTTGAGAAAACTGGCAGCCTCCAGAGTCAAACATAAACATATAAGGTATAGAGATATGTTATAAGCAAATCTAGATCATTCTAATTTCTTAGTATATACTATAGAATGTATCTGATTCCTTAGAGTTTCCTGAGTCTTAATCCTGAAGTTAAGGGAATCTAATAATATATATATTTATAGTGTTAGAATTAGGGGAACACCTCCCTCCTAATCTGCAAATTCTAGCACATTATCTAAAGGTTAATGTATTGTGCAGTTACAATGAAATTTTTATAAGTAAAACATATTTTAACTCAATACTTAACCAATAGATAAAAAAATTCCTCCTCCCTTCCCCGCGTAGCTTAGTTATATTGTTTTATCCTTCAAAGAAACTGACACTTGATCAAAAGAGTGGGAAGGGTGACGTCACACAGGTAACTGCCTAAGGGACCTTCTGGATTAAGACTTTTTGAACTGTCATTTTTTTCTGTGGAAGGTTTGAAATACAGAATAGAACAGCATATTACCTATAGGTTAAGTATTGCTAGTTAAAATACATCTTACTTATAAAAACTTCATTTTAGCTATTTTTGATGTACAAGCCACCCTGATGCTTCCTACCAAGTTTCAAGTCAATTGGCATTTTGGTTCAGTAAAAGAAGTAAAAGATAGATTTTCAAGACGGTGACCATGGTGGCCATCTTGGATTTCCTATCAGAACATTTTTGGCTATTTTTGATCTACAAGTCACCGTAATGCTTCCTACAAGTTTCAACTCAATTGGCCTTTCCGTTCAGGAGAAGAAGAGAAAAATATATTTCAAGATGGCAGCCATGGCGGTCATCTTGGATTTCTGATTGAGGATTTTAGCTAATTTGATCTACAAATCACCCTGATGCTTCTTACTAAGTTTAAAGTCAATTGGCCTTTTGATTCAGAAGAAGAAGCAAAAATTAGTTTTCAAGATGGCTGCCACAGTGGCCATCTTGGATTTCTGAATGGAGCGATTTTAGCTATTTTTGACCTACAAATTCTCCCAATGCTTCCTACCAAGTTTTGAGTCAATTAGCCCAGGGATGTAGGAGGAGCAGGCTTTTAAAGGAAACTGCTGATGCCGCAGGACAAATGACACACGATGGACGATGGACATTGACTGATCACAATGAGCATGAAGTTGAGCTAAAAATGTGTGTGTTTAGTGTAAAGTGACCCCACCAAAATTTCATACTGAAACCCAAGATCTTTTTCAGATTTTCTGGAAATTATTGCAAAACTGTGTATTTTGAGAGGTTCATTTTCTATACTGCCAAGTTATATTCAAATCTGCCTAGTGGTTTCTGACAAGAAGATTTTTAGAGTTTTCGATATAGATATGTAGGGAAAATAAGCTGCACCCCCTGGTGGCCATGATTTTTAACAAATCATGATGGCTTGAACAATCTTGGTAGAGGATCACCAATGGAATATTTCTGGCAAATTATACTTAAATCGGTCCAGTTGTTTCTGACAAGAAGACTTTAAAAGTTTTTTCTTTTGGCTGCCATGGCAACTAGAATCTGGCATGCATTCCAAATCTTTGAGCATTTTTCAGTCAGTATCACACAAGGATAAATCCTGTGAACTTTGGTAAAAATGAAGTTTTCAAAAGTAAAACATATTTTAACAAGCAATACTTTACCTACCTATAGATAATGTGCTATTCTATTCTATTCTGTATTTCAAACCTTCCACAGAAAAAATGACAGTTCAGCCAAAGAGTCTTAATCCAGAAGGTCCCTTTAAGAGATACCGGTGTGACGTTACTCTTCCCGCTCTTTTGGTCACATATCAGTTTCTTTGAAGATTAAAAACAAGAGGCCCACGGGCCACGGGTCGCTCACCTGAGTGACATAGTCACTGCAGATATGCAGATGTTATGCAACATTTTTCCAATCCTGTCATCGCAACTAATGAAAAGATCATCATTTAAGCAGTTCTTTATTTTGAAGAAGAAGATATATGGCATGCCAGTCAATTGAGCGTGATCATTTGAACAAACTCTAAATGGCAGCCAGCTTGGATTTATGATCGGCACTATTTTATCTATTTTTGATCTACGAGTCGCCCCAATGCTTCCTACCAAGTTTCGAGTCAACTGGCCTTTCAGTTCAGGGGAAGAGACGAAAAATAGATTTTCAAGATGGCTGCAATTGCGGCCATCTTGGATACCCAATTGGCACAATTTTAGCTATTTTTGATCTACAAGTCAGCCCAATGTCTCCTACCAAGTTTGAAGTCAATTGGCCTTTCGGTGCAGGAGAAGAAGCTAGATATAGATTTTCAAGATGGCGGCCATGGTGGCCATCTGGGATTATTGATCAGAACGATTTTAGCTATATTTGATCTACAAGTCATCCTGATGCTTCCTACTAAGTTTCGAGTCAAGTGACTTTTGGGTTTAGGAGAAGAAGCGAAAAATAGATTTTCAAGATAGCCGCCATGGCAGCCATCTTGGATTTACGATCGGCATGATTTTAGCTATTTTTGATCTACAAGTCACCCAAATGCTTCCTACCAAGTTTCGAGTCAACTGGCCATTCGGTTCAGGAGAAGAAGCGAAAAATAGATTTTCAAGATGGCTGCCATGGCACCCATCCTGGTTTTACGATCGGCATGATTTTAGCTATTTTTGATCTACAAGTCATCCCGATGCTTCCTACCAAGTTTGGAGTCAACTGGTCTTTCGGTTCAGGAGAAGAAGCCAAAAATAGATTTTCAAGATGGCTGTCATGGCGGCCATCTTGGATTTCCGATAGGCACGATTTTAGCCATTTTTGATCTATAAGTCACCCCAATGCCTCCTATCAAGTTTGGAGTCAATTGGCTTTTGGGTTTAGGAGTAGAAGCGAAAAATAGATTTTCAAGATGGCGGCCATGGCGGCCATCTTGGATTTCCGATCGGCACGATTTTAATTATTTTTGATCTACAAGTCATCCTGATGCTTCCTAGCAAGTTTGGCCTTTCGGTTCAGGAGAAGAAGCAAAAAAATAGATTTTCAAGATGGCGGCCATGGCGGCCATCTTGGATTTCCCATCGGCACAATTTTAGCTACTTTTGATCTACAAGTCACCCTGATGCTTCTTAGCAAGTTTGGAGTCAATTGGCCTTTCGGTTCAGGAGATGAAGCGAAAAATAGATTTTCAAGATGGCGGCCATGGCGGCCAGCTCTGATTTCCGATCAGCACGATTTTAGCTATTTTTTATCTACAAGTCACCCTGATGCTTCCTAGCAAGTTTGGAGTCAACTGGCCTTTCGGTTCAGGAGAAGAAGCGAAAAATGGATTTTCAAGATGGCGGCCATGGCGGCCATCTTGGATTTCCGATCGGCAGGATTTTAGCTATTTTTGATCTACAAGTCACCCTGATGGTTCCTAGCAAGTTTGGAGTCAATTGGCTTTCGGTTCAGGAGAAGAAGCAAACAATAGATTTTCAAGATGGCGGCCATGGCGGCCATCTTGGATTTCTGATCGGAACGATTTTAGCTATTTTTGATCTACAAGTCACCCCGATGCTTCCTACCAAGTATCAAGTCAAATGGCCCAGGGGTCTAGGAGGAGTAGGCTTTTAAAGCAATTGTTGACGCCGCACGACGGACACTGACTGACCACAATAGCTAACCATGAGCACTTCTTGCTCAGGTGAGCTAACAATATAACTGAGCTACTCGGGGAAGGAAGGTGGGATTCTCTTATCTATAGGTTTAGTATTGCTTGTTAAAATATGTTTTACTTTTAATCCTACAGATAATGTGCTAGAATTTGAAGATTAGAAGGGAGGAGCTCTCCTAGTTCTAACACAATAATATATATATATTGAATCCCTGTCTTCTGGATTAAGGCTCAGGAAACTCTTAGAGTAAGATACATTTAGGATATAGATATCTTAAGAATGATCTAAATTCCTAACATATATGTAAGACAATAATGACCTTCATATATGTAACATAAGCTTTGGAGGCTGTCAGTCTTCTCTAGGTCACAAAGGCTCTATTTTCCTGACCCCCCCCCTCCCCCCCATTTTTTTGGGCAGCAACTATTGGGCCCAAAGTATGGAGATTAGCTGCTTGTTGAGACATGTCCCTCAGGCAGAATTTAGCGAAAGTAGAGGATTGATTCCATACTGCTGCTTTGAGTATTTCACTGAGCGGAACTTTATCAAAGAATGCCCAAGAAGAAGATAGCGCCCTAACTTCATGAGATTTGATTTTTAGGAAAGAAATGTCTCTACAGGTGAGTTTCCTATAGGCAAGTTTAATAGTATAAGATATCCATCTTGAGACTGAAGCCTTAGAGATATCTTGATTACCTTTAATTGGTAAAAATAATCTAGTTCTATTCTGGCAATATTAAACTAGTCATTTTAAGATAAAACTTTAATGCTCTCATCAGGCATAAAAGTCTGTCCAAATCTTCCCCTTTTCATATTCGAGCTAAAGAAGGGATAACTATACGATCTGGGCAAATGGAGGGAAGCTGGTTCTTTGCCAAAAACCCAGTTTGTACTATCAATGATACGGAACCATCAGATTGATTGAACCTTAAATGATTTTCATCCATTGCTAAAGCATGAATTTCGCTACATCTTTTAGCAGTGGCAAGAGCTAATAGAAAGGCCATCTTTATCGTAATGTGAAGTTTAGATGCCTTATGTAAAGGTTCAAATGGAGATTTTTGTAGGGAAACTAAGACCAAGGATAAATCCCATTTTGGAGTAAGAGATCTTTATACTGTTCATTGTAATTCAAAGGACCTAATTAATTCAGACAAGACTGGGTTAGATCCAATTGTATTACCTGTCTTGAATTTAAGGGTATTAGAGATCATAGCCCTATAAACTTTGATTGTACTTATTTGATACTTTTTCTCAGGGAAAAGGAAAATCCTTTAAGAAAGTCAGCTATCACTGTAAGAGGGGACAAGACTGGATTAACCCATTTTGCATCATAGACTTTCTGAGTTGATTTTCGTCTTGATTTTGAGACAAAGTCTGCAACATTTTGCTAAAACTTTCTATCTCTAATTGATTGTTTGATAACTCCCAAGCGTGAAGAGTGAGTAATGGGAGATTTGGATGCTGAAACTTTCCCTTTGCTTGCGTTAGCAGTTTTGGAAAGAGCGGAAGACGAACTGGAGCTGATACTAATAGTTGTAACATCTCTGAAAACCAGGGACGTTGGGGCCACAGAACGGCAATAAGAACTATTCTGCACTGAGATTGTCGAATCTTGGCTAGTACAGATGGCATCAGAATTGTCGGTGGGAATGCATATGCATGAAGATAATTCCAGTCCATTGACAATGCCTCCGTCGCTAAAGCTTGATTGTCTGGAACTGGAGATACATACAATGGGAGTTTGTGATTGAATTGTGTTGCAAACAAATTTGCATTTGGAAGACGGAGTTAGTTACTGATTGATCCAAAGCCAATTCTGTTTTGAGAGGCCTGTCCAATCTCTAAAGACGGTCTGCCAATATGTTTGCCTGGGATATGTACTCTGATCACGATATCCTGTTCCAGGCACCAATGGAAGATTTTCCATACCTCTATGCATAGGTTGGGAGAATGTGTTCCTCCATGTTTGTTGATATAAGAGACCGCTGTTGTATTGTCGGTCGAGATCAGAACACAAGAGAGGTAATATATTTTATGGCTTTCTTCAGTGCTGAACGAATGGCCATATTGATATGGAGCTGGGATTGGTCTTCTGACCAGTGACCATGAAAGGATAGTCTAACCAGCTCTATTATGACTTATCATTATAATCGTTTCACTACAGAACCATGTTAGTTCACCATTTTGACGCAAATGACCCTCATGGGTTGATGCATCGTTAAACCTGAACTCATCATCATCATCTCACCAGCTCTAGATGAGCTCCCTATCCAAAATGACTGGCATCTGTGAAAAGAAATAAATTAAGTTCTGGAGGATGAATGGACATTCCCGAAGCGAAGCGAATGGTGTCCATTCCCCATTTCAAAAGAAATCGAATCATGCTGTTTATCGAAACGTAATGATTGATTGGAAGAATGTGCGGTCTCCAGACAGATAAAAGACACATCTGAAGCAGACTTAAGTGTGGTCTGCCTAGGAGAACTGAATCTGCTGCTGCACTGAGTTTGCCCAAAAAAGAAAAGAAAGTTTGTGCCGAAACTTGCATCTGGGAAAGAAATATTTTGATAGTCAGAAGTTGGGAATCTAATCGGTTCTGTTGTACCCTGATTATATTCTGTTGTGTCAGAAATTTGATCCCTATAAACGCTCCCCCCCCCCCCCCCCCCCCCCCCCCCCCCCCCCCCCCCCGGTTTATTCTACTGACCGTTCTAAGGCAGTGGTCCCGGTGTTAGTCTTACTCTTTGTTGCTTTGTGGTTTATTCTACAAGTCGATTTCTTTTGTCTTACCTTGTGTTCTTTTGTTCTTGTGTATTTCAGTCCTTTTAGCATTGTGATTACCTCACTTGGGGAAAAGAGAGCTAATCTTAGTGCTTCTTGTATGTTTGTTCGATTTGCGCTTGTTTGGTTTTGTCTGTTTCCTCTTCCTCTTGGTGTCTGGGAAGGGCTGTGGTTTGTGATTGTGGCACTCGCTGGACTTTTCTCTTACCTTTTTTTTGTTTAGATTTGGAATAAAACCTAGACTTTGTACAGTTTGTATGCAATATCTGGTGTGAGATATTGGTCAGTTGCAAATTAGATCTCTTAAAAGCCAATCGTCTAGGTATGGAAATACCCGGTTGGCATGTTGGAGCATGTGCGATGCTATAACGTCCATCAGTTTGGTGAAAATCCACAGACTTAGGGCCATTCCAAAGGGTAAGGCCATGAACTGAAAGATCTGACCTTTGAACATGAACCGAAGATACTTGCAAGATCGAGGATGAATTTGAACATGTATAAGCATCTGTCAAGTCTATGGAGACAGTCCAATCCTGGACCAATATCGACTGACATACTGATTTGACTGTCTCAATTTTGAATGCTTGTTTCCTTATATATTGATTTAGCAGCAAAAGATTTATTTGGTACAAGAAAAAGCCGGGAATAAAAGCTGGGAATTCCCAGATCTTGTACCCTTTCCACTACCCATTTCTAGAGAAGATCCGTGATCTCTTGTTCCAATAACGGGGAGGAAGACTGACTCAGACATCAGAACTGATGATAGAGGGGGAGTTGAATTGAATGATATCCTGAAACCGTCTTGAACGATAGAGAGGACCCATTTGTTGTTTCTTAATTCTCCCCATTGTTCCACAAAGTGGGCCAATCTTCCTCCCACTGGAATATCTGGTCGTGGCAAGATAGGCAGTGGAAAGAGTTGGCTTTCAGAACTTTGTGGAAGATGAGGCACTGCTTGGCATTACTGCTCTTATTAAAGTCCTTTCTAGTACCAGAAATAAAGGACTGGGTCTGAGTTTTAGACCTGTACGTTTGAGTCTGTTTAGGTCTAGACGGTTTGTTAGGCAGTTTGGGTATTCTGAAAGCTTTTGTAGCCAAATAAGCTGCTTTCTGTTGTTGGTTAGCATTTGTTGAGGAAGAGGCTAAGAACCTTCGTTGTTGTGCTTTGTAATTAGATTTAGCGACCTCCTTAATTTTATTACTGAACAATGATTTAGCATTTATTGGAGCATTCCATAACTCTTAACCGGAGTTGTCCAATAGTAATTTTGAGGTGGCTATTGCGGCGTCGCGTCTAGCCTGAAATACTTCAGTAGCCAGAATGGTAATCATTGCTACTGAGTGTCTAATGGATTTGGCTACAGCCTCCAAGAGTCTAGACAGACAGGGACTGACTCTTGCTGGAGGCATGAATATGCTGCCAAAGAGAACAAATCCGCCTGCTCTCTTTACCCAGAATTCTAAATTCTTTACTGGCACTGAACATCTTCCCCTAGTAGAAATGTCCAAAAGCAAAATGTCAGGTTCTAGTAGAGGGAGGTTTCCTTGGAGAAATACTGGTTGAGGCTTTTATATATTTGGTCGGCGCTAAGGATAAAACTAAATGTTGAGGACATAACCAATCTTTAGTCAAAGTTTCAGAGTCTATTCTACTCTGAATGAATTTGGTGGTATTTTCAACCAGTTTAGACTGTGTGGGAGCATCATTAATGGAGAAGCATGATTCTCCATCAAATGCTCTATTCCTGATAAAGGCCTTGTAGGAGTATTTTTCCTCGATCGGTTTAGGACATAATTCCTCAGGAAACAGTCTGAAAACCTCATTAATAGTCCTGTCAAAGGACCAAATTTCCGAGTCGGATTCAGAACCTGAGTCCTTTGTTTGTTGCACCATATTATCCGAATGTATATTCGGTGTCTGATCCATAATCCTAACAGGTTGCAGAATACTCGGAACTTCTGCAACCTATGGAGATATTCTTGTTCTTTTATATCTTCCATAATCATGAATGGAATGATTTGGAGAAGATGAAGAGGACGTCGAACGCCTTCTTTTTGTGTGAATGTTTTGACCTCTTGGATCTTTTGCTTCTCTTGTGAGATGTTGAAGAGGATCTAGAAGAAGAAGAAGATGATCTGTGTCTTCTCCTCTTCTTTGACTTGTGTTTGTCTTTAGGCAAATTGCTTCTACTGCGCCTAGGAGAGGTTTGCCTATTATCTGACATCCAAGTATTACTCGGCGGAGCTATGTCTATGCTTGGGTCAGAGATCTGACTAAAATCAGGCTCAAGGGGCAGTAATACTCTTTTTGAAGTAGAGGAGTTCTGAGGTTCATTCTGCAATGACTGCTCAGAACTCCTATGTATTCTACTTGCTATCGGGTAATCATTATCAGTCGTCTGATGTATGATGACTGATGCCTGGTGAACTGACTGTTGCCCCGTGACCGGTGACTGGATGACTGTGCCTGGTGATTAACTGCCCGGTGACGGGTGCCTGGTAATCACTGAACAACTGGTGAAAAAATTGCCCGATGCCTGGTTGACCAGTGCCTGTTTGACTGGTGACTGCCTGACCAATGACTGGTTAACCGGTGACTGGCTGACCAGTGCCTGGTTGACCAATGACTGGTCCCTGGTGGACTTACATTCTGCATCCGAGTAGACGCCACCTTGAAGGGTCCTACCCCTGGCAGTATAGCCCTGTGGGGTGGTGATCCCATCAAATGTATTGTCGTCAGATAAATCTGAAGCGACAGCCAGTCTTTTCTTCTTGTTCTGTCTCTTCCTTGTCATCACGGATGTTCTTGCAGCATATATGCAACGTTTGTCAGCAAGAACCCAAGTTTCTTCAGACCAAGTACTACATGTAGAGCAGGTCGACAACATCAAACAAGAAGAATATTTTAGATAATTGTGATGATTATCCCACCTCGCTTCTATATGTCCACAATTGCCGCAAACAATCTTCATGAAAAGACGCGAAAATTCATGACATGGACAAAACAATCAATAATAACGAGAAATCCAAAAACTATTTACACAAATAAATAGTATCATGAGTGGAAGGAATGATAGAGGACCATAATGAAAGTAGTGATTAAAAGAGTTAACCAAAAAAAGAAAGAAAATATAGATTTTTTTCACCCAGAGAAAATAATCCTTTGTTTACTTTCTTGTCCACAGAAAAAAAACTGACACGTGATCAAAAGAGTGGGAAGAGTGACGTCACACAGGTATCTCTTAAAGGGACCTTCTGGATTAAGATTCTTTAAGATGACAGAACTTTCATTTTTTCTGTGGAAGGTTTGAAATACAGAATACAATAGAATAGCACTTTATCTATAGGTTAATGTATTGTGCAGTTAAAATTGGCTCAGTGGTTTAGGAGGAGATGCTGTTTAAAGAAATTGTGGACTGTCAGACAGACGAATGAAGATGACGGAAGGTGAGTGATCACAATAGCTCCCCTTGAGCAGTTGGCTCAGGTGAGCTAAAAATCTAAGTTTCTGACCTTGACCTCAAAGTCAAAGACAGGTTTGAGGGTAGAACTGTATAAAACTATGGACCAATATCTTCCACAAATAGACCAATGAACTAAATGACACAAAGCATTTGGATAATAAGACTTACAACTTTTACATTAAACCTTCAAATTTAAGGACATCTATGCCCACAACAGGAGTAGAATAATAACTCTTCCTGTAATTCATACATGTTTGCTAAAGACAAAAAAACAAAATTACTCACGAACACATGTAATCACTTCCAGCATCACTGATACAATCATCTTCAAGATATGTTAGTCTTGGTCGTTTCTGTTTAGATTTTCCTGTCTTGTCTTTTGAATTCCTAACGGACATTTTACGTTTTTTGAATACTCCTTTACTCTTTTTTCTGTTTGTCACTTCAGCATCTGAATCATTATCCTCAGTCTCACTGGCAGAATCATCATCTACTCCTTTTTTTTGTTTGCTGTCTTTACATGCATGTTTGAAACTTCTACTATTCACTTCAGTTACTGAATCATTATCCTCTGTTTCACTTGCAGATTCACTGTCATCAGATCTTTCTGGATTCTGTTTTTTATCTCTAAAATTAGATCTCTCCATTTTGGACTCTTTGTTATCCTTTTTCGTGATTTTGATATCTGAATCATTGTCTTCAGTATTACTGGCAGATTCCTCACTGTCCAATTTTTCTCTCTGTTTTTTATCTCTTGCATTTTTTTTGGTCTCTCTACTATTCTTTTTCATGACTTTGCTACTTAAATCATTATCTTCAGTATCACTTGCAGAAATTTCATATTCTGATTTCACTACTTTCTGTAGTTTATCTCTTGCATCATTACTAGTCTCTCTACCAACCTTTTTCAAGACACTGATATGTGAATCATTATCCTCAGTATCACTGTCAGAATATTCTTTGACTACCTTCTGTTTTTTATGTCTTGCACTATAATTCTTCTTTTTGGTCTCTCTATTATCTGTTTTTGTAACTTTGTCATCTGATTTATTATCTCCAGGTTCACTTGTAAAATCCACATTGTCCAATTTTACTACCTTCTGTATTTTATTTCTGACATTATGCTTGTTCTTTTTGGCCCCTTCTTTATTCTTTCTAATGACTTCAACAATGTCCATATCTTTACCGCCCATATCACTGGCAGAATCATCATTATCTGACTTCCCTACCTTCTGTTTTTTATCTCTTGAGATGTAGCACTTCTTTTTGGTCTCTTTACTGCCCTTTTTTGTTTCTTTCACATCTAAATCAGTATCACTGGCAGAACCTTCAGTGTCTGATTTCACTATTTTCTGTTTTGTACCTCTTGCATTAGACCTCTTCTTTCTGGCCTCTCTTTTATTCTTTCTCAAAACTTTGTCTGCATCCCGCTCCTTAATTTCATTCGCAGAACTGCTGTCTGATTTCACTGCCTTCTGTTTTTTTACTCTCAAAGTACGCTTGTTCTTTCTGGGGTTTATTCCACCTTGTTTCGTGACAATGAAATCTGAATCACTGTCCTTATTATCACTGGCAGAATCATCATTATCTGATGATTCTGCCTTCGGCCTTTTGGTCTCTCTACTGCCCTTTTTTGTTCCTTTCACGTCTGAGTCAGTATCACTTGGGAAACCTTCATTGTCTGATTTCACCAATTTCTGTTTTCTACCTCTTGCATTATGCCCCTTCTTTTTGGCCCCTCTTTTATTCATTCTCAACACTCTGTCTGACTCCTCCTTAATTTCATTGGCAGAACTACTGTCTGATTTTGCTGCCTTCTGTATTTTAACTCTCAAAGTATGCTTATTCTTTCTGGGTTTTATTCTCTCTTGTTCTGTGACAATGAAATCTGGATCACTGTCCTTATTGTCACTGACAGAATCCTGTTTTTCTGATGATTCTGCATTCTGTGTTTTGGTCTCTCTACTGCCCTTTTCTGTGGCTTCCATATCTGAATCAGTATTACTGGAGGAACCTTCATTGTCTGATTTATCTGCATTCTGATTTCTACCTCTTGCATTAGGCCTCTTCTTTATAGCCCCTCTTTTATTCATTTTCAAAGCTTTGTCTGAATCCTCATCCTCAATTTCATTGGCAGAACTACTGACTGATTTCGCTGCCTTTTGTTTTGTAACTCTCAAAGTACGCTTGTTCTTTCTGGGTTTTATTCCACCTTGTTTCGTGACAATGAAATCTGAATCAATGTCCTTATTAACACTGGCAGAATCATCATTATCTGATGATTCTGCCTTCTGCCTTTTAGTCTCTCTAATTTCCTTTTTTGCGACTTTCACATTTGAACCAGTATCACTGGCAGAACCTTCACTGTCTGATTTTTCTACTTTCTGTTTTCTACCTCTTGCATTAGGCCTCCTCTTTTTGGCCCCTCTTATATTCTTTCTCAACGCTTTGTCTGAATCCACCTCCTTAATTGCATTGGCACAACTATCATCTGTTTTCACTGCCTTCTGTTTTTTAACTCTCAAAGTACGCCTGTTCTTTTTTGGTTTTATTCCACCCTCTTTTTCAACAATGAAATCTGAATCACTGTCCTTATTATCACTGTCAGAATCCTGTTTATGTGATGATTCTGCCTTCTGTTTTTTATTCCTGATATTACGCTCACACTTTTTAACCTCATCACTATTCTTTTTCCATTCTTTGATACCAGAATCACTGGCAGAATATTCATCTGATTTTGCCAGTTTCTGTTTCTTAGCTTTGTTACTCCTCTTCCTTGCTTTGATATCATTATCTGAGTTGACACTGGCAGAATCCTCAGAATTATCGGCCCAATCATTGTCATCTGTCTCAGAGACTGTAATACAGAAAATACATTATTTACCCCAACATTGGGACACTTTAACTCCTTACCATGCTTGTCCCAAAACTGTAAACAAGTCTATTTGTCTATCTTCTGATTAATTTAAAAACTGATGGATGAGTGGCAAACAGTGCAGACCCTGATCAGATGCCACATTCCGTGGCATGATTATCATTCAAACAGATTAATATTATATATTATATGCCAAGTAACAAAGCTCAAGATAAGTTAAGTTTTAGTTGTGATTTTTGTTTTTCTTTTCTGTTTTGTTTTTTTTAGAACCACAAAATATTGATATTTTTCTAATGAGTGTCCACAGCATATCAATTCAAAGAGAAATAATAACAACATAATCTGGACACCCCTTCTTAACTGGAACTATGTATAAATCACCCAAAATAGGGCCAAGAAATTTCAGTTTACCATTATGATAAATGATTTATTAGTTCTGATCACAAAATACATCTTTCACATTAATAGTACCTGCAAGGATCATTTGGGCCCAGCCATGCAAAAATAAGTCTTTGGGTATATGCGGACACCAAAGACCCAAATCAGACTGCGCATATTTGCATTATCATAAAGGCCTTCATTGTCTGCCAACAAAATCACTGGATACTATAGAATGTATGAATTGAGAGCAAAGGCATAAATGATACTTTGCCCATGTTCAGGATGATCTGAATCTCTGTGAGTTCAAAGTCACCTTTTTTAATTGACACAGCCCAATATATACCCATACAGAAGGCATCTGTCTTTTCAGTGCTTTTATCATGTAAATTACAGGAAACTTGGGGTTCATTTTACTCAAAGAATGTCCTGTAATGACATCCTCACAGTCTGATCAAGATCACTGCCAATACAGTACTAATGTTTTTGTCTGCATTGTATTTGCTTGTTTGAGTTGTTGTTTAACAATCTTGTGAGTCATTTTGTGTCTTCTCCCACAGAAAGGGAGGAAAGGGACAGAAAAGCTAGTGGATAAATGAAAAAAGAGAAATAGAAAAGGATAAGGGTAAACGCAAATGACAATGCAGAAACTGAGTTAACACTAACAGGCCCCCTTCCCTACCTGCTGCAAGTACAGCAGCCCTTCACCACCACCCTACCACCCCTTTCTGTACTGTATATTGGGAGCCACTCTGAATGAGTGAGAGACCAGTTGAATGTTAAGAAATAATTACCACATCTACTCTAAATACTGGGACACTTTAAGCGGACTGGATATACTTGGTAGACTTTACACCATTTCTGCCATGGGAGACAACTTTTGTGATTTCCTATTCGCTTTACTGCACATCAAGCCCCTTCTGAAAAAGGGTCTACTCTGTTAAGAAAGAATTTGCTCCAGGAAGAAGAAAATTCTTTCTAAACAGGGTAGACCCCTATTTAGAAAGCTTGGACAAAGCAAATTCTTTCTTAACAGAGTGGATCCATTTTTAGAAGGGGACAAAACAATTCTGACAGGGTTGTATCCTCAATACTTTATCATATGTGCCCAAAAGCTTGAACAAGTCAATTTTACTAGATGTGTCTAAAACCTCCTGGATGAGGGACAAATAGTGTAAATCCTGATCAGACACCCATCCTACCTTGACAAAACTTATGGTTAATAAGTTTTTCCAGCCGTATATCCATAGATGATATTTATTTTTATTTATTTATTTTTTTTTCAAATTTCAGCAAACCATGTTTTACCGCAGAAAACAGGCCCAGACATTTCAAATTCTTAAAAGTCAGCCCTATTTCTGAGAAAAAAAAAAAAACAAGAGGCACATGGGCCCCAACGCTCACCTGAGTTAACTGCTGTAAGTTAATCAGGTCATTTACTCATCATTCCCTATTAGCCCTTCAAGTTCAAAGGAAATGGCTTAAACAGCTTTTGAGATATCTTGCTTACAAGGTTAAAATGCTAAATTTTCAAAGGGCCATAAGTAAAACCAGTTTAAACCCCAGGGGCTTAATTGGCAGGATTTATGTAGGGGACCACTAAATATTGTTACATACTAAATACATAAGCTGTGAGCTTGATGGTTCAGAGAAGACTATCTTGTAAGTTTTTTCCCATTTAAAGTCTGTGTGAGTAAAAGACCCCCCAGGCATGGCCAATTTGGACCCCAGGGGGGCATGGTTGGCAGGCTGTATGTAGGGGACCACTAGACATTGCTACATAATAAATATATGAGTTGTGGGCCTCATGGTTTCAGAGAAGATTTTTTTAAGGTTTTCCCATTATAAGTCTATGGGAGCTAATGACCCCAAGGGCATGGCCAATTTAGACCCCAGGGGCTTCATTAGCAGGATTAATGTAGGGGACCATTAAACATTGCTACAAACTAAATATTTAAGCTGTGGGCCTCATAGTTTCAGAGAAAAAGATTCTTTTATTTTTTTTCCACTGTAAGTCAATGGGAGCTAATGACCCCCTGAAAAGTAGCCAATTTGGACCCAGGGGCATGGTTGAAAGAATTAATGTAGAAGACCACCAAACATTGCTACATACTAAATCTGTTAGCTCTGGGCCTCATGGTTTCAGAGAAAAAGATTTTTGAAGGTTCTTTAGCTACACAGTTCTATATAAACATATGACCCCTGGGGTGTGGAAAGTTTGGACCCCAGGGGCTTGATTGGCAAGATTTAAGTAGGGGACCACTACACATTGCTACATACTAAATATATAAGCTGTGGGCCTCATGGTTTCAGAGAAGATTTTTTAATTTTTTCCAATTATAAGTCTATGGAAGCTAATGACCTCCAGGGCGTGGCCAGTTTGGACAGAAGGGCAGAATTTTTGTAGGAGACTAAACACTGCTACATACTTAATCTGTTAGCTCTTTGCCTCATGGTTTCAGAGAAGAAGATTTTTGAAGGTTGTTAGCTATATAGCACTATATATATGACCCCTTGGGATGTAGCCAGTTTGGAGCCCAGGGGCTTGATTGGCAGGATTTATGTAGGGGACCACTACACATTACTACATACTCAAAATATAATTTGTGGGCCTCATGGTTTCAGAGAAGAAGATTTTTTAAGTTTTTTGCATTATAAGTCTATGGGAGCTAATGACCCCCGGGGCGTGGCCAGTTTGGACCCCAGGGACTTGATTGGCAGGATTTATGTAGTGGACCACTACACATTGCTACATACTAAAATATTATATAAGCTCTGGGCCTCATGGTTTCAGAGAAGAAGATTTTTTAAGTTTTTCCCATTATAAGTCTATGGGAGCTAATGACACTAGCGGCATGGCCAGTTTAGACTTTAGGCTTGATTGGCAGGATTTATGTAGGGGACCACTAAACATTGCTACAAAATAAATATATAAGCTGTGGGCCTCATAGTTTCAGAGAAAAAGATTCTTGTAATTTTTTTTCCACTATAAGTCCATGGGAGCTAATGACCCCCTCAGATTTGGACCCCAGGGGCATGGTTGGAAGAATTAATGTAGAAGACCACCAAACACTGCTACATACTAACTCTGTTAGCTCTGGGCCTTATGGTTTCAGATAAGAAGATTTTTGAAAGTTCTTTAGCTACACAGTTCTATTTAAACATATGACCCCTGGGGTGTGGCAAGTTTGGACCCCAGGGGCTTGATTGGCAGTATTTAAGTAGGGACCACAACACAATGCTACATACTAAATATATAAGCTGTGGGCCTCATGGTTTCAGAAAAAAAGACTTTTTAGGTTTTTCCCATTTTAAATCTGTGGTGGCTAATGACCCCCAGGGCACGGCCAATTTGCACCACAGGGGCATGGTTGGCAGGATTTATGTAGGAGACAACCAAACATCGCTACATACTTAATTTGTTAGCTCTGGGCCTCATGGTTTCAGAGAAGATTTTTGGATGTTCTTAAGCTATACAGTTCTATATAAATATATGACACACTGGGGCATGGCAAGTTTGGAGCCCAGGGGCTTGATTAGCAGGATTTATGTAGGGGACCTCTAAACATTGCTATACACTAAATATATAAGCTGTGGGCCTCAAGATTTCAGAGAAGAAGATTTTTTTAGTTTTTTTTCCATCATAAGTCTATATTGGAGCTAATGACCCCTGGGGCATGGCCAGTTTAGACCCCAGGGGCTTGATTAACAGGATTTATGTAGGGGACCATTAAATATTACTACACACTAAATATATAAGCTGTTTGCCTCATGGTTTCAGAGAAGAAGATTTTTTAAGTTTTTCCCATTATAAGTCTATGGGAGCTAATGACCCCAAGGGCATGGCCAGTTTGGACCCCTGTGCTTGACTGGCAGGATTTATGTAAAGGACCACTACACATTCCTACATACTAAATATATAAGCTGTGGGCCTCATGGTTTCAGAATAGAAGGTTTTTTTTCAAAATTTTACCATTATAAGTCAATATAGAGCTAATGACCCCAAGGGCGTGGCCAGTTTGGACCCCGGGGCTTGATTGGCAGGATTTATGTAGGAGACCACTAAACATTGCTACATACTAAATATATAAGCTCTGGACCTCATGGTTTCAGAGAAGAAGATTTTTTAAAGTTTTCCCCATTATAAGTCTACGGGAGCTAATGACCCCCAGGGTGGCCAGTTTGGGCCCCAGGGGCTTGATTGGCAAGATTTATGTAGGGACCACTTAACACTGCTACATACCAAATATGTAAGCTTTAGGCCTCATGGTTTCAGAGAAGATTTTTAAGTTTTTCCCATTATAAGTTTATGGGAGCTAATGACCCCTTGGAGCGTGGCCAGTTTGGGCCCCAGTCTTGATTGAAAGGATTTATGTAGGGGACCACTAAACATTGCTACATACTAAATATGTAGGCTGTGGGCCTCATGGTTTCAGAAAAGAAGATTTTTTTTAAAATCTTTTGCATTATAAATCTATAGGAGTTAATGACTCCTGGGGCGTGGCCAATCTGGAACCCAGGGGCTTCATTGGCAAGATTTATGTAGGGGACCACTATACATTGCTACATACTAAATATATAAGCTCTGGGCCTCATGGTTTCAGGGAAGATGATTTTTTAAGTTTTCCCATTATAAGAATGGGTGCTAATGACACCTGGGGCATTGCCAGTTTGGGCCTTAGGGGCTTGATTGGCAGGATTTATGTACGCACCTTGCTAGATACTTAATCTGTTAGCTCTCTGCCTCATGGATTCAGAGAAGGTTTTTTTTAAATTTTTCCCATTATAAGTCTATGGGAGCTAATGACCCCCAGGATGTGGGCAGTGTTGACCCCAGGGGCTTGATTGGCAGGATTTATGTAGGGGACAACTAAACATTGCTACATACTAAATATATAAGCTGTGGGCCTCATGGTTTCAGGGAAGAAGATTTTTTTAAGTTTTTACCATTATAAGTCAATAGGAGCTAATGACCCCGGGGCATGGCCAATTTGGACCCCAGGGGCTTGACTGGCAGGATTTATGTAGGGGACTACTAAACATTGTTACATACTAAATATATAAGCTCTGGGCCTCATGGTTTCAGAGAAGATTTTTTAAGCTTTTCCCATTACAAGTCAATGGGAGCTAATGACCCGGGGTGTGGCCAGTTTGGGCTCTCTGGGGGACTTGATTGGCATGATTTATGTAGGGGACCACTAAACATTGCTACATACTAAGTATGTAAGCTTTGGGTCTCATGGTTTCAGAGAAGAAGATTTTTTAAGTTTTTTCCATCATAAGTCTATGGGAGCTAATGACCCCGGGGAGTGGCCAGTTTGGACCCCAGGTGCTTGATTGGCAGGATTTATGTAGGGGACCACTAAACATTGCTACATACTAAATATATAAGCTCTGGACCTCATGGTTTCAGAGAAGAAGATTTTTTTTTAAAGTTTTTCCCATTATAAGACTATGGGAGTTCACAACCCCCTGGGGTGTGGCCAATTTGGACTCCAGGGGCTTGATTGGCAGGATTTATGTAGGGGACCACTAAACATTGCTACATAGAAAATATATAAGCTGTGGGCCTCATGGTTTCAGAGAAGAAATTTTTAAGTTTTTACCATTATAAGTTTATGGGAGCTATATATCGGCATGGCTGCCATCTTGATTTACTGACAGTGACCATTTTATCAAATTTTCAATCCTCCTTTAATACAAGGCTCCACATGAAGTCAAAGGTCTGAAAGGCAGACTGATGGACGGACAGACACTGGATGGGGAGTGTTCACAATAACTCATCCTGAGCCTTTGGCTCAGGTGAGCTAAAAACTATTGACTTTCTTGTTTCTCCATGAAAACATGTTTTTGGTACACTTTAGATGTATCATGGAAGCTGTGTTGTAATATACACATTCTGGCATATTTCCATTATAGACAATAATTTTGAGGATTTCCTGTACATTTGATTCGGAGAGTTATGTTCTGTATAAATATGAACAAATAAAATCAAAATACAGGGTTACTCTTCAAATGCAAACTTGGGTTACCTTAGATAAGTGGACAGGGTCACTCATATGGATATAACTGGACACAATATTATAACATGTGACATTTTCACTGATAACTTATCCATCTTAGGTTTCTGTATGGCTGTTTACTTTGGAATTAAAGTTTACCATTATATAGCTACCAATAAATAAAGACAAAATTCAGCTCATCTCTTCAAACTTTAAGGTTTTGTTACCTCAAAAAAGTGGACAGGGTCATTCAAATTGGTGAAAATGAACAAACTACTATATAAATGTTAACACACAGGAGTGAACAATTATCCAGATAAGAAGAAATAACCATTCAGAATTCTCATCTCGATAATTTGATCATAACCATTTTATACTATCAATAAACAAGTAAATTTACTGCCTATCTTCTATTCCAATGTTTTTAGTTGGTTCAGTTAAGTTGTCAGACTGGTGTTAAGTATGTGTGTGTGTAGTTTTATGAAATTATCTAAGTATAAATGTATGTGTGTGTGCGTGTGTGTGTGTGTGTGTGTGTGTGTGTGTGTGTGTGTTTGCATGCACGTGTGTGTGTGTGTTTGCATGTGTGTGTGAGAGAGAGAGAGGAGGTATGAGGTGGCACTGAGATTGTAGGGTTCAAAATTTTCTTAGTATATTTGCAGTCCATGAATTATCCTGACATTCTGAGAGGACACAGATATATAATTTTAAGCAATTCAATGTTCAAATGAGTATAAACATACTCCATGATTTTTTTTCTCTCTTCTGTCACTTACTGAGAATGATTTTTGACTACATATGACATTTGAATCAGTTGATTGAGCTGTGGCCTCCAAATTTGTTGGGACTTTTACCTGCAGCTTTGCCTTGGAGGCGTCAGGCAGCCCATCAATTTCGCCGGCCCTGATGAGGGGCCGTGATTTCTCAATACCCAATAATAAGTGTTTGCCGGTAATAGGTACCTGGAGTGACAAAACACAAGCGTTCGCATGCCTAAGATGCATTTTACTGCTTCAGGAATTTTCTGCAGAACTTTAAACAGAATAATTTCTTTCAATCTTTGTTTTTTGTGAGCCTAAGCATTATGAATTGGAACATACAGCCAAAAAAAAAATCTTCACAAAAATAAACACAGAAACGTTCAGCGATTGGTGTGTCGATTTATGGCAAGTCATAAAATCAAATTTATTTCCATATTTCAGATAAAAATGCAAGTCTATACTTCATTTCTCAGGACAATTTGCTATACTGTAATTGAAAAAGAAAGAAATAACTTCAAAACCAAATATATTTTGCATTACGACATATAGTTATCTCCCGTAAATAGAACTGAATACGCTTTTTCCTCTGACTTTAGTACCACCTTAAGGTTTACCAATGTTAAGGTCCAGTATAGTAAGGAGTTAACGTGTCCCAATTTTAAGGTCCAGTATAGTGAGGTATCCCAATGTTTAGGTCCAGTATGGTAAGGAGTTAAGGTGTCCAAATGCTTAGGTCTAGTTTGTTTGTATTGAGGTTTTACGGCCCAGTCAATCCAATTTACTGGGCAGGCTTAATTCTCTAAGCGGTTAACCAATATTGTGCACATTCTTTAGCCAGAAACTGACAACTGCCCTTCTTGAATCAGCAGAAGAGAGAATGACCGTAGAAAATATTTCTTCATCAATCTCCACGAAAGAATGTTGCCGACTCAGTGGGGGTCAAACCCGCAACCTCCTGATCACCAATCGGACGGGCATCCAACTGAGCCACCGAGGCCGGCTTTAGGTCTTGTTTAGTAAGACCTTAAATTGTCCCAAAATTTGGGTCCCGTATCAAAAGGATTTAAAATGTACCAATGTAAAGGTCCAGTAAAGTAAGGAGTTAAGTTGTCCTAATGTTTAGTTTAAACTTTTATTTCATTTGTATACATATAACATTGCAATTGACAACAAGACATGACTGAACATCAATACATACAAATGGGATCCAGAAAAAAGTGGTTTGACTTTTTTTAAATCTGTATCCCAATGTTTTTATCCAGTGTGGTAAGGAATTAAGGTGTCCCAATGTTCAGGTCCAGTATAACAAATCGTTATGGTGTCCAGTATGGTAAGGAGTTAAGGTGTCCCAATGTTTAGATCCAGTCTGGTAAGGAGTTAAGGAGTCCCAATGTTTAGGTCCAGTATAATGCGGAGCTATGGTGTCAAGTATGGTAAGGAGTTATGGTGTCCCAATGTTTAAATCCAGTATGGTAAGGAATTAAGGTGTCCCAATGTTTAGGTCCAGTATAACAGAGATATGGTGTCCAGTATGGTAGGGAGTAAAGGTGTCCCAATGTTTAGATCCAGTATGGTAAGGAGTCCCAATGTTAAGGTCCAGTATGGTAAGGAGTTAAGGTGCCCCAGTTTAGGTCCAGTATGGTAAGAAGAAGGTATCTCTATGATCAGGTCCAGAATGGTAAGGAGTTAAGGTGTCCCAATGCTGAGGTCCAGTATGGTAAGAAATTATGGTGTCCCAATGTTTAGGTCAAGTATGGTAAGGTGTCACAATATTTAGATCCTGTATGGTAAGGATATAAGGTTTCCGAATGTTTAGGTCCAGTATGTTAAGTAGTTAAGGTGTCCCAATGTTTAGGTCATTATAGTAAGGAATTATGGTGTCCCAATGTTTAGGTCCAGTATAGTAAGGAGTGAAGATGTTCCAATGTTTAGCTCCAGTATGGTAATGTGTCCTAATGTTAACTTCCAGTATGATAAGGAGTTCAGATGTCCCAATGTTTAGGTCAAGTATAGTTAGGTGTCCTAATGTTAAGACCCAGTATAGTAAGGAGTTAAGGTGTCCCAATGTTTAGGTCCAGTATAGTAAGGAATTAAGGTATCCCCATGTTCAGGTCTAGAATAGTAACAAGTTAAGGAAACCCAATGTTTAAGTTCAGTATGGTAAGAAGTAATGGTGGCCCAATGTTTAGGTCCAGTATGGTTAGGAGTTAAGATGTCCATATTTAGGAGTAAAGGTGCCCCAATATTAAAGTCCAGTATGGTTAAGGAGTAAAGGTGTGCCAATATTTAATTCAATTATGCTAATGAGTTAAAGTGTCCCAATGTTTAGGTCCAGTATCATAAGAAGTTAAGGTGTCCCAGTGTTGAGGTCCAGTATAGTAAGATGGACCAATGTTTAGGTCAAGTATAGTAGGCAGTAAAGCTATCCCAATGTTTAGGCCCAGTGTAATAAGAAGTTAAGGTGTCCCAATGTCAAGGTCCAGTATGTAAGGAGTTAAGGAGTCATATAATGCTTAGGTCTAGTATTTGTTTGTGTGTTTTTACGGCCCAGTCAACCCAATGAGGCCATGTCGAGCACAGTCAATTTACCTACCCACACATTTACTGGGCAGGCTTAGTCCTCAAAGCGGTTAACCAGTATTGTGCACATTCTTTTGCGAGAAACTGACAACTGCCCTTCTTGAATCAGCGTAAGGGAGAGAATGACCGTAGAAAATATTTCATGATCAACCTTCACGAAAGAATGTTGCCGACCTCGGCGGGGGTTGAACCCGCGACCTCTTGGTCTCCAGTCGGACGGCCCATCCAACTGAGCCACCGATTTGTTTATGTATTTATGTGTGTCATTCAAATTATGTAGTGTTGAGAACTGTATAGCTTGCCACTAGACCGTATCTAGGATGGAGCCAGAATTCAAAACTCAAACTAAAATAGATATATAAATAAAGCTAATACCCACTGTACAAAGCAGACAGTTTGCACTAGAAGTCCAATAGACAAGCGTTATATTTATTACACAAGGGTGTGAAATCAGGGCAGTATACTTTAATTGAAAAACTTCTCCAAATCCAAATAAAAGAAGATGAACATAGAGATATTGTTTGCAGAAACTGTCAGCGCAGAAAAGACTCACTTTTTTTCTGACAATCTGTATTAACCTTCGTCATACTGAATAAATTAAGCTGTCACGTCCACTTCTAATTTTTAGCCAGTCAGATTGTTTGATCCGAATTGTTGCTAGAAATTCTCATATTAAATGGCAAACAGTGCAGATCTAGATCCAGATCAAATTTTATTACCCTCAGCTATTTGGTGAGAACCATTAAGTACTGCAATGAGAGAAAGTTTAAAAGGTCAGCAGGCAGAATTCTGCCTAGACCAGTTTCACTTGTTACCAGACCCTTTCTTTCTAGCCAAGGGACTGAAGTAAACCAAAATTCTACAAGCTATACAAGTGTTGTGTCCCCTCAAAAAAAAAAACAAGAAAAAGAAAGAAAAGAAAAATAAAGAAAGGGTCTGGGGCCAGACTATCTCTTTCCCTCCCTTTTCTTTCACCTTTTCTTGCGCATTTTGTATGCTGGGCCATTTGAGCCGCACCGAACACTTCTGGTCCGATTATTTGACCATTTTTTCTTACTTTCGAAGTCTTTCGCACCCTTCCTTTACATGTTGGAGAGCTGGTGTTCACACTTTTATTACCCTACTCCCCATATCACTGTATTAAATGGTAATGGAACTGGAAAATTGCTTGTATTAATATCGCTGTGAGGATTGTTCAAAAAGTGTTGGAAAACAATTATGCATAAATACGCTACTGTCATCGACAGGATATAGGTCAAGTACAGTAAGAAGTTAAGGCATCCCAATTATTAGGTCCAATATAGTAAACAGTTAAGCTGTGCCAATGTTTAGGTCCAGTATGGTTAGGAGTTAAGGTATCCCAATGTTTAGGTCTAGTATAGTAAGGACTTAAGGTATCCCAATGTTTAGGACTTAAGGTATCCCAATGTAAGGAGTTAAGGTGTCCCAATGTTTAGGTCCAGTATAGTAAGGAGTTAAGGTGTCCCAATATTTAGGTCCAGTATAGCAAGGAGTTAAGGTGTCCCAATGTTTAGGTCCAGTATTGTAAGGAAAGGTGTCCGAATGTTTAGGTCCAATATGGTAAGGAGAAGGTGTCCCAATGTTTAGTATGATAAGGAATTAAGGTGTACTAATGTCCAGTATGGTTAGGAGTTAAGGTGTACAAATGTTTAGGTCCAGTATGGTATGGAGTTCAGGTCCAGTATAGTAAGAAGTTAAGGTGTCCCAATGTTTAGGTCCAGTATGATAAGGAGTTAAGGTCCCCCAATATTTAGGTCCAGTATGGTAAGGAGATAAGGTGGTCCAATATTTAGGTCCAGTATGGTAAGGAGTTAAGATGTCCCAATTTTAATGTAATCATGGTAACTGCATGAAAGGTATTGTTAAGAAGTATTTTGTGATTGTTCTGGACTATTTTTTTTTTATTTTTCCATAGAAACAATGGTTGTACGACCTCTTTAGAAACACCTCAGCAAGGTGCTTCTTATTAACCCATTTGAGCCAAGTGGACTCTTCTATCTCAAGTCTTTGGACAAGTTCATTTCCTATATAGGGGGTATCTGGTTAGTTGTTTTTATTACTGTCACGTTTTGTAGGAAGTTCTGAACTTAATGCAAACAGTATAGACCTTGCTCAGACGCTGCATTCTGCGGCATCTGATCTTGGTCTACACTGTTTGCCAGTGTCCCATTTATGGGACGCTAGGCTTAAATGGGTTAATAGTACAATATTTGTTTTGGGAAACTGAAACTGTTCCAGAATTATCACCGAATACTTCTCCTTAATGCTAAGCATTCCCTGGGCTATTTCAGCCAATGAAAAATTGATAATATTTTTTTCAGAAAACAGGTTTTGACATTTCATGCAAATGATCTCCATTGGAGACAATTTGCATGACATTTCAAAGCCTATTTCCTAGGAATAATAAGAAAAAATATTTCAAATATCATCTGCTGAAATTTGTACCCAGAGTGCTGAGCATTAATAAGTCCTCTGTCCTTACTTCTGCCACAACCTCTAGTTTCCAGCGTTCTCCCGTGCCTTGGGTCAGGTGTTTCTTTAACAGCTTCTTCTATCTTCCTGTCAAAGTCTTCTGTAGAATAATTCACTGGTTTACGAGATCTCTGGCTTCGTAAATTACCACCCTGAAAAGAACATTATGAAGGTTTGCTGGAAAAAGAAAATTCTATAAGAATCGAGGTAAAACACAACACTAAGCAAGAGGAGTGTCCAGATGAATACTTTTTTTTTGTTTCTCTATGAAAATATATGTTGTGGGTACACATTAGAAGGGCCTTGCTGAGGCACTTCTGATGGGTACCCAGAAAATATGATTTTGTGAAGAAATAATTTATCTCATTATAGCTCCTGATAAAGGACATTTTCAGCTGTAAAGTATTTTTCTGATTTCTCCATAAAACAGAATCTTCCATCCTTTGAATTTGGAATAGTCCATTGTTGTAAATAGGGTTATAAGTCAAAAATCATTAACAGAATGGTGAACAGTCAGGAACCTGATAAGATAGCTCATTATGAGGTGCTTCTAATGAGTAACTACATCATATTTTTTTTTGTGGAGAAATAAAAAAAAAAAAATGTGACTACCCACATGTCTGCTTGATACATTTTGGCATGCTGTCAATTCTATAAATATGGCACAAGGGAGCAAAGGGGTATAATAAAATAAATCCCTGATACTTTTATGTGTTCCATTTCTGCATCAAATTTACATAACTTTTACAAATAATTAACAAGAGGGTTAAGATTACCCTGTATTCCTCCCTGATTACCAAACAAGTTTCGAGTCAATTGGCCTTTTGGTTCAAGAGAAGAAGTTCAAACAGATTTTCAAGATGGCAGCCATCTTGGATTTCCAATCAGAATGATCTAAGCTACTTCTGACCTACAAGTCACCTAGACACTTCCAATGAAGGAGTCAATTGGCCTTTTGGTGCAGGATAAAAAATGTTAAAAATAGATTTTCAACATGGCTGCTATGGCGACCATCTTGGATTTCCTATCAGAATGATTTTAGCTATTTTTGATCTACAAGTCACTTCCTATCAAGTTACGATTCAATTGACCTTTCTGTTCAGATGAAGTTCAAAATAGATTTTCAAGATGGTGGCCATACTGGATTTCCGATCAGAACAGATTCAGCTTAGATTTTTGATCTACAAGTCACCCAGATACTTCCTTTCAAGTTTCGAGTAAATTGGTCTTTTGGTTCAGGAGAAGAAGCGAAAATAGATTGCCAAGAAAGGGGCGTTGGCAACCATTTTGGATTTTAGATCAGAACAATTTTAGCTATTTTAGATCTGCAAGTCAACCTGATGCTTTCTACCAAGTTTCAAGTCAACTGGCCTTTCGGTTCAGGAGAAGAAGTGCAAAAAAGATTTCCAAGATAGACGCCATTGGATTTCCGATTAGCTATTTTTTTATCTACAAGTCACCCTGATGCTTCCTATTGTTTCATGTCAATTGGCCTTTCTTTTCAGGAGAAGCAAAAAATAGATTTTCAAGATGGTGGCCATGGCAGCCATCTTGGATTTCCTACTGGAATGATTTTAGCTGTTTTTGATCTACAAATCCCCCTGATGCTTCCTTCCATGTTTCAAGTCACTTGGCCATTGAAGAAGTGAAAAATGGATTTTCAAGATGGTGGCCATGGCAGCCATCTAGGATTTCAGATCTGAACGATTTTCGCTACTTTTGATCTACAAGTCACCCTAATGCTTCCTACCAAGTTTTTAATTAATTGGCCTTTCGGTTCAGAAGAAGAAGCCAAAAATAGATTTTCAAGATGGTGGCCATGGCAGCCCTCTTGGATTTCTGATCGGAACGATTTTAGCTATTTTTGATCTACTAGTCACCCTGATGCTTCCTATTAAGTTTCACGTCAATTGGCCTTTCTTTTTAGGAGAAGCCAAAAATACATTTTCAAGATGGGGGCAATCTTGCTTTTGACATCCAAATGATTTTAACTACATGTATTTCTGATCTACAAGTCGTTCTGATGCATCCAACCATTCAAATCGTCTTTCAGTTCAGGATGAGAAGCGAAAAATAGGGTTTCAAGATGGCGGCCATCTTGGTTTCTTGATCAGAAGAAGTTTAGCTAGTTTTGATCTAGAAGTCACTCGGATGCTTCCTACCAAGTTTCAAGTCAATTTGCCTTCCGGTTCAGGAGAAAAAGCAAAAAAAAAAAAAAAAAAAATAGATTTTCAAGATGGCAGCCATGACGACCATCTTGGATTTCTGATTGGAAGGATTCTATCTATTTTTGATTTACAAGTTACCCCGATGCTTCCTACCAACTTTCAAGTCAATTGGCCTTTCGGTTCAGGAGAAAAAGTGAAAAATAGATTTTCAAAATGGTGGCCATGACGGCCATCTTGGATTTCAGATCGGAAAGATTTTAGCTATTTTTGATCCACAAGTCATCCCAATGCTTCCTACAAAGTTTCAAGTCAACTGGCCTTTCGGTTCAGGAGAAGAAGCGAAAAATAGATTTTCAAATTGGCAGCCATGGTGGATATCTTGGATTTCAAATCCAGAATGAGTTTAGCCATATTTAATGTACAAGTCACCCCAATGCTTCCTTCCAAGTTTCAAGTCAATTGGCCTTTTGGTTTAGGAGAAGAAGCTAAGAACAGATTTTCGAAATGGAGGCTACCTTGGATTTCCGATCGGAAAGAGTTTAGCTATTTTTGATCTACAAGTCACCCTGCTGCTTCCTACCAAATTTAAAGTCAATTGGCCTTTTGGTTCAGGAGAAGAAGCAAAGAATGGATTTTCAAAATGGAGGCCACAGCAGCCATCTTGGATTTCCAAGACACCTGGATGCTTCCTACCAAGTATAGAATCAGCTGGCCCAAGGGTTTAGGAAGAATAGGCTTTTAATGCAAATTCTTGATGCTGCACCACGGACGACGCAAGACGGACATTGACCTATCACAATAGCTCACCTTGAGCACTTAGCACTCAGGGCCCAGTTGTTCAAAGCTAACGACGTCGTTAGTTAACGATTCGTTAAAATTTACATCGAATGATACGCAAATATGCTGAAATTTTTTGCTGAAAAAATGTGAGTAGCTTTTGCAGTGCAAAAGCTACTCACATTTTTTCAGCAAAAAATATCCGAATATTGTATATTGAATCCGCTAAAACAGTTAACGAAATGACCCATAACGAGCTCGTTAAGCTAACGACACTTTGAACAACTGGGCCCTGGTGAGCTAATACAAAATATATTCCTTGAAATATGATATATCGACGGTATGATGGCAGGCAGTGTGATTTCTTCATTCTCATACAGTAAACAAAATGTAAGGAATAATTCAGATGTAACAGATTTTAGATTTCTTTGTTAGTGACATATTTTCAGCTATATATCTCACAGTCTAAAAATGGAAACCAACATGTTTTATTAAATTCTTATTATCATCTTAGTGAAGATATTTATGGGGTTTAAATAAAGTTGTTGTTTTTTTAATCATTTTTTATCATTTTTCCTTTTACTGAAATTAAACAAACAAAATTTTAATACTTAATTTACTTTTCTTTTTACTTTTCTGTGAAGCCTTAAAAAAATGCCATTTTAGGTGACCAAACACATATGGTTAGCTAATTTCTATTGAATTTACTTGTGAATAAATGATTTAGGATGAATTATTTAGGAAAATAATGTCTCCCTGCAGAAAACCTAAGTTCTGTTGTAACTTGAGGCCATCCTTAAAATATTCTTTGTTTGCTGTACTCCTACCCATCAATTTAAGAATGGGTAGGTAGGTAGGTTTTGTTTTTGTTCATTTTTTTTCTGAATCAGATTTAATTATTTTTCTTTCACAATAGACAGTATATGGTCCAAAATGCTGTCCATAAAGATATAATATTTCAAAACATTGTCTGCAAATGAAAATAAAGTTTAAGACAAGCAGGCCATGATGACCCTGTAATGCTCACCTGAGTATCATGGCACTTTGAGAACCTGACCTGGAACTGATCAAGGCAAACATTCTGATCAAAATTCAAAATGATTATATTAACAAATAAGACAATGTAGCATGTCTAATGGACTGTGAAATAGATGTCAAGGTCAAATATGGATGACTGCGCTCAAGAGGCCATGCTAAGATGTATGCATTTACTATCACTGGCTGTAGGAGCAATAGTTACTCAGAAATTGACATAAACACAAACACTTCACAAGTGCCAAATATCACTCTGTAGGACCAATGATTACTGAGAAACTGACCTAAATGGAAAAACTTAAGAAATTCACTAGACAGTGAAATATAGGTCACCCAGAAATCACCAAGACAAACATTTTGAGCAAGATACATGATGATCACTTCAAAAATGTGGCCTCTAGAGTGTCAACAAGGTTTTCCTTTGATTTGGTCTGGTGATCTAGTTTTTGACCCTAAGTGACCCAGTTTCAAACTAGACCTAGAAATCATCGAAACAAACATTTTGGGCAAAATTCATGATGATTGCTTCAAAAACATGACCTCTAGAGTGTTAATAAGGTCTTCCTTTGATTTAGACTGGTGACCTAGTTTTTGACTCCAAGTGACCCAGTTTCGAACTTGATCTTATATTTATGTTGTACCCAATCGTTATATTTCGAAGAATGATTTTACAAAATTGAGTATTAAAATC
This sequence comes from Anodontia alba, assembly GCA_964016985.1. Taxonomy (NCBI): domain Eukaryota; kingdom Metazoa; phylum Mollusca; class Bivalvia; order Lucinida; family Lucinidae; genus Anodontia; species Anodontia alba. The sequence continues at coordinate 32,431,628 of OZ024832.1, read as the reverse complement.
ATTGCAAGCATATATTTTTCTGAATTTATATATTAAGTGTAACAATGTAGTTTGCGAGGCTGCATACACCCACTGGCGCCGGCTTAAGCGGTATTCGATTTTCAGAGTAACCAGAATAGGCTCAATGATCCCAAAGGAAATATAAAATGCGCACAATGATGAAGTAATGGGAGACGTTTTGAGCAAGATTCATGATGATTGCTTCAAAAATGTGACTGCTAGAGTGTTAACTAGACCTGTGTGCGAAACACACTCATGCCCCCACCCAGGCACCATTTTAACAAAGGCTTGATTAATGAATTTGCGTGAAACATGTTTATCACAAAAAGAACTGGAATTCAGCAGGATAACAGGTCTGACCTTCTAAGCAATCATGTGCAGCATATCAAAAGCAATGGCTACATCACAGCACTGATTTTCCATATATATCCCCTGTTTGAGATAACATCAGAAGCAAAGTAAAAGTAGGCATTCTACTGGTATGCAATGCTGGTTTGCATACCCCAATCTAGTGATACTCACAGACATTTACAGGCCAGGTCCTCTCACTAGATGGAGAAATTCCTACTATATCATGCTTATGATGACAAGAAGTGGTTCCTAATACTGCACTGTGCATCACCTCACTACAGTATTAAGTTGGTCTAATGAAACCTCCCTACTTCTTGCAGTCTCGTGTTCACTATTTGCCGTCTTTTTTTTTAAATTAAAAAGGCGACATACCCCATGCAAAAGTCATAAAATAGTTATGTAACTTTTTCTATGAGGTCTTTATAATGTAAGAGCCTAGTGTTTTAAGTTTCAAATCAATCCTAAAATGACATCAGAAGTTTTTAATCAAAATGTCTCTCAATGGGACAATTTCTAATTAAGCAAGGGGCCATAATCCATGCAAAATGCACAGCAGAGTAGTGTTACATGTATACAATTTCTTTGTAAGATAATAGGCTAGTATTTCAAGTTTCAAATCAATCCCCCAAAGACGACACAAACCAAAATGCATCTAAATGGGACAATATCAAAGTCAGAAAGGGGCCACAATCCATGTAAAAGTATAACAGAGTGATGATACTTGTTCTATAATTCTCAGATAAATAATATCCTGGGCTACTATTTCAAATTTTAAGTCAATCCGCAATAATGTCAAACCGATGAATCAAAATGCATCTGAATAGGACAATATCTAAGCCAGAAAGGGGCCATAATCCATGCAAAAGTCAAAACAGAATGATGTTACTTGTTCTACAAGTTTTCTGCAAGATAAATGGCTAGTATATAAAGAATTCAAGTTCCAAATCAATCCTTCAAAGATAGCAAGACTTATGAATCAATATGCATCTAAATCGGACATTTCCTAAGTCAGGAGGGGCCATAATCCATGCAAAATGCATAACAGAGTAATGGCACTTGTTCTACAAAATCTCTGCAAGGTAACAGGTCAGTATTTTAAGTTTCAGGCCAATCCTTCCATGAAACCAGAAGTTATTAATCAAAATGCATCTAAATGAGACACTTTTTAAGTCAGAAAAGGGACATAATCCATGCAAAATGCAAAACAGAGTGATGGTACTTATTCTACATATTTTTTGTAAGGTAACAGGCTAGTATTTTAAATTTGAAAATCAATCCCCCAAAAGATAACAAGAGTTATGAATCAAAATGTATCTAAATGGGACATTTTTAAGTCAGAAAAGGGCCATAATCCATGCAAAATGCACAACAGAGTAATGGTACGTGTTCTACAAATTTTCTGTAAGATAACAGGCTAGTGTTTCAAGTTTCAAATCAATCAGCCAAAGATAACGAGTTATGAATCAAAATGCATCTGAATGGGACAATTTCTAAGTCAGAAAGGGGCCATAATCCATACAAAATGCCTGCTGGTATTATCTAAGTTATCCCCTCACTGTATCTTGCTACAATGTGTATCTGTTCCAAACTATAAAGCAATCCACCAAAGATAACCAAAGTTATAAGCAATATTCAAATGCGACGGGACAGGATGCGACGGGACGCGACGACCAAAGTGAATCCAGTATAGCCCCCACCAAACAAGTTTGGTGGGGGCATAACAAGGTTTTCTGCTAATTTGGTCCAGTGACCTAGTTTTTGACCCCAAGTGACCCAGTTTCAAACCTGACCTAGAACTCATCAAGACAAACATTTTGAGCAAGATTCATGATGATTGCTTAAAAAATGTGACCGCTAGAGTGTTAATAAGGTTTTCTTTTGATTTGGCCTGGTGACCTAGTTTTTGACCCCAAGGTCCTAGTTTTAAACTTGTCCTAGAAATCATCAAGACAAACAATTTGAGCAAGATTCATGATGTTTGCTTGAAAAAAGTGACAGCTAGAGTGTTAAGGTTTTCCACTGATTGGGCCAGGTGACCTAGTTTTTGACCCCACGTCACCCTGTTTCGAACTTGACCTAGAAATCATCAAGACAAACATTTTGAGCATGATTCATGATGATTGCTTCAAAAGTGTGATGGCTAGAGTCTTAACAAGGTTTTCTGCTGATTTGGCCTGGTGACCTAGTTTTTGACCCCATGACCCAGTTTCAAACTTGACCTAGAACTCATCAAGATAAACATTTTGAGCAAGATTCATGCTGATTGTTTAAAAAAATGTGACAGCTAGAGTGTTAACAAGGTTTTCCTTTGATTTGGCCTGGTGACCTTGTTTTTGACCCCAAGGGACCCAGTTTCGAACTTGACCTCGAAATCATCAAGACAAACAATTTGAGGAAGAGTCTTAACAAGGTTTTCTGCTGATTTGGCCTGGTGACCTAGTTTTTGACCCCATGACCCAGTTTCAAACCACCTAGAAATCAAGATAAACATTTTGAGCAAGATTCATGATAATTGCTTGAAAAATGGGACCTCTAGAGTGTTAACAATATTTTCATTTGATTTGACCTGGTGACCTAGTTTTTGACCCCAAGTGACCTAGTTTCAAATCTGACCTAGATTCCATAGGGGAATTCTGGGCAAGTTTCATCAAGATTGGGTACAAACTGTGACCTCCAGAGTGTTAACAAACTAATTGTTGAAGACGGACGACGGACAGAGGGTGAGCTAATAAGATTGTAGTCAATGTAAGTCTGTCTGTTGTAGGCTTTTTAAGACAAGAAGCTCATGGGCCACAATGCTCAACTGAGTTAATTGCTGTAAGTTAATCAGGTCATTTACTCATCATTCCCGCCTAGCCCGTCAAGGCAATGGCTTAAACAGTTTTTGAGATATCTTGCTTACAAGGTTAAAATGCTGACATTTTTAAAGGGCCATAAGTAAAACCAGTTTAAACCCCAGGGGTTTGATTGGCAGGATATATAAGCTGTGGGCCTGATGGTTTCAGAGAAGAACATCTTTTCAGTTTTTCCGATTATAAGTCTGTGGGAGTAAATGACCCCCTAGGGTGTGGCCAGTTTGAACCCCAGGGGCTTGATTGGCAGGATTTATGTAGGGGACCACTAAACATTGCTACATACTAAATATATAAGCTGTGGGACTGATGGTTTCAGAGAAGAACATCTTTTAAGTTTTTCCATTATAAGTGTGGGAGTAAATGACCCCCAGCGGTGTGGCCAGTTTGGACCCAGGGGCATGGTTGGCAGGATTTAGCCTGGATATTATGTGGCAGACTGCATGCCTAGTTGTCAACCCAATCATTGTTGATGGCTATGCTTCACTCTTTAATTGCACGATGGCGGTTCGGCCTCAGACTCAATGACGGCCTCTTCGTAAAACTTTAACCAGTGGGTTGGGGCTTGACGATATGTCTTTGGCTTGGCCCGCCTTGGTTCAACTATTGGTTTTCATTTACTCTGGCATACAGTAGAATTAGCCATGAGTACTCATCTTTGTTTATTATAGTGATTAATTTGATTTTTATGTTTTCGCTTTGATGCACTGACTGAGTTGGGAGCCTTTATGCGAACCGAATTTTTATGTATTTCTGTATTAAGAGTAGCATCGGGACCCAGGGTGAAGTTAGCTAGCTGTAAAAGTGCTTTAAACCCCACGGTGGTTTGCTCTACCGACCGTTCTAAGGCGGTGGTCCCGGTGTTAGTCTTTCTCTTTGTTGCTTTGTGGTTTATTCTACGAGGCGATTTGTTGTATGTCTTTCCGTGTGTCATTTTGTTCTTGTGTTTTTCAGTCCTTTTAGTATTGCGATTACCTTGCTTGGGGAAGAGAGAGCTAATCTTAGTGCTTTTCGTATGTTTGTTCGGTTTGTGCTTGTTTAGATTTGTCGGTTTCCTCTTCCTCTTGGGGTCTGGGAAGGGCTGTGGTTTGTGATTGTGGCACTCCCTGGACGTTTCTCTTACCTTTTTTTTTATGTAGGGGACTACAAAACATTGCTACATACTAAATATATGAGCTGTGGGCCTCATGGTTTCAGAAAAGAAGAAGATTTCTTTAAGGTTTTCCCATTATAAGTCTATGGGAATGACCCCCGAGGCATGGCCAATTTAGATCCCAGGGGCTTCATTGGCAGGATTAATGTAGGGGACCACTAAACATTGCTACATACTAAATATTTAAGCTGTAGGCCTCATGGTTTCAAAGAAAAAGATTCTTTAATTTTTTCTTTTCCACTATAAGTCCATGGGAGCTAATGACCCACTGAGAAGTGGCCAATTTGGACCCCAAAGGCATGGTTGGAAGATTTAATGTAGAAGACCACCAAACATTGCTACATACTAAATCTGTTAGCTCTGGGCCTCATGGTTTCAGAGAAGATTTTTGATGTTTGAAGGTTCTTTAGCTACATGGTTCTAGATAAACATATGATCCCTGGGGTATGGCCAGTTTGGACCACAGAGGCTTGATTGGCAGGATTTAAGTACACACATTGCTACATACTAAATATATAAGGTAAGGGCCTTACCATGGCTTCTGAGAAGAAGACTTTTTAGGTTTTTCCCATTTTAAGTCTATGGGAGCTAATGACCCCCGGGGCATGGCCAATCTGGACCCCAGGGGCATGGTTGGCAGGATTTATGTAGGAGACCACCAAACATGGCAACATACTTAATCTGTTAGCTCTGGGCCTCATTGTTTCAGAGAAGAAATTTTTTGAATGTTCTTTAGCTATATAGTTCTATGATCCCCTGGGATGGGCCAGTTTGGAGTCCAGGGGCTTGATTAGCAGGATTTATATAGGGAACCACTAAATATAAAAGCTGTGGCCTCCAGGTTTCAGAGAAGAAGATTTTTTAGGTTTAATGTATAAACATCAAAAATTTGGATTATGAGTCAGTATGACCTGAAGTTTGACTGCAAAATAAATTTAAGTCATGTTGACCTACATTTCACAGTCGAGTAAATTGGCTTTATAACTTGAAGAGTATTTGCCATATTTACATCATACATATATATTATGAGCCAGTATTACCTGAAGTTTGACCTAAAAATAAATATAGGTCATAGTGACCTACATTTCACCGTCCAGTAATTTTGCCTTATATTTTGAAGAATATTTGATGTACAAACATCATACTTATGGATTACGAGTCAGTAAACTCATAGTTTGACCTCAAAATAAATGTAGGTCATTTCATAGTTCAGTAATTTTGCCTTCTATCGAAGATTATTTGATGTATGAACATCATGTTTATGGATTATGAGTCCGTATTACCTGTAGTTTGACACCAAAATAAATGTAGGTCACAATGACCTATAATTCTTGCTCCAGTGGTTACTGATACAGAACAGGAGGGTTTAGCCCGAAAAGAAAAGTTTATATGGATGGACAGACATAACTCTATTAATATTTGGTGGACTGTAAGCTCAAAAATACATTCCAGGACACAAAAGCATACAAACTTTGATTAAAATGGTGTTGATGTCATACTAACCCAATGTCATACTAATTTATGTCTTTATGTTACTGTCGTCATCAACGCTTGAGCTCTGATGAGCATAGTGGCCAATGGGCCTCTTGTTTCTCCAACCCATAAATACTGATATTTTCGTCTTTGACAATGATTCTGTATTTAAGGAATATATGACTCTTTTACATTGACTGTGACACTTATGCAAACAGTGATGCCAAAGCCTGGGTGCTATAATATGGTCTACTCCATACATAATGTGTCTTTGGCTATGCTGACAGTGAAGGCCCAGATCAAGCTGCACATTTGTGCAGTCTGATCAGGGCCTTCACTGCTGCTAACAGAATCAATGGATATTGCAGAATGTATGAATGGAGATCAAATGCCAGGATGAGACTTTGGGCATGCGAAGGATGAATGTGCATTTTGGGCATGTTTAAAGACACCTTTTCGCTTGGCTCATATATACACCCCTGGGCAGAAAGCATACATACCTTGATTAAAATGGTGTTGAGTTCATACTTACCCAATGTTATTTTAACTTATAATTTGATGTGCCAATATCTATTGAAAAGGATTTCATCATCGTTTGTATGTTTTTGTGTCCACAGGTGTAGCTTTGTCTGTACTTTCATACAGGTGAATTCAAAATTGCTGACATTAATACTTTTGTAAGAGATTTATCATTAACAAAATTTAAATCTCACCTTTGGATATTTGGATTCAGAGGGTAAAGGCTAATTCTTTCAACCCTTTAGACCGAGACACAGTCTATTGCAAACAGTGTAGATCCAGATAAGACGGCTCATAACAAGCAGTCTCATCTGAATCTACACTGTTTGCTATTATGGTCTGAATTTATGACTAATATCCCTGTTTGTAACAAAAGGAATGTCCTAATTCTTAGATGGAAATGTCTATTTCATAAACTCAGGGTGGAAAGGGTTAAAGGTTAAAACCTATGTAAGAGCAAAGACAATCAAAGTATGTACCATTATTATATTATCCATTGTTATTCCAAAGTTCTTTCCCATTGGTTGTCCACCATCTGTAGTGTATCGTATCCTGCAATAAAGTAATATGAGAAATATAATTACATAGCTCCATTTTTATTATTCCTGTACAAAAACATGTTGTTGGTACAACATATGTTTTCATGGAGAAATAAGAAAAATATCTACTTTTCCACTGAAAAAAAAAAGCTTTATCTGGAGCTATGTAATTACAATATTTATCTAAATATCCAGACAAACGGGTCTGAGCAAAAAACATACATCTAGATCAAAGACCGTTTTCCTGCGGCATCTGAGTCTACATTGTTGGGTCAGGCCTATCTCGAGGGTTGAGCGCAAGACTGACGTAAGTCAGATGGTTGTTTTTCCCCAAACTTAATCTCCTCACCATGAAGGCGTAATGAAGATTACAACATTTCTTTCTGTAAACAATGAAAATTTAGGTGCCATTGCTCGTATGAGCAATGGCACCTAAATTTGCATTGTTTACAAAGGGGTCCAAGTTGCCCCTAAACAAGGGTTTCAAAAAATATGTTTGAGTTACCATAGTCTTGCGCTCAACCCTCGATCTGTCTAATAACACATAATGGGAATGTGTCTCAACTGTTAGCACTGTGGGTAAAGTTTTCAGCAGACGACATATAAGAACAAGAGGCCCACAGGCCACGGCTCGCTCATCTGAGTGAAAAAGGCACTGCAGATATGCAGATGTTATGCAACATTTTTCCAATCCTGTCAATGCAATTAATGAAAGGATCATCATTTGAGCAGGACTTGGTTTTGAAGAAGCAGTGTTCAAGCCAGGAATTTCAGTTTTGGGGCCCGGGGGCCCCTACCCTCCAAAAAGTTGGGGACATACGAAAAAATCTGGGGACATATGAAAAAATCTGGGGACAGTACAATTAACAATCAAAATTTTATAGAAAACGTACCTGTTGGTTTCAGATGTGGGTATTTTGCTCCATGTAATCTGTTCCTGTAACATCTGAACAGATGTACAATCCAGGTTAACAAAGGGTTGTCAATAAGAAATTGAACAATAGATGAACATGAGAAATCAACAGATTAGGCAGGGTGTCAAGGGGCGTGCCACTGTTTTTTGTTGTTGTTGTTTTGTTTTTTTTGTTTTGTTTTGTTTTTTGTTTTTTTTTTTTGATAAGTGAGCTGCCTATCTAAATGATGACAGTACTGTGGAGATAAAGGGGATAAGTGAGCTGCCTATCTAAGTGTTGACAGTACTGTGGAGATAAAGGGGATAAGTGAGCTGCCTATCTAAGTGTTGACAATACTGTGGAGATAAAGGGGATAATCATTACTAGATATTGTGAACAGATGTAAAAGCTGAAAATAACATAAAATATATAACAAATCATTTTGAATTAGTTCTTTTGAACACTGCTTCAAATTGATGAGCTGGATGATCTCTTTAGCATCAGTCTTCTTCTAGTTTCAACAGGACTGACCTTCACCCAAAATTAATACCTTTCCATTAATCAGCAAGCAAGACAATCAGTCAAACATATTATTACCAATCATTCAATCAATCAGATTGTGAAAATAAAGAAAACTTCCAACAGTAATACTTTCCGATAGTGATGTACTAACAGTGTACCCTCGATCTACCCCTCAGTGAGGTGACCCCAGAATTTATAAATGAGCATTGAACCAATAGTCACAGCATGAGCACTGAACCAAAAGTCACAGCAAAATTGAACTAGATCAGTGTTTTCAGAGGAAAACGTATGTCCCCCACCAGTTTGAACAGACCTATTGTTGAAACAAGAGGCCCACGGGCCACGGTTCGCTCACCCGACATAGCCACTGCAGACATGCAGATGTTCCCAATAATATATGCAAAGATTCAGCCATAAGGCATCCTCGGTTTTGGAGAATAAGATTTTTAAATGTTTTTTCCCATACAAATGCATAGGGAAGCAAACTTGTACAACCATTATTTTAGCAACTTTGGTAGACCCCCTGTCCCCGATGATTTAAGCAAAGATTCAGCCCCAAGGCGTCCTCGGTTCTGGAGGAGAAGATTTTTAAAGGTTTTTACCATATATGGGCATGGCAGCCATCTTGGTCAATGAACCGCAACTATTTTAGCAATCTTTCATTCCCCAAACCTAAGGAGGCTCCATATGAAATTTGTGCAAAATTAGCCCAGAGCCTCCAGAGGAGGTTGTTTGAAATTCTGAATATTTTCCCATACAAATGCATAAGGAAGCAAAATTGACCTCACAGTAAAAAGGTCAAATGTCAAAGTATGACCATTATTTTAGCAACTTTGGTAGACCGCCAGTTTCCGATTATATATGTAAAGATTCAGCCACAAGGCATCCTCGGTTTTGGAAAACAAGATGTTTAAAGGTTTTTCCCATACAAATGCATAGGGAAGCAAACTTGATCTTGCCGTAAAAAATTCAAATGTCAATATACAACATTTATTTTAGCAATTTTGGTAGACCTCCTGTCCCCATTGACTTATGCAAAGATTCAGCCCGAAGGCATCCTCGGTTCTGGAGAAGAAGATTTTTAAAGGTTTTTACTATATATGGGCATGGCGGTCAATGAGCTGCGACCATTTTAGCAATCTTTCATTCCCCCAACCTAAGGAGGCTCCATATGAAATTTGTGCAAAATTGGCCCAGAGGCTCCAGAGGGGAAGTCGTTTGAAATTCTGAATATTTTTCCCATACAAATGCATAAGGAAGCAAAATTGACCTCACGGTAAAAAGGTCAAATGTCAATGTACGACCATTATTTTCACAACTTTGGTAGACCTCCAGTTTCCAATGATATATGTAAAGATTCAACCACAAGGCATCCTCGGTTTTTGGAGAACAAGATTTTTAAAGGTTTTTCCCATACAAATGCATAGGGAAGCAAACTTGACCTTGCTGTAAAAAGGTCAAATGTCAATATACAACATTTATTTTAGCAATTTTGGTAGACCTTTCATCCCCAATGACTTATGCAAAGATTCAGCCCCAAGGCATCCTCGGTTCTGGAGAAGATTTTGAAAGGTTTTTACCATATATGGGCATGGCGGCCATCTTGGTCAATTAACCGCAACCATTTTAGCAATCTTTCATTCCCCCAATCTAAGGAGGCTCCATATGAAATTTGAGCAAAATTGGCCCAGAGGCTCCAGAGAAGAAGTCGTTTGAAATTCTGAACATTTTTCCCATACAAATGCATAAGGAAGCAAAATTGACCTTACCATAAAAAGGTCAAATGTCAATGTACGACCATTATTTTAGCAACTTTGGTAGACCTCCAGTTTCGATGATATATTTAAAGGTTCAGCCATAAGGCATCCTCGGTTTTGGAGAACAAGATGTTTAAAGGTTTTTCCCATACAAATGCATAGGGAAGCAAACTTGACCTTGCCGTAAAAAAGGTCAAATGTCAATATACGATATTTATTTTAGAAATTTTGGTAGACCTCCCATCCCCGATGACTTATGCAAAGATTCAGCCCCAAGGCATCCTCGGTTCTGGAGAAGAAGATTTTTAAAAGGTTTTTACCATATATGGGCATGGTGGCCATCTTGATCAATGGACCGCAACCATTTTAGCAATTTTTCGTTCCCCCAACCTAAGGAGACTCCCTATGAAATTTGAGCAAAATTGGCTCAGGGGCTTCAGAGAAGAAGTCGTTTGAAAATGTTAATGGACGGATGCACAGGCGGACGCATGACAGACGGACGCACGGACGGACGGATGGACGGACGACGGACGAAAAGTGATCACAATAGCTCATCCTGAGCATAGCTCAGGTGAGCTTAAAAGTTGTATCTATAATTTATCTTTTTTTTTTTGCTTGTGTGTGGTCGATGGGGGCCATTTTCCAAAATCTAAGCCCTAGTGTGACCTTGAAAATGGGGTCAAGGTCACCAAAATCTAATCAGTTCTTGTCCCTGTCTCAGCAATATAGCTGTACAAGTTTGGTCAAAATCCATCCATTCATTCTATAGATAGGGTGCAGAAAAGCCATTTTCCAACAATCCGAGCCCTCCTGTGACCTTGAAAATGAGGTCAAGGTCACCAAAATCTAACCAGTTCTTTTTCATGTCACAACAATATAGTTGTGCAAGTTAAGTCAAAATCCATCCATTCCTTCATGAGATATGGTGCAGACAAGCCATTTTTCAACAATCTAAGCCCTTGTGTGACCTTGTAAATGGGGTTAAGGTCACCAAAATCTAACCAGTTCTTTTCCATGTCACAACAATATAAATGTACAAGTTTAGTTAAAATTCCTCCATTCATTCTGGAGATAGGATGGAGATAAGTCATTTTCCAACAATCTTATCCACCTGTGACCTTGAAAATGGGGTCAAGGTCACCAAAATCTAATCAGTTCTTGTCCCTGTCTCAAAAATATAGCTGTACAAGTTTGGTCAAAATCCATCTATTCATTCTGGAGATAGGGTGCAGAAAAGCCATTTACCAACAATCTGAGCCCTCTTGTGACCTTGAAAATGGGGTCAAGGTCACTAAAATCTAATCAGTTCTTTTTCATGTCACAACAATATAGTTGTGCAAGTTTGGTCAAAATCAATCCATTCCTTCATGAGATAGGCTGCAGATAAGCCATTTTTCAATAATCTAAGCCCTTGTGTGACCTTGAAAATGGGGTTAAGGTCACTAAAATCTAATCAGTTCTTTTCCATGTCACAACAATATCGATGTACAAGTTTAGTCAAAATCCATCTGTTCATTCTGGAGATAGGGTGCAGACAAGCCATTTTCCAACAATCTGAGCCCTCCTCTTTGACCAAACTCCATCCATTCATTAAGGAGATAGAGTGCAGACATGAGGCTATGCCGACACCGACGCCAACGGGATCTGCACTAAAAATAATATGTCCCCCCCATGGTGGGGGATAAAAAAATAGCAGCCACCAACACTAGAAATAACATCAAAAATGCATAAACTACAGGCACAAATCATATCAGATTGTCTGTTTAAATGTATTTTCTTCATTATTTTACAGTTTTCTTTGCATTTTAAAATAATTTCTATGCCTATTTATAGTGAACCCCAAGTAAAAGCATTTGCAGCCGACATTGCAATAAATTTTCTGCGCCAGATGGCGCAAGAACTTATTTTTTCTGCGCCAACACATGAAAATATGCGTGAATGGCGCAGCCTGGCTTGAACACTGAAGAAGAATGTGTTTTTTTTTTTATTATCATTATTTTACCATATTTGGGCATGACAGTCAATGGAATGTGACCACAAACTCGTTTCAACAGTAGGATCGACATGAAACTTGGTGGAAACTGGCCAACTGATTTCTAGAAATATCATGATTTTATACATGTATACAGCAAAGGGGCAAGATAAACCTCGCAGAATAAAATGTTGATTGTAACTTCAAGGTTTTGCTACTTCAATCATATATTATATTGTAAGTGTTAGGCACTTCAGCTATTTTTGTCCTTGTGAGAGTGTTCATTCTTTTTATAATAAAGCTATTTTCGATCTACAGGTCATCCTGTTGTTACAGAGTGTTTCAACTCAAATCGCCCAACGGTTTGAGTGAAGTCAAAAATTAGTTTTCAAGATGGTGCTATTGTGGCCATTTTGGATTTCCAATCAGCATGATTTTAGCTATTTTTCATCTACATGTCAATCTGTTGCTACACTGAATGTTTCAACTTAATTCGCCTTGTGGTTTAAGAGAGAATGTCCAAAGATTTTCAATATGGCAACTTTGGAGGCCATCTTGGATTTCCGATCAACACGATTTTAGCTCATTTCCGTCCAGAAGTTGTCCTGTTGCACCAGAGCATCGACCAAAGGCTTGGGAAGATGGTGGCCATCTTGGATTTTCAATGATCTCATCATTTTTAGCTATTTTATGTCTACTAGGAGCCCCAATGCTCCTCATCAAGTTTCAACTCAATTGGATCATAGTCTTTAGAGGAGATGTCCAAAATAAGAATTCTCAACATTTTTCCCATATAAATGTATAGGGCCCATACAAATGCATGTGAAAGCAAATTTGACCTTCCCGTGAAAAGGCCAAACGCCAACGTTGGACCATCATTTTAGCAATTTTGGTAGACTCCCATCCCCGATGATTTGTGCAATGATTAAGCCCAAGGGCTTATTTAGTTCTGGAGAAGAAATTTTTAAAGGTTTTTACCATATATGGGCATGGTGGCCATCTTGGTAAATGGACCGCAACTATTTTAACAATCTTTGGTTCCCCTGCCCCAAGGAGGCTCTCCTTGAAATCTGACCAACACTGGCCCAGAGGCTAGAGAGGAGAAGTCGTTTGAAATTCTAACATTTTTCCCATACAAATGTATGGGCCCATACAATGCAAACTTGACTTCATCGTAAAAAGATCAAAAGTCAAATGTGAGACCATCATTTTAGCAACTTTGGTAGACTTCCTATCCCTGATTTGTGCAAAGATTCAGCCCCAAGGTATCCTCAATTTTGGAGGAGAAGATGGACCTCGACCAATTTAGCAATCTTTTGTTCCCCCAACCTAAGTAGGCTCCATATGAGCAATATTGGCTCAGCAGCTTCAGAGGAGAAGTTGTTTGAAAATGTTAGCAGACGCACAGATGGACGACAGACAAAAAGTGATCACTATAGCTCATCCTGAGCATAGGTGAACTTATTACAGTTAAATGCACATGACATTAAAACAAAATAAATATGATACTGAAAATAATAGTTCATTCATTTGCATACAGCATCACTTTATAATAATATTACAGCCATAGGAAACTGATCACAGATCAATAATTTAAGAGGCAACCTGGCCAAATTTCAGAGCCCAAATCAAGACCTGATTTAACCAGTTGAATTTCTGTATCAGAAAGCTGATAGAAACAAGTTTTATATGCTCCAAGTCTTTGAATTTTTGTGGTATACCTCATTTTTCCTATGTCTTTGAAGGATTTAACTATATTGTACTTACCAAAAATGACCATTTCACTACCTGCTAATGTGTCCAAAAATGAAGTTTTTTAAAAGTAAAACATATTTTAACTATCAATACTTAACCTATAGATAATGTGCTATTCCATTCTGTTATTCACACCTTCCACAGAAAAAACAACCTGCACTCAAGAGGCCATGCTAAGATGTATGCATGTACTAAGTATCACTGGCTGTAGGAGCAATAGTTACTGAGAAACTGACCTAAACACAAACACTTCACAAGTACGAAAATATCACTCTGTAGGACCAATAATTAATGAGAAACTGACCTAAACGGAAAAACTTAAGAGATTCACTGGACAGAAAACTATACATCACCTTGAAATCATCAAGACAAACATTTTGAGCAAGATTCATGATGATCACTTCAAAAATGTGACCTCTAGAGCATCAACAAGGTTTTCCTTTGATTTGACCAGATAAACTAGTTTCTGATATCAAGTGACCCAGTTTTAAACTAGACCTAGAAATCATCAAGACAAACATTTTGAGCAATATTTATGATGATTATTTCAAAAATGTGACCTCTGGAGTGTGAACAGTTTTCTGCTGATTTGGCCTGGTGACCTAGTTTTTGACCCCATGTGACTCAGTTTCAAACTTGACATAGAAATCATCAAGACAAACATTTTGAGCAAGATTCATGATGACTGCTTGAAAAATGTATCCACTAGAGTGTTAACAAGGTTTTCTGCTGATTTGGCCAGGTGACCTAGTTTTTGACCACAGGTGACCCAGTTTCGAACCTGACCTAAAATTCATCAAGACAAACATTTTGAGCATTTCGTGCTCAGGTGAGCTAATAAGAAGCCCATGGGCCACAATGCTCACCTGAGTTAACTGTTGTAAGTTAATCAGGTCATTTACTCATCATTCACTATCAGCCTGTCAAGTTTCAAGGCAACTGTTTTTGAGATATCTTGCTTACAAGGTTAGAATGCTGAAATTTTCAACGGGTCATAAGCAAAAAAAAAAAAAAAAAAAAAAAAACAGATTTTTTTCAGATATTAATTGGGTCATCTACTTATCCTGTCCTTTAAAGGGTTTTTTTTTTTCTATTTTTAGCTCTGGCAACCATTTTGTTCAGCAGAGCAAAACCATTTATTTTAGCAATTCTGGTAAAGGGGCATAAGAGGAACATTTCTGTGTAATCATTTTGAAATCAGGCAACTGGCCAAGGAGATGTCGTTTAAAGGTTTTTTCTATTTTTAGCTCTGGCAGCCATTTTGTTCAGCTGAGCGGAACTATTTTAGCAATTTTGGTAAAGGGCCACAAGAGGAACACTTCCTTGAAATTACTTTAAAATCGGGACACTGGCTGCGGAGGAGATGTCTTTTAAAGTTTTTTTTTTCTATTTTTAGCTCTTGCCACCATACTGTTCAGCCAAGTGGAACCATTTTAGCAATTTTGGTAGAGGGCCACTGGAGGAACACTTCTGTGCAAATATTTTGAAATTGGGCCAATGGCCAAGGACCAGATGTAATTTGAAGATTTTCTATTTTTAGCTCTGGTGGCCATCTTGTTCCATGGAGTGGAACCAGTGCGGCCATCTTGGATTTCCGATCGACAGAATTTTAGCTTGTTTCGATCCAGAAGTCATGCTGTTGCTACAGAGCAAGTTTTGGCTCAAAGCGACCAAAGGTTTGGGAAGCGATGTCTAAAATTGATTTTCAAGATGGTGGCTGTGGAGGCCATCGAAGATTTTCTATCGGCTCATTTAGCTATTTTGTGTCTACTAAGGGCCCTAATGCTCATCATCAAATTTCAATTCAACTGGATTATATAGGAGATGTCCAAAATATGAATTCTCAACATTTTTCACATATAAATGTATAGGGCCCATACAAATGCAAAGGGAAGCAAATTTGACCTTGCGGTAAAAAGGTCAAACGTCAACGTAGGACCATCATTTTAGCAATTTTAATAAATCTCCTGTCCCCGATGAGTTGTGCAAAGATTAGGCCCCAGGGCTTATTTGGTTCTGGAGCAGAAGATTTTTAAAGATTTTTACCATATACAGTCGAATCTCAATGGCTCGAACATCTTTGGGACCACGGAAATTCGTTCAAGACATGGGTAGTTCGAGCCACTGAGGGTTAATCATGGCACCAGTTTAAGAAGCAAATTTAGGGAAATCTTTTTGATTTTCTAAATAGTGATTGTATGCTGGGTGTACTCATTAGAATTGCCTCGATGAGGCGATTCTAATGAGTACACGTAACACACAATTTCATGATAAAATAAGAAAATTTCCTTAAATATTTGTTTTCTTGAGCTATCGGAAGAATTTTGTAGGGACTCAAAAACGAGTTTGAATTTGCCATGGTAGACGAGCCATCGGTGTTCGAGCCATTGAGGTTCGACTGTATGGGCATGGCAGCCATCTTGATCAATGGACCATGACCATTTTAGCAATCTTTCGTTCCCCTGCCCCAAGGGGTTCCACATGAAATCTGAGCAACATTGGCCCAGAGGCTTCAGAGGAGGTCATTTGAAATTATTACCACTTTTTCCATACAAATGTATGGGGCCCAAAGAAATGCATACGGAAGCAAACTTGACCTCGCTGTAAAAAGGTCTAACGTCAATGTACAATCATCATTTTAGCAACTTTGGCAGACCTCCAGTCCCCGATGATTTGTGCAAAGACTCAACCCCAAGGCATCCTCTGCTCTGGAGAAGATTTTTAAAGGTTTTTACCATATATGGGCATGGCCGCCATCTTGGTCAACGGACCACAATCATTATAGCAATCTTTCATTCCCCTGCCCCAAGGAGGCTCCACATGAAATTTGAGCAACACTGGCCCAGAGGTTTCAGAGGAAGGGTTGTTTGAAATTCTCAACATTTTTTCATACAAATGTATGGCGCCCATACAAATGCATAGGGAAGCAAACTTGACCTACCATAAAAAGGTCAAATGTCAATGTACAACCATTATTTTAGCAACTTTGGTAGACCTCCAGTCCCCGATGATTTGTGCGAAGATTCAGCCCAAAGGCATCCTCGATTCTGGAGAACATTTCTTTAAGGCTTTCACCATACATGGGCATGGCGGCCATCTTGGTCAACCGACCGAGACCATTTTAGCAATCTTTCATTCCCCCAACCTAAGGAGGCTCCATATGAAATTTTAGGAAAATTGGCCTAGCGGCTTCAGAGGAGAAGTCGTTTGAAAATGTTAACGGACCGCTGCACGGATGGACAGATGATGGACAAAAAGTGATCACTATAGCTCATCCTGAGCATAGCTCAGGTGAGCTAAAAAGTAAGATTTTTTTTTGAAAAATCGATCTCTGACTTTAGTACCACCTTAACTGATTTTCATTTTCTTGTTCCTAGAAATTTTCAAATGGAATTTGGTTACAAAATGCCCAGTAGTTTCTGAGAAAAACAAGTTTAAATTTTCATATCTGAATGACCTTGGGCCAAGTTCAAGGAATGACCTTGACCTTGAATACTCATGTAGTTTCATTTATTCATTCTCACTGCATCAACCAATTTTCAAACAAAAAGCTGCAACAGTTTCTGAAAAATACAAGGTTTTGACTTTTTCCTATACAAAAGTCTATGCGAAAAAATTTGACCTTGGCCTAAAATAGGTCGCAGTCATCCAAGTGTCATCATTTGAACAAACTATGATTGGCTCGGGTCCCCAATGCTACAGACCAAGTTTCATGACAATCAGCCTACTGGTTCAGGTAAGAAGAGTTTTGAAGAATTTTTACCTTATATGGTCATGGCGGCCATCTTGTCATGTGCCCTGGACCCCGCGAACAAACTTTTGTTCCCCCATCCCATGCATGCTCCACATGAAATTTGACTTCAATCAGCCCAGTGGTTCAGAAAAGATGATTAAATATGTAAATGATTTTATCATATACAAGCATGGCAGCCATATTTGTCAGGTGACCAAACTCATATTTATTAATTTGCATTTCCTTGTTCCTAAAAGCTTTCCTATGAAATTTGGTTACAAATGGCCCAGTGGTTTCTGAGAAAAACAAGTTTTAATTTTCATATCTGAATGACCTTGGGCCAAGGTCAATGACCTTGACCTAGAGTACTCATGTAGTTTCATTTACTTATTTAGCTACCTGCATCTACAAATTTTCAGATCACAAGCTGGAATAGTTTCTGAAAAATACACAGTTTTGACTTTTTCCCATACAAATGCCTATGCAATCAAAGTTGACCTTGGCCTAAAATAGGCCAAGGCCATCCAGGGGTTGTCATTTGAATACACTATGATTGGCTTGAGTCCCCAATGCTATATACCAAGTTCCATGCTAATCAGCCCACTACTTCCTGAGAAGATTTTTAAAGGGTTCTGATCTTATATGGGCTTGGTG
This sequence comes from Anodontia alba, assembly GCA_964016985.1. Lineage (NCBI taxonomy): Eukaryota > Metazoa > Mollusca > Bivalvia > Lucinida > Lucinidae > Anodontia > Anodontia alba. Next base: position 32,413,455 of record OZ024832.1, on the reverse strand, counting down.
GCAGTATTGGTCATGTGACCACCTTCATATTAATTAATTTTCGTTTTCTTATTCCTAGAAATTTTCATATGAATTTTGCTTACAAATGTCCCAAGAGTTTCTGAGAACAAGAGCTGTCAGCAGACAGCATAGCTCGCCTGAAATTGGGGTGATACTGGATTGATAGGGTGCTCTTTAAGACCAGTCTGATTTGGGTATGCACTGTTTGCTTAGGCATATCTGTTCCGATTATTAGAAGAATCATTACGGTAAGAGGAACTGTTATGGCATTTTAGCTCTTGATAGGATTTCTTGTGCTATGGTTTGGTCATTTGCTGTCATGAATTTGACATTATCAGGGATCAATTACAAAATTTCTAAGTCTGTGACCTTGACCTGGAGGTCATAGGCATGCATAAGGGTGATCATGAATAAAACTTTGGACCTGTATCTATTACCATTCCAAATATGAACCAAATCTATCATATGGTTTGGAAAATATGAGCTCTGAAAACACTTTAATATAAAATTTCTAAGTTCTTTGAACGTGAGACCATGGGCAAGGGCAGTGAGTATTGCTGAATAAAACTTTGGACCTGTATCTATCATCATGTCAAATATGAACAAAATCCATCATATGGTTTGGAAAATATGAGCTCTTAAAAAACTTTTAAGTCAGTGACCTTGACCTTGAGGTCATAGGCATGGGAAGGGTATTGCTGAATAAAACTTTGGAACTGTATCTATCATACCAAATATGAACAAAATCCATCATATACTTTGGAAAATATGAGCTCTTAAAAATCTTTAACATTCAAAATTTCTAAGTCCATGACCTTGACCTTGAGGTAATGGGCTGGAGTATAGCTGAATAAAACTTTGGAACTATATCTATCATCATACCAAATATGAACCAAATCTATCAAATGGTTTGGAAAATATGAGCTCTGAAAACACTTTAACATAAATAAGGACGCTGATGCCTGGGGTAGTGCAATAGCTCTTCCTGGACTTTGTCCAGGCGAGCTAAAAACAAGTTTTAGTTTTCATATCTGAATGACCTTGCACCAAGGTATGACCTTGACCTTGAATATGTAGTTTCATTTACTCATTTAGCTCACTGCATCTACCAATTTCAGACCATAGGTTACAATAATTTCTGAAAAAATACAAGGTTTTGACTTTCGCTATCATCATACCAAATATGAACCAAATCTATCAAATGGTCTGGAAAATATAAGCTCTTAAAAAACTTTAACATAAATAAGGACGCTGATGCCTGGGGTAGTGCAATAGCTCTTCCTGGACTTTGTCCAGGCGAGCTAAAAACAAGTTTTAGTTTTCATATCTGAATGACCTTGCACCAAGGTATGACCTTGACCTTGAATATGTAGTTTCATTTACTCATTTAGCTCACTGCATCTACCAATTTTCAGACCATAGGTTACAATAATTTCTGAAAAAATACAAGGTTTTGACTTTCCCATACAAAAGTCTATGTGAACAAATTCGACCTTGGCCTAAAATAGGTGGAGGTCATCCAAGTGTCATCATTTGAACAAACTATGAATGGCTTTAGTCCCCAATGCTACATACCAAGTTTCATGACAATCGGCCTACTGGTTCAGGAGAAGAAGATTTTTGAAGGGTTTTTACCTTATATGGGCATGGCCGCCATCTTGGTCATGTGACCTGGCCCCGCTTTCGTTACCCCATCCCATGTATGCTCCACATTAAATCTGACTTCAATCGGCCCAGTGGTTTCAGAGGAGAAGATGTTTGAAAATGTTGACAGACGACAGACTACAGACTACAGACGACAGACGATGACAACAGGGGCTAGTCATATTATAAGGTCACCAGTGAGCCTTCGGCTCAGGTGAGTTAATAAAAGCCAATCATGTGTGCACAAACCTGTGAAATTATAGGTTAATACCCTGGAGAAAACTGTCTGTTGTCATTTGTCAACATGCTCCTGCCAAATCTCCTTGTGTCTCACATAATCTCGTGTGTAAAGGTAAGATTTTCTTTTTTTCTTTGGAACATTTTTACACACTCTGGGGAAAGGAGTTTCACATTGATAAGTAATTTAGCGATCTCTGTCCATCAGAACTAATTTAGGAATAGTAGTTCACAGTCTGACATGGAAAGACCTGAATTTTGGGATGAACTTCTTGCAGAATGAAACTTATTTTTTTTATTTTTGATAAAACAGTCTTTTAACTTCAAATCAGAGTGTTCTGTTCTTATGCAATGTATTTTTGGTACAATGCCTACCTTTTGTGCACAAATATTGACCAAGATTATGGCAGCTTCCTGGACTTCAAAGATATTGTCGAAGCGCTTCGCCACCATAATATTTTGCCTTGATTTTTTTTTATTAACAAGAGCTCCGCCAAGCGGGGCATTTTATGCCCATGGCAAGTAATAATATCTAGCACATAAACTGGCTCCTGTATAATTCAGTGCTCCGGATATAAACTGTAAACTTTAAATTTTCATTGGGGCATAGCTCTGCTGATATTTGGTGAACTGTAACCTAAGGGTCCAAGCTGGCCCAGAAATTAAGGGAGAAGTGATTTCTCCCTCCCAGGAAAATAGGGAGAAGTTTGCTGCGTCTAGGAAGAAGTGTTCTGGACGGAGGACACACGACAGAAGCATGATTATATGGAAATCGGTCCAGTGGTTTCTGACAAGAAGATTTTTAAAGTTTTCTATATAGATATATAAGGAAAATAAGCCCCACCACCTGGCGGCCATGTTTTTTGACGAATCCAAATGGCTTGAACAACCTTGGTAGAGGATCACCAAAGGAACATTTCTGCAAAATTATATTGAAATCGGTCCAGTGGTTTTGGACAAGAAGACTTTTAAAGTTTTTTATATAGATATATAGGGAAAATAAGCCCCGCCCCCCTCGCGGCCATGTTTTTTGACGAATCCAAATGACTTGAACAATGTTGGTAGAGGATCACCAAAGGAACATTTCTGCAAAATTATATAGAAATCAGTCCAGTGGTTTCTGACAAGAAGATTTTTAAAGTTTTCTATATAGATATATAGGGAAAATAAGCCCCGCCCCCTGGCGGCCACGTTTTTTGACAAATTCAAATGGCTCGAACAATCTTGGTAGAGGTAGAGGATCACCAAAGGAACATTTCTGCAAAATTATATGGAAATCGATCCAGTGGTTTCTGACAAGAAGATTTTTAAAGTTTTCTATATAGATATAAAGAGAAAATAAGTCCCGCCCTCTGGCGGCCATGTTTTTTGACGAATCCAAATGGCTTGAACAATCTTGGTAGAGAATCAGCAAAGGAACATTTTTGCAAAATTATATTGAAATCAGTCCAGTGGTTTCGGACAAGAAGATATTTTAAGTTTTTAGTTAAAAAATCTATTTTTAGCTCCTCTGACCTAGATATGCAATGGACCAAAACCATTTGAACAATTTTGAAAGAGGACCAACCAAGAATCATTACTGTGAAGTTTGGTTAAATTCCAATCAGTGGTTTAGGAGAAGATGTTGTTTAAAGATTGTGAACGGACAGACGGACGACGACGACGGACGGTGGGTGATCACAATAGCTCACCTTGAGCCTTTGGGTCAGGTGAGCTGATAAAGGCAAACCAAACATTCCTCCGCTGGATTGGCAGTTAAAAAACTTCAAAATGCCCTTGACATGATAGAGGCCTGGGGCACATTTTGGGGATTTAAGGTTTCTCCAGACAAGACAAAGGCAATAATTTTCAGCAGAAAAAATAAAGACATTAAAACTGATAGCTTCCAATTAACACTAAATGGAAAAAACCTCGATTTTGTAGATAAAGTCACAGTTTTAGGCTTAACTATGGATAGAAAACTTACATGGAAGCATCACACTGATAAGCTAATTGTAAAGTGTAACCAAGATCTAAATCTTACGAGAATGATATCGGGGACAACATTTGGAGCCGATAAAAATGCCTGGTCAATCTCTATAAGGCCTTAATACTAAGTAAATTAGATTATGGGGCACAGGCTTTCAACTCTACCCCAAGAGCCAATTAGGACGGCTCAATACTATACAAAATGAAGCTCTGAGAATCGCAACCAGAACCTATAAAACAACACCAATCCCAGCACTAGAGGTGGAATGTGGAGTCCTACACCTTTCACAGACAGGAGGAGCTAATATTAAAATACTGCGTAAGATCCTCTCCACTTGGGGATAACCTCCCTGTTAATCAGCTTATTACGGACTTTGGCTGCTTAACTACAAAAAGAGCTAAAAATTTTAACCCGTATACCGTTGAAATTCATATGCTATTGAAGGAGCATAATATCAACCATAACATTGCTCCACCCTATTATCTTGAAAAGTGGGATTTGCAAATAACCCCACCCACATCAGACCTGTACGATGCCTTAGGCTCCAAAAAAGATGGGGATGAAATAATTATGATGGCAACTAGCACAGCCCACATAGAAGAAAACTATTCAGACTGCACCAAAATATTCACTGACGGCAGTAAGGACCCCGAAAATCGAACAGTAGGGGCCGCTTTTGTCGTACCAGAATTAAACATTGAAAAACAAATAAAATTAGATCCTACATTATCTGTGTTTGCTTCCGAATTAGTTGCAATTCAACAAGCAGTGCAATGGATCATAGACTCAAAAATCCCGAAATCAGTAATCCTAACTGATTCTCTCAGCGCCATACAAGAAATAAAATCAGGCACCTCAAAATCCCGTCCTGATATTACAATGAAAATTCTCTCCCTGCTAGATACAGCAATAATTAACAGCCTTGAAGTAAAACTAGACTGGGTACCATTACATATAGGAATCCCAGGAAACGAGGCAGCTGATGTGGCCACTAAAACAGCCATGACTATAGGTACCCCAGACCCCACCCTCCCAGCTAAGGCAGAAATATATACTGTAATTAACAAGAGGCCCACGGGCCACGATTCGCTCACCTGAGTGACATAGCCACTGCAGACATGCAGATGTTATGCAACATTTTTCCAATCCTATCATCGCAACTAATGAAAATATCATCATTTGAACAGTTCTTAGTTTTGAAGAAGAATATATGAGCCTGACAGTCAATGGAGCATGATCATTTGAATAAACTATCAATCACATTTCAACAGAAGGATCAATGTGAAATATGGTGGAAACTGGCTAAGTGGTTTCTGAAGAATCGTGATTTTATACATGTAAACAGCACAGAGGCAGGGAAATATTATAAATATAATCCAGATGATGGCCATCTTAGATTTCCAATCAGAACAATTTTAACTACTGTTGATCTACAAGTCACTTTGATACTTTCAAGATAAATGTATAGGGCCCACACAAATAGGGAAGCAAATTTGACCTTGGAGGCAAAAATGGTCAAATGTCAACACAGAACCATCATTTGAGCAATTTTGGTAGATCTCCTGTCCCCCGTAACTTGTGCAAAGATTAGGACCCAGGGCATATTTGGTTATGGAGAAGAAGATTTTTAAAGGTTTTTACAATATATGGGCATGGCAGCCATTTTGATCAATGGACCATACCCATTTTAGCAATCTTTCATTCTCCTGCCCATGGAGGCTCCGCATGAAATTTGAGCAACACTGGCCCGGAGGCTTCAGAGGAAAAGCCATTTGAAATTATCAACATTTTTTCCATACAAATGTATGGGGCCCATACAAATGCATACAGAAGCAAACTTGACCTCGCCGTAAAAAGGTTAAATGTCAATGTATGACAATTATTTTAGCAACTTTGGTAGACCGCCCGTTCTAGATGATATATGCAAAGATTCAGCCACAAGCCATCCTCGGTTTAGGAGAATAAGATTTTTAAATGTTTTTTCCCATGCAAATGCATAAGGAAGCAAACTTGACCTTGCCGTAAAAAGGTCAAATGTCAATGTATGACCATTATTTAAGCAACTTTGGTAGACCCCCTGTCCCCGATGATTTATGCAAACATTCAGCCCCAAAGCATCTTCGGTTCTAAAGAAGAAGATTTATAAAGGTTTTTACCATATATGGGTATGGCGCCCATCTTGGTCAACGAACCGTGACCATTTTAGCAATCTTTTGTTCCCCCTATCTAAGGAGGCTCCATATGAAATTTGAGCAAAATTGGCCCAGAGGCTCCAGAGGAGAAGTTGTTTCAAATTCTGAACATTTTTCCCATACAAATGCATAAGGAAGCAAAATTGACCTTAACGTAAAAAGGTCAAATGTCAATGTACGACCATTATTTTAGCAATTTTGCTAGCTCTTCTGTTCCCGAAGATATATGCAAAGATTCAGCCAAAAGGCATGCTCGGTTTTGGAGAAGAAGATTTTTAAAGGTTTTTCCCATTCAAATGCATAGGGAAGCAAACTTGACCTTGCCGTAAAAAGGTCAAACGTCAACATACGACAATTCTTTTAGCAATGTTGGTAGACCTCCAGTCCCCAATGATTCCTGCAAAGGTTCAGCCCCAAGGCATTCTCGGTTCTGGAGGAGAAGATTTTTAAAGGTTTTTTCCATATATGGGCATGGCGGCCATCTTGGTCAACGGACCGTGACCATTTTAGCAATTTTCTTTCCGCCCACCCTAAGGAGGCTCCATATGAAATTTGAGCAAATTGGCCCAGAGGCTCCAGAGGAGAAGTTGTTTGAAATTCTGAACATTTTTCCCATACAAATGCATAAGGAAGCAAAATTGACCTTACCGTAAAAAGGTCAAATGTCAATGTACGACCATTATTTTAGCAATTTTGGTAGCTCTCCTGTTCCCGAAGATATATGCAAAGATTCAGCCATAAGGCATGCTCGGTTTTGGAGAAGAAGATTTTTAAAGGTTTTTCCCATTCAAATGCATAGGGAAGCAAACTTGACCTTGCTGTAAAAAGGTCAAACGTCAACGTACGACAATTCTTTTAGCAATTTTGGTAGACCTCCCGTCCCCGATGATTCCTGCAAAGGTTCAGCCCCAAGGCATTCTCGGTTCTGGAGGAGAAGATTTTTAAAGGTTTTTACCATATATGGGCGTGGCGGCCATCTTGGTCAACGGACCGCGACCATTTTAGCAATTTTTCGTTCCCCCACCCTAAGGAGGCTCCATATGAAATTTGAGCAAAATTGGCTCAGCAGTTTCAGAGAAGAAGTCGTTTGAAAATGTTAACGGACGGACGCACGGACGGACGGACGGACGGACGACGGACGAAAAGTGATCACAATAGCTCATCCTGAGCAGAGCTCAGGTGAGCTAAAAATGCCATTAATCGTAAATGGCAAGCCCAATGGAATGTCACCAATAAAGGGAGAGAATATAGGCACGGACAAGAAAATGTAAAAACTACATGTACAGTATACAGCCCCAATAGACGTCTGGATGTAGCTTATACCAGACTAAGGCTACACCACTGTGGACTAGGCTTCCACAAAGCCTTCGATTTGGAATTGTGCAAACTATGCACAGAAGGTGATGGTGAAACTACTGATCACATTTTCATGTACTGTGAAGCACAGGAAGAACACAGAAGAAACCTTGAGGCCAAAATGTTTAAACTGGGATATATTACCTTCGATTCTACAACATTACTCTTTCCGACCCCTAAAAATGCAGTTAAAATACGAGAAGCTGTTTTTGAATTCCTAAAAGACACCGGATATTTAAAAAGAATTTAAAATTAGATAATAATAAAACTTCCACCTGCTAAAAATATTGCTCCCAACTGGTCGGACGTCAGACTGTTAGACTGCGCGAATGCGCAAGTAAGTAAGATAACAATAACAACAAGCAATAAAAGCATCTTACCGGGCCGCTGGGCACTGGATAACCGAGCTGTAAGCTGAAAAGATGCCCACGATCTGGTATCTTAAATTTCGCTGGTTCGGGAACCAAGGTGCCCAGTCGCCTGCGTTGGCAAGCAAATCAGCAAAATTTCTAAAATTACGGCTATATATATAAAGAATAACTAGAGCTGGTGTTTGTAAAACACTATGCCCCCAACTGCCTGACTCTAACACTGTTTGACTCCAACACTGCTTAGCCATGACGGTAACAACAGTACAAATATATGATTTCAATGTTATTTTAATAAAGGGAAATAACTCTAAAATAGGAGATGACTGGGATAAGAAAAAAATACGGATCACCTATTTTTTCATGAGGAATCAAAACATGAAATTTCAAAACATTAGCATACATGGTTCTAAACTTATGCTATACACAATAAAGCAATGACATTAAATGGCCTGAAATTGCGAAGGGCCATAACTCCAACATTTCATTTAATTGGTTCAAAATTTATTCAGGTGATCTCCTCCTCAATCCCAATCAGTATACCAAATATCATGGCTCTAGCTTAAATACTTTTTGAGACATCTTGCTGAAAAAGTCAAAATGCCTAGAACTACAAAGGGCCATAACTACATCAATTTTTCATGGAATTCCCTAAAAAACAAACCAGGTAATCTCCACATCATCCCCAATCAGCATATAATATTTCAAGACCCTAGCTTAAGTGCTTTTCGAGTAATCTTGCTGACAAAGTCAAAATGAGCAGAACTGCAAAGGGCCGTAACTTTATCAATATTTTCATGGAATTCTCTCAAAATATAATCGGGTAATGTACACATCATTCCCACTCACTGTATCGAATTTCAAGAACCCAGCTTAAATACTTTTCAAGATATCTTGCTCACAAGATTTAATTCTGATTTTTTTCAAAGGGGCATAACTTTAAATAAACATGCTAGACAAGAAACAAAATATGGGTCGGCTATTTTTTCATTGGGAACCCAAATATAAAATTTCAAAACCCTAGCGTGCAGGGTTCTTCAGATATGGCATGCACAAAAAAGGCTTGATGAACAGACAAACAGTCGGATGGACAAATGAAGGCAAAATAATAGCCCCATCAATTTCATTCGAAACTGGGGGCATAATCAGGTCATCTACTCATCGCTACCAATCTATTCATCAAGTTTCAAGGCTCCAGCTTTTGAGATATTTTGTTCACAAGGGAAACATGCCCAAATTTACAAAGGGCCATTACTTATGAAATATTTTTCAGAATTTACAAAAAAATTAATCAGGTCATCTACTCATCATTACCAATCAATTCACCAAGTTTCAAGTCTCTAGCTCTAATAGTTTTTGAGATATTTTGCTGACAAGATAAAAATGCCCAAAATAACAAAGGGGCATAACTCAAGAAGTATATTTCAAAATTTCTTCAAAAGTTAATCAGGTTGTCTACTCATCACTACCAGTCTATTCATCAAATGTCAAGGCTCTAGTTCCAACAGTTTTTGAGATATTTTGCTGACAAGGTAAAATTGCCCAAAATTACAAAGGGCCATAACTCATGAAGTATTTTTCAGAATTTCTTCAAAAATTAATCAGGTCATCTACTCATCACTACAAATCCATTTACTAAGTTTCAAGGCTCTAGCTTTAACAGTTTTTGAGATATTTTGCTGACAAGATAAAAATGCCTAAAATTACAAAGGGGTATAACTCAAGAAGTATATTTCAAAATTTCTTCAAAAGTTTATCAGGTTGTCTACTCATCACTACCAGTCTATTCATCAAGTTTCAAGGCTCTAGCTTCAATAATTTTTGAGATATTTTGCTGACAAGTTAAACATGCCCTAAATTACAAAGGGCCATAACTCATGAAATGTTTTTCAGAATTTCTTCAAAAGTTAATCAGGTCATCTACACATCACTACAAATCCATTTACTAAGTTTCAAGGCTCAAGCTCTAACAGTTTTTGAGATATTTTGCTGACAAGGTAAAAATGCCCAAAATTACAAAGGGCCATAACTCAAAAGGCATTTTTCAAAATTTCTTCAAAAGTTAATCAGGTTGTCTACTCATCACTACCAGTCTATTCATTAAGTTTCAAGGCTCTAGCTCCAACGGTTTTTGAGATATTTTGCTGACAAGATAAAAATGCCCAAAATTACAAGTGGCCATAACTCATGAAGTATTTTTCAGAATTTCTTCAAAAGTTAATCAGGTTGTCTACTCATCACTACCAGTCTATTCATCAAGTTTCAAGGCTCTAGCTTTAATAGTTTTTGAGATATTTTGCTGACAAGACTGCATCCATATTTTTTCAAAGGGCCATAACTCAGAAAAGGGGCATAATCCTGTCAAGAAAAAAAATACGTGTCAGCTATTTTTTCATGAGGAATCCATATATGAAATTTCAAAACAGTAGCATTCACGGTTTTAAAGTTATGCTATGCATCAAAAAGCTTGACGAACGGACGGACAGACGGACGGACGGACAACCCAGAAGCAATATGCCCCTCCAACTTCTTTGAAGTTGGGGGCATAAAAATTGTGGAGGTCGTTGTGGAGGGAGGAGTACTGCATGTCATGGCCCTGAAGGGAACGTACAAATTGCTTACAATTCCCAAAGCTGGACCAAAACAACCAAATTTCTAAAAAAACAATTATTTTCTCATCTGGAGCACTATTATTCTATTTTGGTCATTAACCCTGTGGTAAACTCAGGTGGAAGTTAAAAGACTGCATGCTTAAGTAGTGCTAGGTGGGAACACTGGAGTCACCCAAGCGTAACTTTATCGACACTACAAAGGTCAACACATCCTGATCAGGGTGATAGTATGCATGGGGCTCCACTTCCTAAAAAAGCTTGTATTTCATTTCAGAAAGCTAAAATTAGAAAGAGGAGACAAAAAGCTATGAAAGAAGTAAGAAAGGTTTACATGTAAATTAATTTGCAGAGATGGCGGTATTAATATATTTATATTTCGCTCTCTTGCAGATTATGACCTTTTGCTGCTCTCTATACGCATACAGTTTTCACTTGAGCTTGAAGCACAAAAGGGACTGAAATCGTAGGTCTGAGGACCAGTCAGAAAGAGCCTTTCTGAAGCAGTTCAGGTAGGATGTCCTCCCTCACGTACAATCTAAGACATCCAAATTTCAATCCTCTTTTGGTGACAAGCTTGAGTAATATACCCAGGGTAGCGAGGGACTATTCGAATATGCTTTTCCAAATCAATATATAGTAATTAAACTACGAAGAAAGCAATTATTTAACCTAGTTTTCCTTTTTTTAATATCAAATTCAATAAAGCAAAACTTTCAAGTAGTTAAATAAACTGGATAAAGGATAGCAGAGCGGAAAGGCCATAAAAAGGAACAGATGGATAATATATGTCCACCTATTCCTTTTTGACACCATAAGACTAATAAATATATTTTTCTATTCATTTACACATCTTTTATTCCTTCTATCTTGCAAACTTTATCAAAAGGCAATCAGATTTTATTTTGTGAGCCAGGAAGGAAAAACGGATTGAAATCTTTAGGGAGGATTGAAATTGAACTGTTTTAAACCAATCAGAGGCCTCCTTTCAAAATTTCTGATCCAATCAGAAATAGGCTTCTGGTGGTACTTCGGCTGGGATGCTTTCCCCCACGTACAATCTAATCAGAGATTTCAATCCATTTCGCATACTTTATTTATTTATTTGTGTTGAGGTTTTTACGGCCCAGTCAAGGGTCATGTGGAGCCCGGGCAGTTCACCTAACCACACGTTTACTGGGCAGGCTTAGTCCTCTAAGTGATTAACCAGTATTGTGCACATTCTTTCACCAGAAACTGACAACTGCCCTTCTTGAATCAGCAGAAGGGAGAGAATGACCGTAGAAAATATTTCATGATCAATCTCCACGAAAGAATGTTCCGACCTCGGTGGGGGTTGAACCCGCGACCTCCTGGTCTCCAGTCGGACGGCGCATCCAACTGAGCCACCGAGGCCGGCCCGTTTCGCGTACTTAGCACAAAATATTATAACTACAAATTTTATTGTAGTTTAATTTGAAATTAAAATTCTACACATGTATTAATCTCTCTCAGCTTTTTAAGTATTTTTCAGGATGAAGGTTTGGGAAGATAGAAGGAAGTATCTGTGTTCACTTTATGAAAAACACAACCACGCATGCCCCACACAGTGTCAACAACTAACAAACAGGCACTACAAGCTCAACAAATTCATCATTCTTCCTTGGGGAGGCCTCAAATGCTTTTCTTGCGGACTCCTCTAAGACGGAGGCTTGAGTCTTGGTTCCGCACGAACATATGTAAATACTTATAAAAGCAAGATTCTAAGCCTTCGTCGCCTGGACCACAATTAATCTTTCAGAGGCGGGGCAACTGGTGAATTACCTTCTCTTACATGATTCGGCCTAGGAAGTCCCTTAAAGATGCCTCTCTCGGACGGTCCCAAATAAAACTCATTGCAATTGCAACTAAGTAGGTTTTTTTTTTTTTTCTTTTTCTTTAGCTTTCTACTACCCGTACTTCTTCTCTCTACTTTCGACTGCGCGAAATTTTAGACTATGCAAACAGATAAAATCCAATTCAGTATCTCCCCCCCCCCCCCTCCCCTTGGCTTTCGACTACGCAATTTGATGTAAGACTCGAATGCTCTGCAATGCTCGCTTCTCCAGCCTCCTCCTTCTCCAACCTTCCGCGGTCCGTGCTTGGTGTCAGGCAGAGAATAACACATGGACAAAACACCATGATGTTAGTTTTAAACTCGAACTCTTTAGGCCAACACTCTAAATTCTGTAACTTACAGACTGGACAACTTTTTCTACATGCACGATGTCTGGGTCAGGTAACGTAGTTAGAAATTGTAACTAGGCTCGTTTTAAGCCAAACCATGAGTCCAGTAAAACTAATCCGGATTTTCCGGCCCTGCCTCTATGTGACTCAGTTGCCTGGTAGCATTAAAAATCTGAACAGATAGATAGATAAATAGCAAAAAAGTTTACAAAAACTTTTAAAGTGGCATAACTTTGCCAATATTTGATGCACTGTAAACTCGAAATAATATGCGCTGCTCCACATCATCATGTTTGTGTTGAGGTTTTACGGCCCAGTCAACCCAATGGGGTCATGTCGAGCGCGGTCAGTTTACCTAACCACATGTTTACTGGGCAGGCTTAGTCCTCTAAGCAGTTAACCAGTATTGTGCACATTCTTTCACCAGAAACTGACAACTGCCCTTCTTGAATCAGCGGAAGGGAGAGAATGACTGTAGAAAATATTTCATGATCAATCTCCACGAAAGAATGTTGCCGACCTCGGCAGGGGTTGACCCCACGACCTCCTGGTCTCCAGTCGGACGGCGCATCCAAATGAGCCACCGAGGCTGGCCCATATCATCATGTAACTATTTATGAAGTTTCAGCTTGATCCGATGTAAACTGTAGGAGGATTTAGCCGGAAACAAAAAAATTAATAGAAATTTTCAAAGGGGTTCAACTCGGCTAATATTTGGTGGACTGTAACCTTGAAACAATATGCACTGCTCCACAACATGGTCTAACTACAATTCAAGTTTCAGCTTGATCAGATGTAAACTGTAGGAGTAGTTAGCCAGAAACGAAAAGTTTACAGAAATTTTCAAAGGGGCATAACTCTGCCAATATTTGGTGTACTGTAACCTCGAAACCCACATCATTGTGTAACTATTTATGAAGTTTCAGCTTGATCGGATGCAAACTGTAGGAGGAGATAGCCAGAAACGAAAAGTTAATAGAAATTTTCAAAGGGGTATAACTCTGCTAATATTTGGTGGACTGTAACCATGAAATAATATGCGCTGTGGACATCATGGTCTAACTACAAATCAAGTTTCAGCTTGATCGGATGTAAACTGTAGGAGGAGTTAGCTGGAAATGAAAAGTTTACAGAAATTTTCAAAGGGGCATAACTGCTAATATTTGGTGGACTGTAACCACATCATGGTCTAACTATAAATGAGGTTTCAGCTTGATCGGATGTAAAATGTAGGAGGAGTTAACCGGAAATGAAAAGTTTAGAAAAATTTTCAAAGGGGCATAACTCTGCAAACATGTGGTGGACTGTATCCCCAAAATAATATTTGCTGCTCCAAATCATGGTCTAACTATAAATGTAGTTTCTGCTTGATGGGATGTAAACTGTAGGAGTTAGCCGGAAACGAAAAGGTACAGAAATTTTCAAAGGGGCATAATTCTGCTAATATTTGGTGGACTGTAACCTCGAAATAATATGTGCTGCTCCACATCATGGTCAAACTATAAATGAAGTTTCAGCTTGATCGGATGTAAAATGTAGGAGGAGTTAACCGGAAATGAAAAGTTTACAGAAATTTTCAAAGGGGCATAACTCTGCAAACATTTGGTGGACTGTAACCCCGAAACAATATGCGCTGCATCACATCATGATCTAACTATATACCAAGTTTCAGCTTGATGGGATGTAAACTGTAGGAGGAGTTAGCCAGAAACGAAAAAGTTTACGGATGGAAGGACGGATGGATTGACGCCATACCCTGTAACATAATACGTCCCGTTTTTCAAACGGGCGTATAAAAAAAAGTAAAAGTAAAAAACCAAAACAAAACAGGAGTGTATCAAAATTAAAAGGTACTTTCATTTTTCTTTCAGCTGACATGAGTACCAAGCCTAAACTTTATGTATTTATGACTTATTTATGCCTAACCCAGCCAATTCAGACTCTGGTGTGTTGACCTAGTTTTCTACCATGGTGGCTACTTTGACTTAACCTTAATAAGACAGTCACATGTATATAACAGCCAGTTTAGTCAACTCCCAATGGTGGCACTCTTATAGAGTTTAGCTGTGTACCCAGTTACCTCATGGTTTCATGGAGAAATAAGAAATAAGATAAAAATCAGGTTTTTTTCCACTGAAAAAAGTGCGTTATCCGGAGCTACTGGGAGCAAATTCTTTCCTTTTAGATGTAGACCCTTTTTAAGAAGGGAAGCAAAACAATCTGAGTTGTCTTCTTTGATTGTGTGTCAATTCCCCATAACCCTTCAGCCTGCAGATCAAAACAAATAACTCTGCAAACAGTGTAGATCCAGATGAGATAGCTCATAACTCATCAGGAACTACAGTGCCATTCTGTTTTTGATTTTGATTTTTGACTGAAATCCTATTTGCATCAGTGGACAAGTACAAATTCAAGAATGGAAGCATCCACTTCAAAAACACAAAAAAAAACATGGTGAAATGAAACCCCTGATTACCTATGTGTAACTCTTGTTCTCCTTTGTAAAGCCACTCTCCTGGCACGTTGCCCTCCAAGTCGTCTGTTGAGAGATGACAACTTAAATCTCAATGCTTCTATCAGGTTCTCCTGAAAATATCCAAAAAAAACATAGTCAAATCTGTTTGTTTGTTTGTGTTGAGGTTTTACGGCCCAGTCAACCCAATGGGGTCTTGTCGATCGCGGTCAGTTTACCTAACCACACGTTTACTGGGCAGGCTTAGTCCTCTAAGCAGTTAACCAGTATTGTGCACATTCTTTTGCCAGAAACTGACAACTGTCTTAAAAGTCACCTGTATTTAGCCATTAGGCCATTTAACCAGATCCAATTAAAGGTAATGAAGTAGAAACTTACTTGTATTTAGCAATCACCTATCTTAAAAGGCCATTATTTCAGACCCCATTAAAGGTAATGAAGTAGAAATTTACCTGTATTTAGCAAGCATCTGTCTTCAGCAACCACTTTCTGGCTTTCCCACAGAAGTTTGCTTAACACAGGTTTGGCTGTACAGTCAAACCTGTCTAAAGAGGCAACCTGAATTGTGATTACCTCTATTTAAAGATCAATTCTTTTTAATCTCATAAAAGGAAAATACATGTAAATGTGAATTACCATAATAACCCTGAATTACATAAATAAAACATAAGATAATTAGAAAAAAAAAAAAAAAAAAAAAAACAAAAAGAACTCAGGCCTGAGCAATACAGTGTAGTTAGACCAGATCAGATGCCGCAGAATAAGGCATCTGATCAGGATCTACACTGTTTGTAACTCATCCAGTAGTTTTTAGGCACATCAATAAGTAGTATAATGGATATCAACTCTTCAAGTTTCAGCACAAGTATAGTAGAAGCAAAATGGATATGTTCAACTGTTCAAGTTTCAGTACAAGTATAGTTGTAGTAAAATGGATATGTTCAACTGTTCAAGTTTCAGCACAAGTATAGTTGAAGTAAAATGGATATGTTCAACTGTTCAAGTTTCAGCAGAAGTATAGTAGAAGTAAAATGGATATGTTCAACTGTTCAAGTTTCAGCACAAGTATAGTTGAAGTAAAATGGATATGTTCAACTGTTCAAATTTCAGCACAAAACTTCTTGAAGTAAAATCGATATGTTCAAATGTTCAAGTGTCAGCACAAGTATAGTTGAAGTAAAATGGATATGTTCAACTGTTCAAGTTTCAGCACAAGTATAGCTGTAGTAAAATGGATATGTTCAACTGTTCAAGTTTCAGTACAAGTATAATTGAAGTAAAATGGATATGTTCAACTGTTCAAGTTTCAGCACAAGTTACATTGTAAGGAGTTAAATGCCCAAATATTTAGAGTAAATACAGTACCTGTATTAAGCAAGCATCTGTCTTAAGCAACCACTTTTGGCTTTCCCTTAGATGCTTGCTTAAAACTGGTTTGACTATATGTAAAACTACTTTAGCTTTGTGATGTGGAATGGTGTCATCAGGGCATAACCACATAATTCCAGGTAAGGCCCATTTTCAACCAAAAACTACAACATCACAAAATTAATTAAAGGGACATGCAAGGCTGGAAAAGAATGGGAAATAAAAGATTTTGACAAACCATGCATTTTGATGTTAACTGATCAAAATCGGATGAAAAATAAGGAAGTTATTGTTTGAAGACTTCAAAATTGCTTTTACGTGTGCTGTTATTTTGACTACTTAATTAGGTTTTGATTAAATTTTGATTAAATATGCAGAACCTAAATACATATTCACAGCATATAACCGTACAGGTGCCTAATCGGAAGCGCCGTGATCTGTACACCCAAACTTCACTAGCGAACACAAAATTCGCAACAGAAGCTCTGAAATTTTAACAGAAAAGAAAGCAACGGAATATCCGTTTATAATGCAGTTTTCGGCATCGGGGGCAGAAATTAATGTATTTTAGCTGTATCCTTCTCACAAACTCCGACAGTGGTCCGTTTTTTGTGTAGACCTCGTCGTTTGCTGCTCAAT
Organism: Anodontia alba; assembly: GCA_964016985.1. Lineage (NCBI taxonomy): Eukaryota > Metazoa > Mollusca > Bivalvia > Lucinida > Lucinidae > Anodontia > Anodontia alba. The sequence continues at coordinate 32,396,395 of OZ024832.1, read as the reverse complement.
CAGTGGTTTTTCTGGTTAGTCCCTCGTCAACTCAATGAATCCAGGTCAATATACTCCAAATTAAGGCCAACTTCATGCTTATTTAAACGTGAAGTCTTTCAAACACATATTATCTTTTATGTATGATACCTGCTAGGCTCTACATCTTTCAATTTTGTAAACCATGACCTCTCAAATTGTACCCATCAGTTCCGACTGACTGTACAACCGGTGCCCAGCTTGCAAAAACATGCTGTCCCATTAGTGCTGATTATGTCAGTTTTTACCACGGAGCAGAATCCTGGTAAAGAATACCATTTAAGACTTCACGTGAATATTAGACATAAAACGATTAAGACTGGAATAAGGTAATGATTTTATTTTCATTTTACTGGTATTTTGAAGGTACAGTATATTGGCAGAAACAAGAGTATGTCTGTCTATTTGTCTGTCTGTCTGTCTGCCTGTCTGTCTGTCTACACACGATTATAACACTTATTAATTAAGACAAGGTTACTCATTTTGGCTCACCCTGTTTTCTCTGTGCAGAGATAGTGAATATGATTTATTTTTGCATTGTCATAAATTTTATTCTTATGACAACCACGACTTTCAGGATAATAGACACTTTTATTATATACTTATTAATGAAATATAGAAGAATATTAGTGAAATATAATGCATATTTTAAAAAGTTATATTTTCACCAGTGAAAAATATAAAATCATACATTTCACTAGTGAAATATAACTTTTTTGAATACCTCTGACTTTTCTATCTACTTCTGATGCTTAACTGCAAACCTTCAAACCCTTACCGGTGAACAAAACCATCAAGTGTGGGTATGCATTTTCTTAATAAGATCGTAAGGAGCAATGTGGCACCGAAATTATTGGGCTTTACTAGATCCTTAAAGTTTTACGTCTCCAGTAGCTTCAACTTCAATAACAGTCGTAATGGAATACATTCACGTTCACGTCAGGTGAAAAACACCGATATCGTTTCTTATTTCTGCTCAAAACATAGATTGTTGGTATTATTAGACCATGTTCTATATTTTAGAGCAGAAAAAATAATGTATACATCTGAAAACCCCAGTTTTACTGCATAAAAGTTCCCTAAAAGGTTTAAGAATGTTGGCCTCCTTCCACCCCTGCAGCCAACCCTAACCTCCTTTTATTAATCATATAATTTAAATAAATATTTATTTATTTTTTTTTATTGAATTCAATAGGATATTGTGCTTTGACACTGGTTTCCATATACTAGCATTCAAAATGAGGTATTTTAGCATGTAATAATTTCCCAAGTCAGTTCCCTATTTTATAGAAAACTGTATCAAATGTTGTGCAATAGCCAAAATTTTTAGCAAAATTTAGACTTTAGATAATCCAAATTTCTCTACTTAAACATTATACAACCTAACTTAAGTATGGTCATTTTGGGTTCCAATGTATTAAAAAGCATTAAATTTAACCTTTAAAGCACATTCTACAAAGCCAAGTAAAATAAGCACAGTAATATTCTTTAACCTTTAGCGTGCTGAGAAATAAATGAAACAGGCCTGTAAGAGGGGGTACTCCTACTCGAGGTCATTACTCCCTTATTTTTGCCTTGATTTACCTGGAATTTTCACATATAATTTGCCGATCAAAGGCGGCCATTTTACCGGCAAGAGGATGGTCACATGACAAGAAAGTCACGTGACAGTCACGTGTAAACCGGGAACTGTTTAAGACACTTTAAAAAAAAAAAAAATTACAAGAGACCAGCACCTCCTGTGTACTAGTGCGAATGAAACGAGTGACATACATAGTTTCTACTATTATTCCTACTTCTTCCTCACTGGAAATGATTTAGGTGTTATGGGCTTTTTCTCCAGGAAATCATGATCAATCTGTTGAAGTGAGTGCTGAAATTAATGGCAGCTTCAAATTCGGTGTTCTCTGTCTTTATTAGTGTGGGTAAAATCCAGCACCCGACTGTCTTATAAAAAGTGGCGTGTTTGTATGAAAGTAGGTTCACTCCTGTATTAGAACACTTGCTCTAAATGGTTGCATGTGGTGTATAGTAAGTATGGCAGGCTTTAGTGTTGACAGACCCCTCCTGGGTGCATAAAGTTGCCTACAGCAGTGTAAAGGTTAAACCTATCTGAATGCACACATACTACCTTGTAATGCACACATGCATGTAAAAGTAAAAAGCTTTTCTTCATGTGACAAAAATGCTTTTCACATGCATGTACTAGCAATATTCTAATTTAAAGCACCACATCCAGAACAACTAAAATCAACAAACCACCAAAGTCTACTTTTGCATATAAAGTGGAATGAAGTAAAAGAGTTTATACAGCTAGTTGTAAACTTGTATCTATTAACACTTATCCTGGTGAATAAAATATAATGGAATTTTCCACATATCAGGTTATTAGGATCAAATAATCTAAAGTACTAAATCTAGCAGTGGGCAGTGTATACTAAAATCAGACCATGGATGTGCAGGCTGATTTTGGCCTATACTGACCACAAAAGATGCAAAAGGCAAGATAACAGCAGAAGTATTAAACAGTTAGTAGTTAGTAATATAAGTACCTAAGTGTCGGTCTTGGCGTAAACGTTTTCTTGTCCACTTTGGAATATTCCCTGACAAATCCATGACATTTTTACAAATTTCAAAAATTCCCTGACACTTTCCAGAATTCCCTGACAATTCCCTGACCTTGAAAAAAAAAATTTTCCCTGACTTTTCCCTAACACATATGAACCCTGGTCTAAGTTTACTACAAGTAATCCCAAAAGTAGAGTTATCAGAGGACAAAAAGTGAACATTAAGTAAACTTCCTTGTTTAAATATTTTTCAGAAACGAGACTAAGATAAATTTAAGCAAGATCACTTTAGTTAGTTCTTATCACATAGCATGCTAAATGAGGCATACATGTAAATATGCACATTATGACATACGGTTAACAGGAAATCAATGGAAGTGAGTGTTCAGGGCTTTAAAGTTGATCTGTCTTATTCAAACTAAATAAAACAGAGTATATCATGAACCCAGGCTGATAAAACAATAAGTGCTTGTCGTACAGTCAAATTCAACTTGGATGGAGCTACTGATGCTATACAGTTGGCACTAGTCGTACAGTCAGTCGGAACTGATGGGTACAAATCAAGAGGTCATGGTTTACAAAATCGAAACATGTAGAGCCTGGCAGGTATCATACATAAAAGATAATATGCGTTTGAAAGATTTCACATTCAAATAATCGTGGTTGGCCTTAATTCGGAGTATATTGGATTCATCGAGTTGACGGGCGACAAAACCAGGAAAATCACAGATTGAGAAGCACGGCAAGGCTCCGGAAAACCGGAAAATAGCCTGTCGGAACCGAAAATAAGAATTCTGGACCGCTTTCAAACACCCAAAAACGCTAATAATTCCATCCAACAGATTTGTGCCTTGAACCCCATTTTTCCCCAACCAACCAATTTTCACGAATCAATGTTGTCTAAAAAATCACTTCCCAAACTGACAACGTCCGCGCACCTTTTAAATGCGATATTATGGTAGTTAAAAGGCTCTAAACGGTCATTTGACATGTATATTGGAGAGACAGATGAATAACGGCAACCTACCGCAGCACAAATTAATTATGTCATTATCCAAACATTGTCAAAAAATCAACACTTCACTGTCCTTTGTGCGGTAAACAAGCGAGTAACACGAATCTTCAGTAACGGTAGCCTGATAATTAATCCATTTGTGTGACATGTGTAAATATACTGAGAATGCAAAACAGCAGGTGCAGTCAGCGTGTCCAAAAGATCAAAGGTCACTTTAACTGAGAGTGATAAAAGAATACACCACTTGAACACACCCATTTTCTTTCTCTTCTTTTTTGTTTTGATCAACACGGTTTGTCGGTCCCAGATTTGATAAATTAATTCCCAAACCGTGTACGTCCTGATGTCGCATACAACGGCGTCTGATCTCGGTCTTATTGTTTGCTTTTTTTTTTTTTTTGTTGACGTCCGTAACACGCGAGTATAATTCAAGGTAGATTTCACGGTAAAAATAAGTAAGGCACCACTTGCGCTAGACAAGATTGGTCAGTGCTTAAAATTTAAGCAGTCTGAATGATCTTGAAACATTGAAAACTACAAAACCGCCCGTGGCGCAGGCCTTTTTTTATTAGACCAAATTAGGTCCATGAAAGTCATTTCGTTCCATCTCTCCTGTTTCCTGCCGTCTTTGCGCTTACACAAGACGGGAATGAGTTGTTTATAAATAATTATCTAGGAAAACCTTGCAGAGGTGGAAATAACAACAAAATCGTCCCTTTTTTTTTTTCTTTTCTTTCTTTTTTACATACCTGACTGTATTTATTGATGACGCCAGCTTTGATCATGTTCATAACACCCGGACTTCCGTCGTATAACGGAGCTGAGGTGTATTATTTAAAAAAAGTTATAGGACTGCCAATTGTCATTAGTTTTCGTGACAGGTGATATTATATTTTTTTTTTGAAATGGGCTCATTGATGACATCATCATCATCAGCTGGACCGATTCAGATTTCAGAATTTCCAGAGCCCTGAAACACAGGATAAGGTCTACACAAAAAAACGGAACATTGTCGGAGTTTGTAAGAAGGATACAGCTAAAATGCATCCATTTCTGCCCCCGATGTAGAAAACCGCATTTTAATCAGATATTCCGTTGCTTTCTTTTCTGTTAAATTCTCAGTGCCTCTGTTGCGAATTTCATGTTCGCTAGTGATGTTTGGGTGTACAGAATCATGGGGCTTCTGATTAGGCCACTGTACGGTTATATGCTGTGTATTTGTAATTGTATTTTACCTAGATGTATTTGTATATATAGCTTCTTTTCTGGTTATTACAGTTTGATTTTGATTGATGATGGCACCATTTTCTGTCCAAAAGAAGATTTTATTCCACATTTTTAAATGTTTAGAGCCTCATTAAATATTCAAAATGGTGGCGTTGTCTACAAAATATCTGAAATCTTTAAATGTCATTAACTTTCTTATGTCTTATCTGTTTGATCAAATTTGCATCAAAATGCATGGTTTATCAAGATCCTTTATTTTAGATGCATTCTTTGACAACCTTGCTTTTCCCTTTATATTATTGTACCAGTCCAAGAACCTTTTATTGTACCAGCCTAAAGACACTTCATTATTGAATAATTTCCATTTTCCATTTATTTATTCAGTTTTTAGCACAATATGCCATTTGCATAACAATATATGAGAAGAGCAAGTACAAGTGTACAAAAACATATATAAATACAAGAAGGCCCAGAGGGCCCTAATTCGCTCACCTGAGTGTCATTGTCTCTAGTATATTCTAAAAGACTATGGTTTCTCTTCACAGGACTATGTATGTTTATGTTTGTTTGTGTTGAGGTTTTACGGCACAGTCAACCCAATGGGGTCATGTCCAGTGCGGTCAGTTTACCTAACCCCATGTTTACTGGGCAGGCTTAGTCCTCTAAGCGGTTAACCAGTATTGTGCACAATCTTTCGCCTGAAACTGACAACAGTTACTGCCCTTCTTGACTCAGCGGAAGGGAGAGAATGACAGTAGAAAATATTCCATGATCAATCTCCACGAAAGAATGTTGCTGATCTCGACAGGGTTGAACCCGCGACCTCCTGGTCTCCAGTCGGACGGCGCATCCAACTGAGCCACCAAGGCCGGCTATGTATATTTAAAATTTGTTGAAAATGAATGTTTTCAGATGACTGGCTGGAGATTGAAGAACTGTGTTATACAGGCCTTAGGAGGAATGTGATGGTGCTTGGCACAGATAAAAGCATGTTGGCTTGTACAGTTTTATAGGCCTGGGGGAAAGGGGGGGGCCGGTGCTTGACAGAAGCAAGATCCCATGGTGCCTTAGTTTTTTTTCTTTTATTTTTAGCTCTGGCTGCCACCTTGTTCAGCAGAGCAGGACGGTTTGAGCAATTCTGGTAAAGGATCACCCAAGGAACATTCTTGTGAAATTACTGAAAAATCTGTCCAGCAGTGTCAGAAGAGAAGTCTTTCAAAGCAAAATTTGCAATTTATGTATGTTAACTTTTATAGAAAATCAGCCACTTTTATGGCATTTGAAGGCCTGATGAACAGATGGATGAATGAATGAACAGACAAACCAAACATAGGGGAATCTGGATACTTTGGATTGATATCTAACACCATACCAAATATTAAGTAAACCCATCATTTTGTTAGAAAAATATGAACTCTCTAAATATTTTAAAATAAAAGTTATGACACATAAACTCAAAATGTGTTTCATAGACCTTAAAGTCATGGGCATGGGTAATGATAATTTATGGCATTTTTTTTATTTCTGCTTCAATACTTAGAATGGGGCTATCCTATATAAGTCTATGTAAAAAAATAAACTTTCAAGATGGCCGCCATCTTGGATTTCCGATCAAAATGATTTTAGCTATTTTTTTTATCTACAAGTCACCCCAACGCTTCCTACCAAGTTTCAAGTCAATTGGCCTTTCCCTTCAGGAGAAGAAGCGAAGAATAGATTTTCAAGATGGCCACCATCTTGGATTACCAATAGGGACGATTTTAGCCACCATCTTGGATTACCAATAGGGACGATTTTAGCTATTTGTGATCTATAAGTCACCCCGATGCTTCCTTCCAAGTTTCAAGCCAATAAGCCTTTTGGTTTAGGAGAAGAAGTGAAAAATAGATTTTTAAGATTGCCGCCATGGTAGCCATCTTGGATTTCCGATCAGAACGATTTTAGCTATTTTTTACCTACAAGTCTCCCTGATGCTTCCTACCAAGTTTCCAGTCAATTGGCTTATCAGTTTAGGATAAGAAGAGAAAAATAAATTTTCAAGATGGCTGCATGGTGGCCATCTTGGATTTCCGATCAGAACGATTTTAGCTATTTATGACCTACAAGTCACCCCCAAGTTTCGCGAGTCTATTGGCCTTTCAGTTCAGGAGAAGAAGCGAAAAATCGATTTTCAAGATGGCCGCACCGCTACGCGCCGCACAGCGGCCATCTTGTATTTCAAACAGGGATGATTTTAGCTATTTTTTTATCTACAAGTCACTCCGATGCTTCCTATCCAGTTTAAAGTCAACTAGACCATGAAGTGAGCATATGCTCACTAATACCCCCGGCCATGGCCATCAGTGATAACATGGTTTCAATATTTTGCCATTAGCCAGAACAACAAAGGGAAATAACTCTAAGTGACCTGACCCCACAGCCCCTATTTTCTTTCACACAATACAACTATACAACTAGTCATACTCGTCATGTGTACAAAATTTCAAGATTCTAAATATAGTACGGTAGTTCTTGAGAAACCTTTGACCCAAAATAAATGTTAACTCACAGACACACAGAAAAGACAACAAGGGAAATAAGTCTAAGTGACCTGATCCCACAGCCCCTATTTTCTTTCCCACAATACAACTAGTCATATTTGTCATGTGTACAAAATTTCAAGATTCTAGGTATAGTAGTTCTTGAGAAATCTTTGACATAAAATAAATGTTAACTCACAGACATACAGCAAAGACAACAAAGGAAAATAACTCTAAGTGACCTGATCCCACAGCCCCTATTTTCTTTCACACAAAACAACTAGTCATACTTGTCATGTGTACAAAATTTCAAGATTCTAGGTATAGTAGTTCTTGAGAAATCTTTGACACAAAATAAATGTTAACTCACAGACACACAGAAAAGACAAAAACTATATACCCTCTTAGCATACTTTGTATGCCAGGGGTATAATAAGCCTTTCAGTTCAGGAGAAGAAGTGAAAAATAGGTTTTCAAGCTGGCCACTATGGCTGCCATCTCGGATTTCCGATCCGAATGATTTTAGCTACTTTTGCTCTATAAGTCACCCTGATGCTTCCTACCAAGTTTCGAGTCAATTGGCTTTTGGGTTTAGGAGAAGAAGTGAAAAATAGATTTTCAAGATTGCTGCCATGACAGCCATCCTGGATTTCTGACTGGAATGATTTTATCTATTTTTGATCTACAAGTCACCCCAATGCTTTCTACCAAGTTTGGCATCAACTGGCCTTTCGGTTCAGGAGAAGAAGCGAAAAATAGATTTTCAAAATGGTGGCCATCTTGGATTTCCGATCGGAACTATTTTAGCTATTTTTGATCAACAAGTCACCCCGATGCTTCCTACCAAGTATCGAGTCAATTGGCCCAGGGATGTAAGCGGAGCAGGCTTTTAAAGCAATTGTTGACACCACAAGATGGACGACGAACGACGGATATTGACTGACCACAACAGCTCACCATGAGCACCTTGTGCTCAGGTGAGCTAACAAGCAACTTGATATGTCGGGATTGTAAGCAAGACAGCTTGTAGAATACAGTATTAGCTATAATTAGTAATACCTCTCTCATTTATATCTCTGAATTAGAAAGCAACAATAACAATATAAAAGATTTTTTAGAAAAAAAAACATATGTCTCCCCCCACATCCCCGCCAGAGTTGTCATTCTTGTTGGTGACATGTTGTCTCGTCCTGTTCTACATTTTTACTAAGAATCATCAAAATATTGTAGAGTTTCTAGATGGCCGCCATGATGGTCATCATGGATTTCCGATCGGAATGATATTAGCTATTTTTGATCTACAAGTCACCCCGATGCTTCCTACCAAGTATCAAGTTAATTGGCCTAGGGGTGTAGGAGGAGTAGGCTTTTAAAGCAATTGTTGATGCAGCATGCGGCACAACGGACGCATGACGGAGGATGGACACTGACTGACCACAATAGCTCACTATGAGCACTTTATGCTCAGGTGAGCTAACTAGAGCAAGTCGATGGCACGCCATCGCATATTCTGGCGCCAGCGCCATCACATATCTCCGTGCACATCAAAATTCCAAATGCGTTCCTCCAGTCCTCATCCACAGAGCTATCGCCTGTGGAAGTTTTAAAATTCTTGCTTAAATGGTCTAGGAGCAATGGTGTGACATTACAGATGGACGTACAGATGGACAGCCAGACCTAGGTACGGACGGCTGGACGGACAAATGGGGGTATAACAATATCCCTGCTTTTTCTTCAAAAAGCGTGGGAATAAAAACAAAACAAGAGGGCCCAGAGGGCCCTAATTCACTTACCTGAGTGTCATTATCTCTAGTATATTCTAAAAGACTATGATTTCTCTTCATAGGACTATGTATGTTTAAAATTTGTTGAAAAGAATGTTTTCGGATGACAGGCTGGGGGATGCTGGACAGAGGCATGATCGCATGGTCCTTATTTTGAATAGGCATGTGAACTAGATGAAGCTATGTAACCAAATATCAAAAGCCAGGGTCTTCTGGTTTCAAACAAAAAGATTTTTAAAAGTTTTCCCTATATAAGTATATATAAAACAAGATGGCGGCCATGGCAGCCATCTTGGATTTCCAATAGGGACGATTTTAGCTATTTTTGATCTACAAGTCACCCCGATGCTTCCTACCAAGTTTAAAGTCAACAAGCAAATTCCATGGGGAATTTATGTCCCCCGCCTTATTTTTATTTGAGGTTTAAAAATGGTAAAGTTAACCAGAGGACCATTGGTCCTGTATCAATTACCTAAGTATTGAAGCAGGAAACCAGTGATAAAAAATAATTTCAAGATTCTGAAAAAGCCACATGCATATCTTCAGACCACCTGTAAAGTTTCAAAGGATCAGCTTAAAACTGTAGTAGGAGTTACGGGGTCAAGGTACCTACTCCCTATATGCTTCTGTAGTATTAGAACTAAAAAAATGTCTAAGTTAAAAATGCAGAAAAAGTGGTAAAAAATTATTTCAGGATTCTGAAAAAATCCACATGCATATCTTCAGGCCATCCTAAAAGCCCTTGTAAAGTTTCAAAAGGATCAGACAAAAAACGTGGGAGGAGTTAAGGGGACAAGGTACCTGCACCCTATACATTCTGTAATATTAGAACTCGCCATCCTAAAGCCCATGTAAAGTTTCAAAAGGATCGGTCAAAAACTGTGGGAGGAGTTAAGGGGACAAGGTACCTACTCCCTATAGACTTCTGTAATATTAGAACTCAAAAAATGTCTAAGTTCAAAACGTGTAAAAAGTGATAAAAGCTAATTTCAGGATTCTGAAAAAACCACATGCATATCTTCAAACCATCCTTTAAGCATCTGTAAAGTTTCAAAAGGATCAGCCAAAAACTGTGGGAGGAGTTAAGGGGACAAGGTACCTACTCCCTATACGCTCCTGTAATATTAGAACTCAAAAAATGTCTATGTTCAAAATGTCTAAAAAGTAATAAAAATTAATTTCAGGATTGTGAAAAAACCACATGCACATCTTCAGACCATCTTTAAAACACCTGTAAAGTTTCAAAAGAATCGGCCAAAAACTGTGGGAGGACTTAAGGGGACAAGGTACGTGCTCCCTATACACTTCTGTAGTATTAGAACTCAAAAAATGTCTAAGTTAAAAATGCCGAAAAAGTGATTAAAAATTATTTCAGGATTCTGAAAAAACCACATGCATATCTTCAGGCCATCCTGAAAGCCCATGTAAAGTTTCAAAAGGATTGGCCAAAAACTGTGGGAGGAGTTAAGGGGACAAGGTACCTACTCCCTATACGCTTCTGTAATATTAGAACTCAAAAAATGTCTATGTTCAAAATGTCTAAAAAGTAATAAAAATTAATTTCAGGATTCTGAAAAAACCACATGCACATCTTCAGACCATTCTTAAAACACCTGTAAAGTTTCAAAAGAATCAGCCAAAAACTGTGGGAGGAGTTAAGGGGACAAGGTACCTGCTCCCTATACAATTCTGTAGTATTAGAACTCAAAAAATGTCTAAGTTAAAAATGCGGAAAAAGTGATAAAAAATTATTTCAGGATTCTGAAAAAAACACATGCATATCTTCAGGCCATCCTAAAAGCCCATGTAAAGTTTCAAAAGGATCGGCCAAAAACTGTGGGAGGAGTTAAGGGGACAAGTTACCTACTCCCTATAGACTTCTGTAATATTAGAACTCAAAAAATGTCTAAGTTAAAAATGCGGAAAAAGTGATAACAAATTATTTCAGGATTCTAAAAAACCACATGCAAATCTTCAGACCATCCTTAAAACACCTGTAAAGTTTCAAAAGGATCGGACAAAAACTGTGGGAGGAGTTAAGGGGACAAAGTACCTACTAAAAACTTGGAACCACGCTCCACGCACCACGCACCACGCGCCATGGGCCACGCACCACGGAAAACCAAAAACAGTGTCCCTCCACTTTTCTTCAAAAAGGCGGGGGACAATAAGCCTTTCGATTCCGGAGAAGCAAAAAATAGATTTTTCAAGATGGCCCCCATGGCAGACATCATAGATTTCCGATCAGAAAGATTTTAGCTATTTTTGACCTGTAAGTCAACCTGATGCTTCCTACCAAGTTTTGAGTCAATTGGTTTTTTCAGTTTAGGAGAAGAAGCGAAACATATATTTTCAAGATGGATGGATTTCCGATCAGGATGATTTTAGCTATTTTTATCTATAAATCATCACAATGCTTCCTACCAAGTTTCGAGTCTACTGACCTTTCAGTTCAGAAGAAGAACGAAAAATAGAGTCTACTGACCTTTCAGTTCAGAAGAAGAACGAAAAATAGATTTTCAAGATGGCCACCATGACGGCCATCTTGGATTTCCAATAGGGACGATTTTAGCTATTTTGATCTATATGTCACCCAAATGCTTCCTACCAAGTTTGGTGTCAATTGGCTTTTGGGTTTTGGAGAAGAAGCGAAAAATAGATTTTCAAGATGGCCGCCATCATGGATTTCCGATCGGCACGATTTTAGCTATTTTTTATCTACAAGTCATCCCGATGCTTCCTACCTAGTTTAAAGTCAATAAGCCTTTAGGTTCAGGAGAAGAACTGAAAAATAGATTTTCAAGATGGCCATGGCCATCTTGGATTTCCGATCGGAACGATTTTAGCTTTTTTTTTATCTATAAGTCACCCCAATGCTTCCTAGCAAGTTTGGAGTCAATTGGCTGTTGGGTTTAGGAGGAGAAGCGAAAAATAGATTTTCAAGATGGCTACCATGGTGGCCATCTTGGATTTCTGATCGGCTCGATTTTAGCTATTTTTGATCTACAAGTCACTCTGATGATTCCTAGCAAGTCTGGAGTCAATTGGCTTTTGGGGTTAGGAGAAGAAGCAAAAAATAGATTTTCAAGATGGCTGCCATAGTGGCCATCTTGGATTTCCGATCGGCACGATTTTAGCTATTTTTGAAGTCAATTGGCCTTTTGGTTCAGGAGAAGAAGAGAAAAATAGATTTTCAAGATGGCTGCCATGGTGGCCATCTTGGATTTCCGATCAGAACGATTTTACCTATTTTTGATCTATAAGTCACCCCAATGCTTCCTACCAAGTTTGGAGTCAACTGGCTTTTGGGTTTAGGAGAATCGAAAAATAGATTTTCAAGATAGCTGGCATGGCGACCATCTTGGATTTCCAAGCGTCATGATTTTAGCTATTTTTGATCTACAAGTTACCCCGATGATTCCTAGCAAGTTTGGAGTCAACTGGCCTTTCGGTTCAGGAGAAGAAGCGAAAAATAGATTTTCAAGATGGCGGCCATCTTGGATTTCAGATCGAAATGATTTTAGCTATTTTTGATCTACAAGTCACCCCGATGTTTTCTACCAAGTATCGTGTCATGTCATCTCATCCTGTTCTACAAAAGTATCATAACAAGAGGGCCATGATGGCCCTATATCGCTCACCTGAGTATCACAGCACTCAAGGAGAATATGACTTAATCAGAGGAACATTTCTGCGAAATTATTTTGAAATCAGGCCATAGGCCTAGGAGGAGATGTTGTTTAAAGGTTTTTCTATTTTTAGCTCTGGTGGTCATTTTGTTCAGCAAAGCAGAACCATTTTAGCAATTTTGGTAAAGGGGTATTAGAGGAACATTTCTGTGAAATTATTTTGAAATCGGGCCCTTGACCTAGCAGGAGATTTGTTTAAAGATTTCTTTTTTTTTTGCTCTGAATGCCATTTTGTTTAGCAGAATGGCACCATTTTAGCAATTTTGGTAGAGGGTCTCTCAAGAAACATTCCTGTAAAATTATTTCAAAATCCATTAAGGTTTAGGAGGAGATGTCTTTTAAGTAAATTGTTGACAGACGTTTGACAGTCTATGCCCTTTTTCTATTTTTAGCTCTGGTGGCCATTTTGTTAAGTCAAAGGGAACCATTTTAGCAATTTTGGTCAAGGGACATAAGAGGAACATTTCTGTGAAATTATTTTGAAATCCTAAGAGGAGATGTTGTTTAAAGCTTATTCTATTTTTAGCCCTGGTGGCCATTTTGTTCAATGGAGCAGTACCATTTTAGCAATTTTGGTAAAGGGGCATTAGAGGAACATTTCTGTGAAATTATTTTGAAATTGGGCCATTGGCCTGGGAGGAGATGTCCTTTAAAAGTTTTTTTTCTTTTTAGCTCTGGAGGCCATTTTGTTCAGCCAAGTGGAACCATTTTAGCAATTTTGGTAGAAACATAATATAAACATAGAAACACAATTTCATGGAGAAAAGTACAATATTTATTTTGCTACCTGGTTTATATGGATCACTGAATAATATCAAGGAACATTCCTGTAAAATTATTTCAAAATCGCTTATCCCGTTTAGGAGGAGATGTCTCTTATATAAGTAGATTGTTGACAGACACATGACAGTCTATGCCCTTTTTCTTTTTTTAGCTCTAGTGGCCATTTTGTTCAGCCAAACAAAACCATTTTAGCAATTTTGGTAAAGGGTCATAAGAAGAACATTTCTGTGAAGTTATTTTGAAATCCGGTCATAGGCCTAAGAGGAGGTTGTTTAGAGGTTTTCTACTTTTAGCTCTGACCGCCATTTTGTTTAGCAGAGTGGAACCACAGAGCAGAACCATTTAGGCAATTTTGGTAGAGGGTCATCTATGGAACAGTCCTGTGAAATTATTTCAAAATTCATTCAGTGGCCTAGGAGATGTTGTTTTAAGGTTTTTCTATTTTTAGCTCTGGTGGCCATTTTGTTTAGCTGAGTGAAACCGTTTAGGCAATTTTGGAAGAGGGTCACCCAAGTAACATTCCTGTAAAATTATTTCAAAATCCATTCACTGGTTTAGGAGGAGATGTCTTTTAAATAAACTGTTGACAGACGTAAGACACACGATGGATGACACACAACGGACGAAGGTGGTCACAATAGCTCACCTTGAGCCTTTGGCTCAGGTGAGCTAAAAATATTCCAGAGGGTATTTGACTTACAGAGCAGACGTGAAATCAATGCATAATCACTGTCAAATATAACAAAGGGAGATAATGCCAAAAGTAAGAAAGGCAGAGTTGTCAGTCTTGTATGCAACACATCATCTAGTCCTGTTCTACATTTCTAAGAAGTACCATCAAAATATTCCAAAGGGTATTTGAGTTACAGAGCAGACAGGAAATTTAGTTCAAACAAAACAAAGGGAGATAACTCCAAAAAGTAAGAATACAAAAGTTGTCATTCTTGTACACAACACATCATCTAATCCTGTTCTACATTTCTACCAAGTCTCATAAAAATATTCCTAAGAGTATTCAACTTAAAAAACGGACATGAAATCAATGCATAATCACTATCAAACTAACAAAGGGAGATAACGCCAAAAGTAAGAAAGCCAGAGTTGTCATTCTTGTAGGTGACATGTTGTCTCATCCTGTTCTACATTTCTACCAAGTATCATAAAAATATTCCAGATGTTATATACATGGTGTTCAATTATTTTAAGCATCATGTTTACTATGTTTCCATTAATAACTTTATTTACAATGTTTCCATAAATAACTTTCTGGAACAAAATGTTTACAATAACATGTTGTTTATGTCCTTGATTCTGGACCAAAAACAGTATGTACTCCCACCTTTCGAGGGGGGGGGGGGGGGGACATAATTTATCAAGCAGTAGCTGTAAATCAGCTGGAGATTCGGAAAATAAAATCTACTTATCCTGTCCTTTAAGAGTTTTTCTATTTTTTTTGCTCTGGTAATCATTTTGTTCAGCAGAGCAGAACCATTCTGGCAATTTTGGTAAAGGGGGATAAGAGGAACATTTCTGTAAAATCATTTTGAAAATCATTTTGAAATCAGGCCACTGGCCAAGGAGGAGATGTCATTTAAAGCTTTTTTTCTCTATTTTTAGCTCTTGTGGCCATTTTTTTCAGCCAAGCAGAATTTTTTTAGCAATTTTGGAAACGGGCCCTAAGAGGAACAATTCTGTGAAATAACTTTGAAATCAGGACACAGGCTGCTGCGGAGATGTCTAAAAGATTTTTTTTTATTTTTAGCTCCAGCAGCCATTCTGTTAAGCTAAGCAGAACCATTCTGGTGGAGGGCCACTGGAGGAACACTTCTGGGCAAATATTTTGAAATCAGGCAATTGGCCAAGGACGATATGTCGTTTGAAGATTTTCTATTTTTAGCTCTGGCAGCCATCTTGTTCAATGGCACAGAATCATTGCAGCCATCTTGGATTTCTGATCGACACAATTATAGCTTGTTTCAATCCAGAAGTCATCCTGTTGTTACAGAGCAAGTTTCATCTCAAGGTGACCAAAGGTTTGGGAAGAGATGTCGAAAATTGATTTTCAAGATGGCAGCTGTGGTGGCCATCTTGGATTTTCTATCGGCTCATTCAGCTAATATGTATCTATTAAGCGCCCTAATGCTCGTCAAGTTTCGATTCAACTGGATTATAGAGGAGATGTCCAAAATATGAATTCTCAACATTTTTTCCATATAAATGTATAGAGCCCATACAAATGCATGGGGAAGCAAATTTGACCTTGCCATAAAAAGGTTAAACGTCAGGATAAGACCTTCATTTTAGCAACTTTGGTAGATCTCCTGTCCACAATGATTTGTGCAAAGATTAGGCCACAGGGCTTATTTGGTTCTTGAGAAGAAGATTTTTAAACATTTTTACCATATATGGGCATGGCAGCCATCTTGGTCAATGGACAATGACCATTTTAGCAATCTTTTATTCCCCTGCCCCAAGGAGGCTCCACATGAAATTAGAGCAACATTAGCCCAGAGGCTTCATAAGAGAAGTCATTTGAAATCATCACCATTTTTTTCCATACAAATGTATAGGGCCCATACAAATGCATATGGAAGCAAACTTGACCGCACCATAAAAAGGTCAAACGTCAATGCAAGACCATCATTTTAGCAACTTTGGTAGAGCTCCGGTCCCTGATGATTTATGCAAGGATTCAGCCCCAAAGTATCCTTGGTTCTGGAGAAGAAGATTTTTAAAGGTTTTTACCATATATGGACATGGCGGCCATCTTGGTCAATGGACTGCAATCATTTTAGCAATCTTTCATTGCCCTGCCCCAAGGAGGCTCCACATGAAATTTGAGCAAAATTGGCCCAGACGCTTCAGAGGAGAAGTTGTTTGAAATTCTCAACATTTTTCCCATACAAATGTATAATGCCCATACAAATGCATAGGGAAGCAAATTTTACCTTGCTATAAAAAGGTCAAATGTCAATGTACAACATTTATTTTAGCAACTTCTGTAGACTTCCTGTCCCTGATGATTTGTGCAAAGATTCAGCCCCAAGGCATCTTTGGTTCTGGAGAAGAAGATTTTTAAAGGTTTTTACCATATATGGGCATGGTGGCCATCTTGATCAATGGACAGCGACCATTTTAGCAGTCTTTTTTTTCCCCTATCCTAAGGAGGCTCCATATGAAATTTGAGCAAAATTGGCCCAGCGACTTCAGAGGAGAAGTCCTTTGAAAATGTTAACAACGGACGGACGGATTTCTATTCTAGCAATTCGGGTTTAGGGGCTACATCCCATTGTAAATTTCCATAGGGTTTTAAGGCAATAAGCTCCCTAACCCAAAGGTTTATAATGTATCTTAACAGAGGAAAGCATAATGTGGTTACAAAATTGAACCCCCTAACCCTAAATGTTGGCTCGAACACACGGATGGACGGACGGACACTATAGCTCATCCTAGCTCAGGTGAGCTAAAAATTGGACATTCTGTTCATATTATACCAGTCTGAGAACCCTTCATAATTATACATACCCTGAATATGAAGTTTTTAAAAGTAAAATATATTTTAACTAGCAATACTTAATCTATAGATGATGTGCTATTTTATTCTGTATTTCAAACCTTCCACAGAAAAAATGAGTCAGTTGTCTTAAAGAGTCTTAATCCAGAAGGTCCCTTTAAGCAGTTACCTGTGTGATGTCACTATGTCAGTTTCTTTGAAGGATAAAACTAGAATTTTGTTTTTCTAGAAAAACGTATGTGTCTCCCCCATTTTTGGTGTCATACTGTACATTCAGCGAACATTTATATTAAATATTGAGATTCCAAGGGAAATAACTCAAAAAGTATAAATACAAGAGTTATGGTTCTTGTGCTTTGCACGTTGTCTAATGTTGATTGATATTCATATTAAGTTTCGTAAAGATATCTTGAACGGTTTTCAAGTTATACAGTGGACACGTTTTTTATGGACAAAGTTCCAAGGGAAATAATTCAAAATGTATAAATGCAAAGTATGGTTCTTGCACTCTGCATGTCGTCTAATGTTGATTAATATTTACATGAAGTTTCTTGAAGATATCTTGAGCAGGTTTCAAGTTGCAGAGCGGACACTATTTTGTGACGGACGAAGTTCCAAGGGAAATAACTCAAAAAGTATAAATGCAAGAGTTATGGTTTTTGTGCTCTGCATGTCGTCCAATGTTGACTGATATTTATATGAAGTTTCATGAAGATAGCTTCAATGGTTTTCAAGTTATAGAGCAGACATGATTTTGTGACACAGTCCAAGGGAAATAACTAAAAAAGTATAAATGCAAGAGTTATGGGTCTTGCACTCTGCATGCCGTCTAATGTTGATTGATATTTATATGAAGTTTCGTGAAGACAGCTTGAACTGTTTTCAAATTATACAGCAGATACGATTTTGTGACAGTCCAAGGGAAATAACTCAAAAAGTATAAATGCAAGAGTTATGGTTCTTGCGCTCTGCAGGTCATCTAATGTTGTAGGATATTTATATGAAGTTTTGTGAAGATAGCTTGAACTGTTTTCAAGTTACAGAGTGGACATGATTTTGTGACAGAGTCCAAGGGAAATAACTCAAAAAGTATAAATGCATGAGGTATGGTTCTTGTGCTCTGCAAGTCGTCTAATGTTGATTGATATTTATATAAAGTTTTGTGAAGATTGCTTAAATGGTTTTCAAGTTATAGAGTGGACACGATTTTGTGATAGAGTCCGAGGGAAATAATTCAAAAAGTAAAAATACAAGAGTTATGGTTCTTGCACTCTGCACGTCGTCTAATGTTGAAGGATATTTATATGAAGTTTCGTGAAGATAACTTGAACTGTTTTCAAGTTATACAGCAGACACGATTTTGTGACAGAGTCCAAGGGAAATAACTCAAAAAGTATAAATGCAAGAGTTATGGTTCTTGTGCTCTGCAGGTCGTCTAATGCTGAAGATATTTATATGAAGTTTCATGAAGATAGCTTGAACTATTTTCAAGTTATAGAGCGGACACGATTTTGTGACAGAGTCCAAGGAAAATATCTCAAAAAGTATAAATATGAAGTTTCGTGAAGATAGCTTGAACGGTTTTCAAGTTATAAAGCGGACACGAGTGTGACAGACAGACAGACGTCCGGGGGAAAAACAATATGTCTCCCAACCTCAAAGTGGGGAGACATAACAATATAACTGAGCTATGCGGGGAGGGAGGTGAGGTTCTCTTATCTATAGGTTAAGTACGAGGTTCGTGCAAAAAGTTCTGTCACTAATAGGCTTCCTTAGTTTTATCCCAGGTATATTTTAAAATGCTTCACTGCATTTGAATGGTGTGCTGAATAGCTAACGATACCTGTTCATTTCGTGCAAATTGCTTTCCAACTGACCGAGTTATTTCAAACTTAAATAGATACAGTCATATACACTGACCAATTTACTTGTTACATTGGAACATGGACCAGAAGACTGAAATTCGTAGCGATATTAAATGCCACAGTAGTCTTAATATAGATTCAAAGCAGATATTTAATGAATAGTCTGGTATATATGGACCCCAGACCATTTCAATGCGCACAGTTTTCAGGTGGGTTAAAGCTTTTAAAGCTGGGAAATTTTCTGTTGAAGATGATACCCATCCTGGAAGGCCTAAAACCTCTGTTACCAAGGCTAACATTGCTGCTGTAAAGATTGTGGTCGAACAGGATGCGCGATTGTCTGTCAAAGATATAACTAGTTGTACTGGCATATCAGAAGGCATTATGCAAACAATTCTGAAAAAGTGTTTGGACCTGAGAAATGTTTGCGCTAGGTGGGTATCTCATTTGCTCACTGAGGAGCAAAAGACACAACACCTTAAAAGTGCCCGGGAACTTTTGAAAACATAAAAAGGCTGTTTGTTTGTGTTGAGGTTTTACAGCCCAGTCAACCCAATGGGGTCATGTCGAGCGTGGTCAGTTTACCTAACCACACGTTTACTGGGCAGGCTTTGTCCTCTAAGCGGTTAACCAGTATTGTGCACATTCTTTCGCCAGAAACTGACAACTGCCCTTCTTGAATCAGCGGAAGGGAGAGAATGACCGTAGAAAATATTTCATGATCAATCTCCACGAAAGAATGTTGCAAATAAAAAGGCTGTAATAGTCGGGTTATTTCTAACTTGCTAACAGGTGATGAAACCTGGGTGCACATGTTTGAGCCACAAAGAAGGACTGATAATAAGCAATGGAAGCGAAAAGATCAAAAACGCCCATGTAAGAGAACCATAAGTTCGAAAAAGAGGTTGTACGCAATTTTCTTTTATTCAAGTGGGCCAGTCGTTCAAGTGCCTTGTCCATCTGGTCATACAGTCACTGGCCGATTCTACAAGAATTTTGTACTGAAGAAAGAAAGAGTTTTACAATAAGAAACGACCAAGCAAAGGATGGTCAGGAGTCCACCTTTTACATGACAACGCCTCCTCTCATAAGTGTCAGGAGTTACAAAAATGTGTTCCAGTAAAGGGGAAATACTTTGAAGGTTTGTAATAACAAGAGGCCCACGGGCCACAGATCGCTCACCTGAGTGACATAGCCACTGATATGCAACATTTTTCCAATCCTGTCATCGCAACTAATGAAAAGATCATCATTTAAGCAGTTCTTAATTTTGAATAATATATATGGCATGACAGTCAATGGAGTATGATCATTTGAACAAACTCTCAATCACATTTCAACAGTAGGATCAATGTGAAATTTGGTGGCAAATGGCTGTGGTTTCTGAAGAATCATGATTTTATACATGTAAACAGCTCAGTGGCAGGGAATTATAATAAACATAAACAAGATGGCAGTCATCTTGGATTTCCAATCAGAATGATTTTAGCTACTGTTGATCTACAAGTCACCTTGATACTTCCAATCAACTTTGAGTCAATTGGCCTTTCAGTTCAAGGAAAAAGTTCAAAACAGATTTTCAAGAAGGACGCCATGGCCTCAATTTGGGATTTCCTATCGCAACGATATGAGCTATTTTTTATCTACAAGTCACCCCGATGCTTCCTACCAAGTTTCAAGTCAACTGGCCTTTCAGTTCAGAAGAAGAAGGGTAAAAAACAGATTTTCAAAATGGCTGCCATCTTGGATTTCCGATTGGAACGATTTTAGCTATTTTTATATCTACAAGTCATCCTGATGCTTCCTACCAATTTTCAAATCAAATGGCCCTTTGGTTCAGGAAAATAAGCCAAAAAAAGAGTTTCAAATTGTTTGGATTTCCGATCCAAACAATTTAAGCTATTTTAGATCTACAAGTCACCCCAATGCTTCCTACCAAGTTTCGAGTCAAATGGCCTTTCAGTTCAGGAGAAGAACGAAAAATAGATTTTCAAGATGGCTGTCATGGCTGCAATCTAAGATTTCTGATAGGAACGATTTTAGCTATTTTTGATCTACAGGTCACCCTGATTCTTCCTACCTAGTTTAAAGTCAATAAGCCTTTCCGTTCAGGAGAAGAAGTGAAAAATAGATTTTCAAGATGGCCTCCATGGCGGTATTCCTGGATTTCCAATCGGAACGATTTTAGCCATTTTTGATCTATAAGTCACCCCGATGCGACCTACCAAGTTTCAAGTCAATTGGCTTTTGGGTTTAGGAGAAGAAGCGAAAAAAAGATTTTCAAGATGGCCACCATGGGGGCCATCTTGGATTTCAGCTCAACAGGATTTTAGCTATTTTGATCTACAAGTCACCCTGATGCTTCCTACCAAGTTTGGAGTCAATTGGCCTTTCTGCTCAGGAGATGTAGTGAAAAATAGATTTTCAAGATGGTGGCCATGGCAGCCATCTTGGATTTCCGATCGGAATGATTTTAACTATTTTTGGCCTACAAGTCACCCCAATGCCTCCTACCAAGTTTTGAGTCAACAGGCCTTTCGGTGCAGAAGAAGAAGCGAAAAATAGATTTTCAAGATGGCGGCCATGGCGGCCATCTTGGATTTCCGATCCCAACGATTTTAGCAATTTTTGATCTGCAAGTCAGCCTGATGCTTCCTATGAAGTTTGAGTCAACTGACTTTTGGGTTTAGGAGAAGAAGCGAAAAATAGATTTTCAAGATGGCCGCCCATCTTGGTTTTATGATCGGCACAATTTTAGCTATTTTTGATCTACAAGTCACCTGAATGCTTCCTACCAAGTTTAGAGTCAACTGGCCGTTTGGTTCAGGAGAAGCAAAAAACAGATTTTCAAGATGGCTGCCATGGTGGCCATCTTGGATATCTGATTGGCACGATTTTAGCTATTTTTGATCTACAGTCACCCCAATGCCTCTTACCAAGTTTCGAGTCAACTGGCCTTTCGGTGCAGGAGAAGAAGTGAAAAATAGATTTTCAAGATGGCAGCCATTGGGGCCATCTTGAATTTCTGATTGGAATGATTTTAGCTATTTTTGATCTACAAGTCACCCTGATGCTTCCTACTAAGTTTTGAGTCAACTGACTCTTGGGTTTAGGAGGAGAAGTGAAAAATTGATTTTCAAGATGGCTGCCATTGCAGCCATCTTAGATTTCCAATCGGCACGATTTTAGCTATTTTTGATCTACAAGTCACCCAGATGCTTCCTAGCAAGTTTGGAGTCAACTGGCCTTTTGGTTCAGGAGAAGAAGCAAAAAATAGATTTTCAAGATGGCTGCCATGGCGGCCATCTTGGATTTCTGATCAGCACGTATTTAGCCATTATTGGTCTACAAGTCACCCCAGTGCTTCCTACTAAGTTTCGAGTCAAATGGCCTTTCGGTGCAGGAGAAGAAGCAAAAACTAGATTTTCAAGATGGCTGCCATGGTGGCCATCTTGAATTTCTGATCGGCACGTTTTAGCTATTTTTGATCTACAAGTCACCCTGATGCTTCCTAGCAAGTTTGGAGTCAATTAGCCTTTCGGTTCAGGAGAAGAAGTGAAAAATAGATTTTCAAGATGGCAGCCATGGCGGCCATCTTGGATTTCCGATCAGAAAGATTTTAGCTATTTTTGATCTACAAGTCACCCTGATGCTTCCTACCAAGTATCGAGTCAATTGGCCCAGGGGTGTAGGAGGAGTGGGCTTTTAAAGCAATTGTTGACGCACGACGGACACTGACTGACCACAATAGCTCACCATGAGCACTTCGTGCTCAGGTGAGCTAAAAATATGTTTGATAAAACGTAGAACTGAAGTTATCCAAACCCAGTGACAAACTTTTTTGCATGACCCTCGTATTGCTAGTTAAAATATGTTTGACTTTTAAAAACTTCATTTTAACTGCACAATACATTAACCTATAGATAATGTCCTAGAATTTGCAGATTAGGAGGGAGGAGCTCTCCTAGTTCTAACACAAATAATACATATTGAATCCCTAATTTCTTTATTAAGGCTCAGGAAACTCTTAGGAATAAGATACATTCATGATATACAATCCTAAGAATGATCTAAATTCCTACCATATATTTAAGATATTAATTACCTTCATATATGTGACATAGGCTTTGGAGGCTGTCAGTCTTCTCTAGGCGACAAAGGCTCTATTTTCCTGGCCCCCCACCATTTTTTGGGCAACAACAATTGGGCCCAAAGTGTGTAGATTAGCCGCTTGTTGAGACATGTCTCTCAGGTAGAATTTAGCAAAAGTAGAGGATTGATTCCATACTGCTGCTTTGAGTATTTCATTGAGCGGAACTTTATCAAAGAATGCCCAAGAAGCACCATAACTTCATTAGCTTTGAGTTTTAGGAAAGAGATGTCTCTACGGGTGAGTTTCCTATAGGCAAGCTTAATAGTATAAGAACCCATCCGCGAGACCAAAGCCTTAGAGATGTCTTGATTGCCTTTAATTGGTACAAATAATCTAGTTCTATTCTTACAATAAGAACTAGTCATCTTAAGGTAGAATTTTAATGCTCTTATAGGGCATAAAAGTCTATCCAATTGTTCCCTTTTACATGTTCGAGCTAAACTAGGGATAACTATAGGATCTGGGCAAATGGAAAGAAGCTGATTCTTTGCCAAAAACCCAGTTTGAACTATCAATGACACTGAACTATCAGATTGATTGAACCTTAAATGATTTGCATCCATTGTCAAAGCATGAATTTCGCTGCATCTTTTAGCCGTGGCAAGAGCTAATAGAAAGGCTGTCTTAATCGTAACGTGAAGTTTATATGCCTTATGTAGTGGTTCATATGGGACTTTCTGGAGGCAAACTAAGACCCAAGATAAATTCCATTTAGGGGCAAGAGATCTTTCTACTGGGCGTTGCAACTCAAAAGATTTAATTAATTCTGACAAGACTTGGTTGGATCAGACTCTATTACCAGTCTTAAATTTAAGAGTACAGTGGAACCTCGGTAATTCAAACGCCAATTTTTCGAAACTACCGGATTTTTTGAAGACGACTGATGGTCCGGATTTTTTTCACTATAATTTATTGCAAAAATATCACCGATTTTTCGAATTTCAATTTTTCGAAAAAATCAATTTTTCGAACAGATTCGTCGGTCCCAATCAAAGAAATTCATATTAAAATCCCCTGCTAAATTCGAAATTCCAAACTGCCAATCAAGCTCACGCATGATGATCATGATTTCTTTGTGTGGCGAGTTCGATTGTTACATACCCGAGTGACTTCACGGGTTTATTCGCTACAGGTAAATTGGCACCGGATTAACGGTCACACTATTGACTGATGATTGAGTAATGGGTGTCTTTACTTGAGATCGTTAGCAATGATGTCTTATTTGATGTTTTTTAATTGTTTTAATTTTGGGTCATTAATGAACTTTAATGATTTTAAAGATCAGTGATTCATGTAACGTGTAAATACGAAGGATCTGTAATAGTACGGTTACAACAAAAATAACATTTCTGAGACAAATTTCCTGAATGTTTATGGACGTTTTTTAAAGTGAAAGTTATGGCAAAAAGGCGAAACAAAAGTGGCTAGAAACCTGGAGTTAGCCCTTTCAGATCTGTATCAGCCAGTTTTTTGCAGACTGATACAAAGCTTCGCTATCTGTCAACATTTGTCTTTTCTGCACCGTGTTTTGCAAGGTTAAATATTTCGTAACTAAACTGGTTTGTTACTTTACATTTAACCTTCATTTTCGTTATTGTAAATGGTTGTAAATAAAAATATAAGTTCATGTTTTCTTTTTATTTTCTGGTTCCATACGTTGGCCTGTCAAGCGTAAAATGATGATTAGCTCAATCTTAAAACAGCTCATTCTCTTTAATGCTTCGGCAGATGTTCCCATTACTTCAAAGAAATTGAATTAAAAAAAATCCGAACATATCCGAAAACTACCGATTTCGGAAATTCGAACTACCTATAATTCCTGCAGTCCCTTGCACTTCGAATTATTGAGGTTTGACTGTATTAGATATCATGGATCTATAGCCCTTGACAGTACTTACTTATTTGATATTTTTTCTCAGAAAAAAAGGAAATAAGGAAGTCGGCTATTACTGTAAGAGGGGCCAAGACAGAATTAACCTTCTTTCTACAATACCAATTGGAGTATACCACCCATTTTGAATCATAGACTTTCTTAGTAGATGTTCGTCTTGATTTTAAGACAAAGTCTGCAAGGTTTTGAAAAAAATTTTTATCTCTAATTGATTGCTTGATAACTTCCAAGTGTAAAGATCGAGTAATGAAAGATTTGGATGTTGAAACTTCTTTGTGTCAGTAGTTTTGGAAATAGCGGAAGACAAATTGGAGCTGATACTAATAGTTGTAACACCTCGGAAAACCATAGACAATGGGGCCAAAGAGGAACAATAAGAATTATTCTGCACTTAGATTGACGTATCTTGGCTAGAACAGAGGATATCAAAATTGTTGGCGGAAATGCATATGCATGAAGACAATTCCAGTTCATTGACAATGCATCTATCATTAAGGCATGACTGTCCGGAACTGGAGATACATACAACGGGCATTTGTGATTGAATCACGTCGCAAATAAATCTACATTGGGATAATTGAGCATTTGGAAAATGGAGTTCGCTACAGATTGATCCAAAGCCCATTCTGTTTTGAGAGGTCTGTCCAATATCTAAAGGAGGTCTGCCAATATATTGAATCTGACTGGAATATATGACAAACTCTGATCATGATATCGTGTTCCAGACACCAATGGAGGATCTCCTATACCTCTACGCATTGGTTGGGAGACTGTGTTCCTCCTTGTTTGTTGATATAGGAGACCACTGTTGTATTGTTTGTAGAGATCATAACACAAGAGTGGTGTATGTATTTTATGGCTTTCTTCAGTGCTAAACAAATGGCCATCATTTCCAGAATATTGATATGGAGCTGGGATTAATCTTCCCACCAGCAAACATGAAAGGATAGTTTCATGGGCTAGAGATGAGCTCCCCATCCATAATGACTGGCATCCCTAAAGAGGAATGTATTGGGATTTGAAAGATGAATGGATGTTCCCTGAACAAAGCGATTACTGTCCATCCACCATTTCAAATGGAATCGAATTATAATGTTGATCAAAGCCTGATGATTGAGAGGAAGAATGTGAGATCTCCAGACAGATAAGAGACACATTTGAAGTGGTCGTAAGTGTAGTCTGCCTAGGAGAACGAAGTCTACAGCTGCAATGAGTTTGCCCAAAAGAGAAACGAAAGTTCATGCTGAAATTTGAGTCTGAGAAAGGAACAGTTTGATAGTCAGAAGTAGAGAATCGACTCAGTCTGCTGGTACCCTGACTATATTCTGCTGAGTCAGAAATTCCATCCCTATAAACGTGAATTTCTGGGATGGTATCGAATCTGACTTCTCTAGATTTGGAATGAACCCTAGACTCTGCACAGTTTAGGGCAATATATTGTATGACATACTAGCCAGTTGCGAATTAGATCTCTTATAAGCCAACCGTCTAGGTACGGAAGTAACAGAATGGCGTTGACACAAGTGGGCTGCTATTACATCCATCAGTCTGGTGAAAATCCACTGTCTTAGGGACATTTCAAAGGGTAAGGCTGTGAACTGGAAGACCTGATCTTTGAAAATGAACCTAGGATGCTTTCTGGATCGAGGGTGAATCGGAACATGTAGGTAAGCATCTGTCAGGTCTATGGAGACAGTCCAATCGTTGACCAATATTGATTATCGTACCAAATTGACGGTCTCCATCTTGAATGGTCATTTCCTTATATACTGATTTAGCAGAGAAAGATCTATTATCAGACGTAACTTTCTGTTCTTTTTTGGAACAAGAAATAACCGGGGAAAACAACGGGAGTTCCCGGATCTTGTACCCTTTCCACTGCCCGTTTCTGGAGAAGTTCCGCAATCTCTTCTCGCAGTAACGAGGAGGAAGACTGACTCAGACTTATTGGAACTGATGAAAGAGGGGAAGTTGACCTGAATGGTATCCTAAAACCGTCTTGAACGATAGAGAGGACCCATTTGTTATTTGTTAATTCTCCCCATTGTTCCACAAAGTGGGCCAATCTTCCTCCCACTGGAATATCTGGGCATGGCAAGATAGGCAGTGGAAAGGGTTGGCTTTCAGAACTTTGTGGAAGAAGAGGCTTGTTTAGAGGAGGGGAACTGTCTTGTGTTACTACCCCTCTTATTATAGTCCTTTCTAGTACCGAACATAAAAGAATGGGTTTGAGTTTCAGACCTGTATGGTTGTGTTTGTTTAGGTCTAGCTGATTTACTTGGCTGTTTAGGTCTTTTAAACAGTCCTGTAGCTGAATAAGAAGACTTTTGTTGCTGTAAATTAGTACTGGCTGAGGAAGATGCTATAAATCTCTGTTGTTGCGCTTCGTAATTAGATTTAGCAACTTCTTTGATTTTATTATCAAGCAAGGTTTTTGCATTAATTGGAGCATTCCTAAGTTTGTAACCTGAATTCTCCAATAATAACTTTGATGTGGCTGTTGCTGCATCACGTCTAGCTTGAAATAGCTTTGTGGTGAGAAAAGTGGACATTGCTGTTGAATATCCAATGGATTTAGCCACAGCCTCCAAGAGTCTAGACAGAGCTGTGACTGACATGGACTCTTGTTGGAGACATAAGTAGGCTGCAGAAGAGAAAAAATCCGCATGTGAATTGATCGCCACTAATTTGAGAGCCCAGATTTCTAGATTTTTAACTGGGACGGAACATCTTCTCCTGCTAGAAATGTCCGACAGCGAAGCGTTGGCTTCTAGCTGGGGAATATTCTCCGTGTGAAAATATTGGTTATGGCATTTATAGTATTTCATCGGTGCCAATGACGAAACTAAATGCTGAGGACAGAGCCAGTCTTTACCACAATTTTCAGAGTCTATTTTGTTCTCTATAAATTTAGTGGTACACTTCAACCTCTTTATAACACAGTTCATTATAACACGGTTTTGGATATAACACGGTTCAAAGATGGATCCAAAAAATGCATAGATTATATTGAAAAATGACCATAAATTTTCATTTTTCAATATAATCTATACATTTTTGTTTGGCTATAACACGATTGTTTAACTAACATGGTTTATGCTATGGACCCCGACAATCATGTTGTAAAGAGGTTGTGGTGTACCTTCCACTATTTCTGACTGTGGGAGAACTAATAATGGAGCCTCTCTAGCCTCCATTAAGTGCTCGATTCCAGACAGTGGTTTTGCAGGAGTATGTTCCTCTGTCGGCTTAGGATATAACTCCTGTGGAAGTAGTCTGAATACTTCATTGATAGATCTGTCAAAGGACCAGATTTCTGACTCGGAACTGGATCATGTGTCCCTTGAAGATTGTTGCACCACATTCTCAGAATGTATGATAGATGTCTGTTCTATAGTCCTATCAGGTTGCAGTGTTGTCGGAACTTCCTCAACTTGAGGAGATTGTCTAGTTCTTTTATATCTACCATAATCATAACTAGAAGATGAAGAAGAAGACAACGTCGAATGTCTTCTTCTCCTCTTGTGTGAATGTTTGGACCTCTTTGATCTTTTGCTTCTCCTTTGAGAAGCCAAACTTCTCCTTTGAGAAGCCAAAGAGGACAATCTGGAAGAGGAGGAAGAAGAAGATGATCTGTGTCTTCTCTTCTTTGTTCTGTGTTTTGTTTTAGGGTGATCTCTCCTACTTCGCCTAGATAGAGATGTGTGCCTGTCTGCGGACTGCCAAGTGTTACTAGGAGGACCTATAATGACGCTTGGGTCCGAAATCTGACTAAAATCTGGCTCTAGAGGTAATAAAACTCTCTTTGAAGCTGTAGGGTTCTGAGGCTCATTAGGAAATGACTGTTCACAACCCCTAAGTGATAGATTGGCTACCCAGTGTTCACTGCCCATTGAATGCTGCATGATGACCAGTGCCTGGTAAGTTGACTGGTGACCGGTGACTGGTTAACCTGTGGCTGGTGCCTGGTGATTAAATGCTCGGTGACTGGTGCCCAGTGCCTGGTAATCACTGAATGACCAGTGACTGGATGACCGGTGACTGGTGACCGGTTGACTGGTGCCCAGTGCCTGGTACTCACACTGAATGACCGGTGACTGGATGACCTGTGACCGGTTGACTGGTGATAAACTGCCCGTTGCCTGGTTGACTGGTGACTGGTTGATCAGTGAATGGTTGACCAGTGACTGGCTGAAAGGTGACTAGTTGACCGGTGGCTGGTTAATCGGTGACTGGTAACTGGTGGACTTACACTTTGGATGCACTCAGCATCTGAGTAGTAGCCACTTTGATGGGTCTTACCCCTGGCAGTATAGCCCTTTGAGGTGGTGCTCCCATCTAAAGTATTGTCATCAGACGGACCTGAGACAGCCAGTCTTCTTTTCTTCTTGTTCTGCTTCTTCTTAGCCATCACTGATTTTCTTGCAGAGTATGTTCGATGTCTGTCTGCAAGTATCCTGGTCTCCTCAGACGAACGACTACAGGTGGAGCAAGTCGATAACCTGGAACAAGAGGAACATGATAAGCAATTTTGGTGATTATCCCACCGCGCTTTTATATGTCCACAATCACTGCGAACGATCTTCATGAAAAGTCGCAAAAATGCATGACATGGACAAGCAATCAATAATAATAAGAAATCGAAAAATGATTTATAGAAAATCATAAGATCATGAGTGGAAGGAATGACAGAGGAACATAAGAAAGATAAAGATTAATAAATATAACCGGAGAAAAGAAAGAAAATATAGATTTTTTTTTCACCCAGTTAAAAATTCTTTGCTTACTTTCTTGTCCACAGAAAAGAAACTGACACGTGATCAAACAAGAAATCCGCGGAAAGCAATGTCGCACCTGCGGGGATTAAGTCATACAAGTTCCTATTTGTATTGAAAAAAATCTATTTTGCAGTATTCAAAAAACTGATAGGTTAGAAAAATGGACAAAGTAGAAAATTTGGAATATTGGCTTGCAAAATTTTATCTAAACCTGTCCATTATTTCACAAGATATTGATATTGTGCGGATACCATTTTTGCCCATTAATCAAGGCCAGTAACTCAGCTGAAAACTGACGAAATCCCAAGCTAGGTATTGTTAACAACAATATGTATGCAAAATATGATCTTTATCCATCAATTCTTTCACAAGATATTGAGCAGAAACCAATTTTGGGGATAAATCAAGGACCCCTAACTCTGCTGAAATGAATCTGAGATTTATGTGCAAAAAATATGCACATCTTCAGACCATGTCCTAATCATATGTGAAGTTTCAAAGCTATTAGCCTAAAACTGCAAGAGGAGTTGCGCTCACGAAACACCCACTGACTAAAAGGGTTTTAGGCAAAAACTGACAAAGTTAACAAATTGAAAAAAGTTGAAAAAAAAAATCTGAGATTTATGTGCAAATAATATGCAAATCTTCAGACCCTGACCTAATCATCTGTGAAGTTTCAAAACTATTGGCCTAAAACTGCAGGAGGAGTTGCGCTCACAAGACACCCACTGACTATAAGGGTTTTAGGTAAAAACTGACTAAGTTTTTAACAAAGTTGAAAAAGTTGAAAAAAAATCTGAGAATTATGAGCAAATAATATGCGCATCTACACACCATGGCCAAAACATATGTGAAGTTTCAAAATGATGGGCCAAAAACTGTAGGAGGAGTTGCGCTCACGAGACACCCACTGACTATTATGGTTTTAGGTAAAAACTGACTAAGTTAAAAAAGCGAAAAAAGTTGAAAAAAAAATCTGAGAATTTTGAGCAAACAATATGCGCATCTACACACAATGGCAAAAACATCTGTGAAGTTTCAAAATGATTCGCCAAAAACTGTAGGAGGAGTTGCGCTCACGAGACACCCACTGACTATTAGGGTTTTAGGTAAAAACTGACGAAGTTAACAAAGCGAAAAAAGTTAAAAAAAAAAAATCTGAGAATTATGAGCAAACAATATGCACATCTACACACCATGGCCAAAACATCTGTGAAGTTTCAAAATGATTGGCCAAAAACTGTAGGAGGAGTTGCGCTCACGAGACACCCACTGACTATAAGGGTTTTAGGTAAAAACTGACTAAGTTAACAAAGCGAAAAAAGTTGAAAAAAAAATCTGAGAATAATGAGCAAACAATATGCCCATCTACACACCATGGCCAAAACATCTGTGAAGTTTCAAAATGATTGGCCAAAAACTGTAGGAGGAGTTGCGCTCACAAAACACCCACTGACTATAAGGGTTTTAGGTAAAAAATGACTAAGTTAACAAAGCGGAAAAAGTTGAAAAAAAAAATCTGAGAATTATGAGCAAACAATATGCACATCTACACGCTATGGCCAAAACATCTGTGAAGTTTCAAAACGATTGGCCAAAAACTGTAGGAGGAGTTGCGCTCACAAGTCAATTGTTGACAAACGGACGAACGGACGGGTCACCGCACGCCTATATCGCAACAAAAAGCAGGAAGAGAGATGTCACACAGGTAATTAAGACTCTTTAAGATGACTGATTGTCGTTTTTCTGTGGAAGGTTTGAAATACAGAATAGAATAGCACATTATCTATATGTTTTTGTTTGTGTTGAGGTTTTATGGCCCAGGCAACCCAATGGGGTCATGTCGAGCACGGTCAGTTTACCTAACCACACGTTTACTGGGCAGGCTTAGTCCTTAGGTTAATGTATCCTGCAGTTAAAATTTGTGTATCAGTGATATTTGAATGCCATTACTCTTCATAGTGCTTATCCTACAATTAGAACAAGTCTGCTTGACTAACTGGTAATC
The DNA here is from genome assembly GCA_964016985.1 of Anodontia alba. NCBI lineage: Eukaryota > Metazoa > Mollusca > Bivalvia > Lucinida > Lucinidae > Anodontia > Anodontia alba. Next base: position 32,364,584 of record OZ024832.1, on the reverse strand, counting down.
TATCAAAAAAATATTCAGCTGAATGGTAAACCCTGTCCAAACTGCTCTTTAGAATGTTTATTCTAGGCATATACTGTTTGCTCAAGTACATGTACATCTTTTAGTTCTATTTCTAAGTGGAATGGATATGCTTTCAGGGGAGACAACTCTGTCAGTATTGTTCTGCATCCTGAAAACACGGAAAAACAGGTCTACTCTAACAGAAAAGAATGTGCTCCCTTTGGGCCTTGTTTACTATAATTAGCATTTCAGATGGCATTTTGGATTACTGAGTTGTTTTATTAGAGTGAGCAAGCATTGTGTTCTTAGAACAGTAATACTGACAGCTCTTTTATCCAGCATGACTTTGTCTTTTACCTACTGTGTTAATGTCTGTGTTGAAATAGTCAAAAGATGAATAAACCATTCATTTAACCCTTTCACCCCTGAGTTTCTTATATAGAACCTTCCATCTCTGAATTTAGGCACATCCATTGTTGCAAATAGGTTTTTTAGTCAAAAATCAATAACAAAATGGCAAACAGTGTGGATCCTGATGAGACATCTCATTAAGAGATGTCTCATCTGGATCTGCACCCTTTGCAAAGGTACTGGTCTTGGTCTGCCATGCTTAAAATATGCATAGCTCCAGATAAGGGAAGTATTCAGAAGAAAAATTCTCTTATTTGTGCATACTCAGTGACATCTTATGGCAACAGTGCAGTCCGTAGCAAGTTGATTGTAGATCCAGGGATCACAAGCTCCCATCCTAGCTTGGCCACATACCTTTCTTGAAGACTGATCATAAAATCATTTCTACGGTCATTCTCCCCCTTCCGCTGATTCAAGAGGGGCAATTGTCAGTTGTTAGGGAAGGTATGTACACAAGTACTGGTTAACTACTTACAGGACTATGCCTGTCCAGGAAAAGTGTGAGTAGGTTAAGTGACCAACTCCACATGGTCTAAACTACAAGTAAGCACTACATCAAACAACAACACTGGCTAACAATGTGGTACTCACATGGTCACATGACGGACAGAACCAATCATCAGGTGGTACAATCATCATGGGCGGAGACAGACATGTAGCATGGTAACACGCATTACAGTCATCACACATTAGAAGCTGAAAATAATACTGTATATGTAACATGATATCTGATTAGATAACATAAAAAATTTTGCAAAGGTATATTTTACAATATTACTGTCAGAAACCCAGAGTGTAGGACAATGGCCCCTCAGGATAAATGCCCCTTAGGACAATTGCCCCTTAGGACAATTACCCCTAGGACAACTGCCCCTCTGGACAATTGCCCCTTCAGACAATTACCCCTTCACTTTTAATAGTATGATATATAGCTGCATGCAGAAGGGGTCAGTTGGGGTAGAAACTGCTTTGGAGTATTTTAAAAGTATTGACTGCCCTATCTTTCTCCCTCTCTCAGCAAGACTCTGTCTATTGTAGATGGCGCTGTTCAACAGATGAATGCCAATGGTTGACATTTAACATGTTATTAAGTGTTACAGAAACCACATATATTATAACTTCAGCACATTTATAGCAGTTAGCACAATATGTCTTATTTGGCATATAGTTCATGAACTACTGACAGTTCACTATACATGCACTACAAAGTCAATCACACATATTACAATTAAAGTATTTTGTTAAATGTTACCTTTGTTAATCTTAATTACAAAAGCAGATTGATACTAATTGATTGGGTAACAACTTGTTAATTTGCACTCATTGTAATGTATTTTTAATTGATGATTGCCCACCTTTGAAGCATTAAAGGCAACAAATGTTGTTTGTTGTTGTTTTTGGTCTTGTTCACAGTATATATTTTTGTTGTTGTTTTTTCATTTTTTTTTAAACACTGCTATATATCAATGTTGTATTATGAAAATATTTAATAACATTTCTTTAGTTACTTAATTCTGAAACTGCAAAATACCACTTTAAAGGTTATTTTTTTTGCAAATTGTAATATAAGGTTAGTGTCAAAATATTATAAGAAATAATAATATTATTACTAAATATTGAAATTGCCAAATACTTTTTAAATGCAATATTTTTCCCCAATGTTATCTTTAATATTTAACTAAATATACAGTGAAGGGGTAATTGTCCGCTTTTGCATTAAGATGAAGGGGGGATTGTCCTAGGGGTAATCGTCCAAGGGGCAATTGTCCACAGGGGCAATCATCCAGAGGGGCAATTGTCCGTACCCCGGAAACCCGACATCATCACCTGACCTGGGGTAATTGTAATCTGTAATCATGATTACTTCTAACTGATAACATTTTCTGAGTATTCAGTAATCATGAATTTTCATGATTACAAGTAACCGTAATGTAATTGATTATATTGAAAAACAGCCTGTAATCATGATTACTCTCTGATTACTTAATGATTACATTTTGAAACTGACAGTGAACTATCCTAAATTGTGTTCTGTGGATAACAGAACAAAACTTAGGCATCTTAAATTAATAATATACAGTACTGTTACTGTTACAGTTATAAAAAGAATGTATAGTTGCTGAAAAGCAGGTTGTAGCAGAAGATGAAAAAAAAAATTTGTTTTTCATAAAGTCATAAAAGGAAATTAACTTGTTTCTTTATCCCTTACAAGGCAATTAAAATACTCAATCATTGAAAATGGGATGTAATTAACTCCAATAGCTGTATTTTAAGGTGTGAAAAAATAAACAAATGAAAGACTTTCAAGTGCTTCATTACTTCTTTGTCTCTTGTAAGAGTCAATCAGTGAAATCTTCAGCTAGTTCTGGTCCCTGGATAACTAAAATGTTTGCTCGTGTTTGAATACTTTGACATGCCAGTAGGTGCTACCTACACATTTTGGGTCTGGGTTTGGGTTTATGGTTATTTTCATTTTCCAAAATTTCAAAGATCTGATCATGCCAGATAATCCACTGCTACGCAGACTGATAACTAATTTTGTTATTTATACAGAGTTTGTTAGTTTTGCTAAGCCGTGTCTTTGACACTTAATTGTTTATTGTACCTAGATGGACTACCACATATATGTGCAAGCTGTGAAGTATCATACATGCGATACCTCCCATATCATGCGAGAGATTCCCGCATTTGAAGCCCATCTCCCGTTTCCCAATCTGGTAATGGAATCTCCCGCAAATGCAATTTGTCCTGGCTGTCCATTTTGCATGTAATGGTACTTTGGCTCAGTTTTATTCTTTCCATTATTAGTGACATAACTTGAGTTTTATGACTGGATGTTTATTCAGTCGTCTAACCCTGCTGCAATAGGTGTCAAAATGTTCCGCTATTCAGTTTATGTAAAGTTATGTAATGAACATCAATTTATTTACCGTTAGCAGGTGCTAGTTTCAACACAGTGGGAAAATTCAAAGCTGATTTATTTATTTATTGTGTTGGGGTTTAACGACACGTCAACCCTTGTGGGTCATTTTGTGTCGTCTCCCAGAGAAAGGGAGAAAAGAGGTAGAAGAGATAGTAGAAGAGATGAAAGAGAGGAACAGGGAAGAAAGAGGAACAGGAATGAAAGGGAAGAAACAGAAGAAATAAAAACATTCCCCCTCTACCTTTACCTACTTCAACGATAGCAGGCCTTGCCCAACTGTAAACCAATATCAGTTGGACGCCCCGGTGAAACAAGATACATGACACCTTCGCACCACCCGACCACCCCCTAAAATTCAAAGCTGAACCCTTACACTGGAAGTCAAACTGACCTTCACAGTTAAGTCAAATCAGACAGCTGTATTAGTGAGTATATAGATTAGTCTTGACTGTCATAATTACAGTGTACATCAATTTTAGTAGGATATATTTGTTTCTATAAGGCATTCACAGCCATCTATCATTTTCAATATTTTCTTTTTCATGTATATTGGAGACATCAGATGAATAACAGTAACCTACTATAACACAAATTAATTACGTCATTGTTCAAACATAGTCATAAAATCAACACCTCATTGTCCTTTTTGCACTATACAAGTGATTAACATGAAGCATCAGTGATGGTAGTCTGATAATTAATTTGTTTGTGTGACATGTGAATACACTGCAACAACAAAACACCAGGTGCAATCAATGAGTCCATAAGAGCAAAGGTCACTTTAACCACAAATGACAGTGATTAAAGAATGCACCACTTGAATGTACCGCTTTTGTTGTTTTTTTTTCAACTTGGTTTGTTGGCCCTAGATTTGATTTAATAATTCCAAAACAGGTAGATCCTGGTCAGGTGTCGCATACAGTGGCGTATGATCTGGGTCTACCTGTTTGCTGTTTTATTTTACTTTTTTTTTTTGAAGACTGTAACATGCAAGTTAGCTTCAGATAAATTTCACAGTAAAAATTAGTAATGTGCCACTTAAGCTACGAGGGTGAGTCAATAAGTAACCAGCCTAACTTATTTCCCATTGAGATCCACCTCTTCTTTTTCAATGTAATTGCCCTCTAGTGTGATGCACTTAGACCAATGGTGTTCAAGTGCCATCAGCCCAGAACTGAAAAAGTCAGGGTCCTTTCCAATGACCCACTCCTCAACTGCCATCACAACTTCTTCATCAGACCGGAAATGAAGTCCACGGATATCCTTTTTCAAGTTTTGGAGTAGGAAGAAGTCGCTAGGAGCTAGGTCAGGCGAATAGGCAGGATGTGGTATTAATTCATACCCATTTCGCTCTACAGCATCCATTACAAATTTGCAAGTGTGGACTCTCGCGTTGTCCTGTTGCAGCAAAACACCTTTAGAGAGTTTACCTCGGCGTTTTTCACAGATGGAGGTTCTCAGCTGGTCTAACAAGTTTGCGTAGTACAATGCAGTTATTGTACTTCTCTTAGGTAAAAAGTCCAACATAATAACGCCTTTTGCATCCCAAAATACTGTGGCCATCACCTTCCCAGCAGATGGTTACGTCTTGAACTTCTTTGGCCTCGGAGACCCAGGCCCTACCCACTGACGAATCTGAGCTTTATTCTCTGGCTCATAATAATGAACCCAAGTCTCATCTACAGTCACCAGACGCAAAAGAAAATCATCTTTTGACCTGAAACGCTTCAACAAGGCACTGCATACTGATGCTCTGGTTGCCATTTGCTCATCACTAAGGGATTTGTGGACCCAACGGGCTGTTAGCTTGCGCATACCTAAATGATCATGTAAGATTGTTGAAATGCTACCATGTGAAATGCCTAATGCCTACACTATTTCTTCCACCTGAATTCGCCTATCAGAGTATACCAGATCCCGATCTTTCTTACGTATTTCTTCATCGGTGGCATCCAGTGGGCGTCCAGACCTGGCTTCATCTTCTAAAGACGTTCTACCGCGTTTGAATTCCCCTACCCAGAATTTAACCTGAGCATAAGATGGTGCAGAAGACCCATAAACATCGGCTAACTCGCCATGTATTTCCTTGCCCGTTTAACCTTTTAAATACAAGTACCGAATTACAGCACGGTACTCAACTTTAGATGAAAAGCATGCCTTTGCATCACTAGCCATATTTGACATTCAATATCTTATTAAAGAATGACTCAATACATGTGCAATTTTGTACCCATGTATAAAACATATATTGAAACAAAACATGAAAATCGTGACTGTATCTGTCCATCGGAAATGGGATAGGCTGAAACAGCGACAACAAGCACTTCTGGGACAATTGTATTTCCAGTATAAATTACAAAACTATATGTGAAGCTACCCAGAAAACGCAACAGTCACAAAGTAACATTTCCCTTGCCCCGCATGAAGAAAATGCATGCTCGTAATGGCAACGTCACGTGAAATTGTGGTGGAAAACAGCTTAGAGAAAAAAACAAACTTAAGTTCATTAAATTGTAGAGACTTTTCCCGTCAGAAATGCCTGAGAAACTGACATGTATTAAAAACAGAACCTAAGTACTGAGACAGATAGACCTATGCAAACAGTGTAGACCCAGATCAGATACTGAAGAAGGTGGCATCTGATCCTGGTCTACATGGTTTGCCATATTTTAAACACATCAACAGGTAGTAGAATGGATTATTTCAATTGAAGGAGAAGTATGGTAAGTAGATAACTTGAGGTTTTGTTTGTGTTGAGGCTTTAAGGCCCAGTCAACCCAATGGGGTCATACTGAGTGTGGTCAATTTACGTAACCACACTTTTACTAGGCAGGCTTAGTCACCTAAGGGGCTAACCAGTATTGTGCACATTCTTTCACCAGAAACCGATAACTGCTCTTGAATCAGCAGAAGGGAGAGAATGACTGTAGAAAATATATCATGATCAATCTCCAAAAAAGAATGTAGCCGACCTGGCGGGGATCAAACCTGCAACTTCCTGATCACCAGTTGGACGCACATCCAACTGAGCCACCAAGGCAGGTGATAAGGTGTCATTACACTTAGGGGAAATATGGTACCACACTTTTTCTGCAAATTTTTAAACAGAAAATCGAAAATTTAACTTGTAAACAAGACCCAGACTTTTTTGAGAAGAAGTCCATGATCAGAATGTGTGGATATATTTCCTATATAAATTTGTGATAGCATATAACAGATTTTTTATTGGTTTTGATTGATAAGCGTTTCCCTAACAACAATAACACTCAGAATTAAAAGATAAATGCAGACAGCAACAAACTTTTTGGGTGGGGTGGGGTACCAAATTAAATGAAAATGAAAGGGAGGTGGCTCTGAAAGGATTAGCTCAATATGTTTTAGGAATTCTTCTCGAATCTTTTGCTAAAGAAGTCAGAAAAATAAAAGGAAATTGATTGAAGTGGAGTTAAGGTAGCACTTAAACTAAATTAACAGTTTTAATTCAACATTTTCATTGTGAAAAAACATAATGAAGCAGCAGTAGAAAAATAACAGCAAGAGGCCTACGGGCCACGCTCGTTCAGCTGAGTGAAATAGCCACTGCAGATATGCAGATGTTATGCAACATTTTTCCAATCCTGTCATTGCAACTAATGAAAGGATCATCATTTGAGCAGTTCTTGGTTTTGAAGAAGAAGAATGTGTTTTTGGGGTTTTTTTTAATTATCATTATTTTACCATGTATGGGCGTGACAGTCAATGGAGCATGACCACTTGAACAAACTCTCAATCCCGTTTCAACAGTAGGATCAACATGAAACTTGGTGGACATTGGCCAACAGATTTCTGAAGAAAAACTGTTTAATGCTATACTGTATACAGCATAGGGGCAAGGGAAGATAAACCTCGCAGAATAAAATTTTGATTGAAACTTAAAGCTTTTGCTACTTCAATCATATATTGTAAGTTTTAGACACTTCAGCTGGTTTTGTCTTTGTGTGTGTGTGCATTGCTCTTAAGGTCATTCTTTTTATAATATAGCTATTTTCACTCTAGAGGTCATCCTATTGCTACAGTGTATTTCAATTCAAATTGCCCAACGGTTCTGGTGGAGAAGTCAACAAGAGCCAAGCAGCGCATTATATGCCTGTGGCAAGTAATAAGATGTAGCACATAAAATGGCTCCTATATAATTCAGTGCTCCCCAGATGTAAAGTGTAAGTAGAATTACAAAAAAATTTTTTTTAAATATTTTCATTGGGGCATAGCTCTGCTGATATTTGGTGAACTGTAACCTAAGGGTCCAAGCTGGCCCAGAAATTAAGGGAGAAGTGACGAATCATGCCGGCTTGAACAATCTTGGTAGAGGGTCACCAAAGAAACATTCCTGCCAAGCTATATTGAAATTGGTCCATTTGTTTCTGACAAGAAAATTTTTAAACTTTTCTATATAGATATATAGGGAAAAACAAGAGGACCATGATGGTCCTATATCGCTCATCTGATTTTTGTATAAATTTTATAGCCCTACTCCCGAGCGGCTATGTTTTTTTCATGCATCATGACTGCTGGAACTGAACCTTGAAAGAAGGTCACCAAAGGAACAATTCTGCCAAGTTATATTGAAATTGGTCCAGTGGTTTCTGACAAAAAGATTTTTGAAGTGTTTTATATAACTATATAGGGAAAATAAGCCCCACCCCCTAACGGCCATATTTTTTGACGTATCATGACAGCTTGAATAAACTTGGTAGATTGCCACCAAAGGAACATTCCTGCAAGTTATACTGAAATCGGTTCAGTGGTTTCTGACAAGAAGATTTCTAAAATTTTCTATTTAGAATATATAGGGAAAATAAGCCCCACCCTAGCAGCCATGTTTTTTGCCGAATCATGATTGCTTGAACAATCTTGGCACAGGGTCACCAAAGCAACATTCCTGCCAAGTAATATTGAAATCGGTCAGGTGGTTTCTGAAAAGAAGAATTTTCAAATTTTCTATACAGATATATATGGAAAATAAGCCCCGCCCCCTGGCAGCCATGTTTTTTGACGTATCATGAGGTCTTGAACAATCTTGGTACAGGGTCACCAAAGCAACATTCCTGCCAAGTTACAATGAACTCGACCCAACGGTTTCTTACGAGAAGGTTTTTAAAGTTTTCTATATAGATATATAGGGAAAATATGCCCTGCCCCCTTGTGGCCATGTTTTTTGACGAATCATGCCGGCTTGGACAATCTTGGTAGAGGGTCACCAAAGAAACATTCCTGCCAAGTTATATTGAAATTGGTCCATTGGTTTCTGACAAGAAAATTTTTAAACTTTTCTATATAGATATATAGGGAAAAATAAGCCCCACCCCTTGGCGGCCATGTTTTTTGACAAATCCAAATGGCTTGAACAATCTTGGTAGAGGATCACCAAAGAAACATTTCTGCAAAATTATATTGAAATTGGTCCATTGGTTTCTGACAAGAAGATTTTTAAAGTTTTCTATACAGATATATAGGAGAAATAAGCCCCACCCCCTGGCGGCCATGTTTTTTGACGAATCCAAATGGCTTGAACAATCTTGGTAGAGGATCATCGAAGGAACATTTCGGCAAAATTATATTGTAATCAGTCGAGTGGTTTCTGACAAGAAGATTTTTAAACTTTTCTATATAGATATATAGGGAAAATAAGCCCCGCCCCCTGGCGGCCATGTTATTTGGCGAATCCAAATGGCTTGAACAATCTTGGTAGAGGATTACCAAAGGAACATTTCTGCAAAATTATATTGAAATCGGTCCAGTGGTTTCTGATAAGACGATTTTTAAAGTTTTCTATATAGATACATAGGGAAAATAAGCCCCGCCCCCTGGCGGCCATGTTATTTGACGAATCCAAATGGCTTGAACAATCTTGGTAGAGGATCACAAAAGGAACATTTCTGCAAAATTATATTGAAATCGGTCGAGTTGTTTCTGACAAGAAGATTTTTAAAGTTTTCTATATAGATATATAGGGAAAATAAGCCCCGCCCCCTGGCGGCCATGTTTTTTGACGAATCCAAACGGCCTGAACAATTTTGGTAGAAGATCATCAAAGAAACATTCCTGCAAAATTATACTGAAATCGGTCCAGTGGTTTCTGACAAGAAGATTTTTAAAGTTTTCTATATAGATATACATTTTGTATAGGGAAAATAAGCCCCGCCCCCTGGCGGCCATGTTTTTTGACGAATCCAAATGGCTTGAACAATCTTGGTAGAGGATCACCAAAGGAACATTTCTGCAAAATTATATTGAAATCGGTCCATTGGATTCTGACAAGAAGATTTTTAAAGTTTTCTATATTGATATATAGGGAAAATAAGCCCCGCCCCCTGGCGGCCATTTTTTTTGATGAATCCAAACAGCTTGAACAATCTTGGTAGAGGGTCACCAAAGGAACATTTCTGCAAAATTATATGGAAATCGGTCCAATGGTTTCTGACAAGAAGATTTTTGAAGTTTTTAGTTAAAAAATCTATTTTTAGCTCCTATGACCTAGATATGCAACGGACCGGAACCATCTGAACAACGTTGAAAGAGGACTAACCAAGGATCATTCCTGTGAAGTTTGGTCAAATTCCAATCAGTGGTTTAGGAGGAGATGTTGTTTAAAGATTGTGGACGGACGGACATACGGACGACGACGACGACGACGGACGGAGTGATCACAATACCTCACCTTGAGCCTTCGGCTCAGGTGAGCTAATAAGCCCCACTCCCTGGCGGCCACGTTTTTTGATGAATCATGATAACTTTAACAATCTTGGTAGAGGATCAACAAGGAAACATTTCATTCAAGTTATATTTCTTTCATGTTATAATGAAATCGGTCCAGTGGTTTCTGACAAGAAGATTTTTAAATTTTTCTATTTAGATACATAGGGAAAATAAGCCCCGTTCCCTGGCAGTCATGTTTTTTGTTGAATCATGGCGACTTGACCAATCTTGGTAGATGGTTACCAAAGAAACATTCCTGCAATGTTGTATTGAAATTGATCCGGTGTTTTCTGACAAAAGGATTATTAAAAATCTCTAAAAAGATATATAGGAAAAATAAGCCCCGCCCCCTAGCGGCCATGTTTTTTTGACAAATCATGATGGCTTGAACAATCTTGGTAGAGGATCAGCAAGGGAACATTTTTGTCAAGTTATATAGAAATCGGTCCAGTGGTTTCTGACAAGAAGATTTTTAAAGTTTTTTATATAGATATATAGGGAAAATAAGCCCCGCCCCCTGGCGGCCATGTTTTTTGACGAATCCAAATGGCTTGAACAGTCTTGGTAGAGCAACACCAAAGGAAAATTTCTGCAAAATTATATTGAAATCGGTCCAGTGGTTTCTGACAAGAAGATTTTTAAACTTTTCTATATAGATATATAGGGAAAATAAGCCCTGCCCCCTGGCTACCATGTTTTTTGACGAATCCAAATGGCTTGAACAATCATGGTAGAGGATCACCATAGGAACATTTCTGCAAAATTATATGGAAATCGGTCCAGTGGTTTCTGACAGGAAGATTTTTAAAGTTTTCTATATAGATATATAGGGAAAATAAGCCCCGCCCCCTGGCGGTCTTTGCTTTTTGACGAATCCAAATGGCTTGAACAATCTTGGTAGAGGATCACCAAAGGAATATTTCTGCAAAATTATATTGAAATCGGTCCAGTGGTTTCGGACAAGAAGATTTTTAAAGTTTTCTATATAGATATAGGGAAAATAAGCCCCGCCCCCTGACAGCCATGTTTTTTGACGAATCCAAATGGCCTGAACAATCTTGGTAGAGGATTACCAAAGGAACATTTCTGCAAAATTATTTTGAAATCTCTCCAGTGGTTTCTGACAAGAAGATTTTTAAAGTTTTCTATGCAGCTATATCGGGAAAATAAGCCCCGCCCCCTGGCGGCCATGTTTTTTGACGATTCCATATGGCTTGACTAATCTTGGTAGAGGATCACCAAAGAAAATTTCTGCAAAATTATATCGAAATCGGTCCAGTGGTTTCTGACAAGAAGATTTTTAAAGTTTTCTTTATAGATATATAGGGAAAATAAGCCACGCCCCCTGGCGGCCATGTTTTTCAACGAATCCAAATGGCTTGAACAATCTTGGTAGAGGATCACCAAAGGAACATTTCTGCAAAATTATATTGAAATCGGTCCACCATGGATCTAATAACTAAATAATTCTTATCAATATTATTAGTCAAATTCCGACAGTATATTAATAATTTGATTATGATTGAAAGAGAAGTAATATCAATCGGACTTTCTTCTATGAGATAGAATAATATAGGAGATTCTTACTCCTTAACAGCTTCAAACTTCCCTACTAAGATGAAGATAGGGGAGTTTATTAGGCAAATTTCAACTCATCACAGTATAATTTAAGTATACATGTCTAGTCAAAGTAATACTAATTTTAGTATCTCTGATAATGCAAAACATAGAGGTTCAGTGACATAATTTCCTATTATGAATAACTCGTTAAACGTAACTAATTTATTCAAGTAGAAAAAATAATTTAGATTATAATACTCTATAAGATGTTCCATTTTATGGATAAATCATTCATCGTGATGGTTAGATTATCCACAGAAACTAGATATAATATAATATAACTCCAAGGATTGTATATAGTGATAAACAATCCATTTGTTATATATAATTGTTATATATAATTTAGTCTTGAACATTAAATAGTTTAAAACAAATTTCTTAATAGATGAAACCTCCCGAAATATCTCGATTTTCTATACTTGTATCGGTTCCGAAGAAATTTGCCCATTAGCAATTTCAAAACAGATCTCCTTAACGTCAATGCATATAGGAAGTTAGGTTAAAATCCCTTGTTATTTACTAGTTATCATCTGGAACGAAAATATAGGTGTGTCTCGGGCAGATAACTCCGTAAAATTTGATGAAATTTGCCCGTTAGCAATCCCAAACCAGATCTCCATAATATCAATGCACATACCAAGCTTGGTGAAAATCTATTAAGGTTTACTCAAGTTATCATCCGGAAACAAAAACGGAAGGACGGATGATGGACAGACATACGGATGTCCAACGTGAAACCATAATACCCTATAAATAATGTGCTATTCTATTCTGTATTTCACACCTTCCGCAGAACAAGAAATCCGCGGAAAGCGATGTCGCACCTGTGGGGATTAGGTCATACAAGTTCCTATTTGTATTGAAAAAAAATCTATTTTGCAGTATTCAAGAAACTGATAGGTTAGAAAAATGAACAAAGTAGAAAATTTGGAATATTGGCTTGCAAAATTTTATCTAAACCTGTCCATTATTTCACAAGATATTGATATTTAGCGGATATCATTTTTGCCCATTAATCAAGGCCAGTAACTCAGCTGAAAATTGACGAAATCCCAAGCCAGGTATTGTTAACAACAATGTGTATGCAAAATATGATCCTAATCCATCAATTCTTTCACAAGATATTGAGCGGAAACCAATTTTGGGGATAAATCAAGGACCCCTAACTCTGCTGAAATGAATCTGAGATTTATGTACAAAAAATATGCACATCTTCAGACCATGTCCTAATCATATGTGAAGTTTCAAAGCTATTAGCCTAAAACTGCAGGAGGAATTGCGCTCACGAAACACCCACTGACTATAAGGGTTTTAGGCAAAAACTGACTAAGTTAACAAATTGAAAAAAGTTGAAAAAAAAAATCTGCGATTTATGTGCAAATAATATGCAAATCTTCAGACCCTGACCTAATCATCTGTGAAGTTTCAAAACTATTGGCCTAAAACTGCAGGAGGAGTTGTGCTCACGAGACACCCACTGACTATAAGGGTTTTAGGAAAAAACTGACTAAGTTTTAAACAAAGTTGAAAAAAATGAAAAAAAATCTGAGAATTATGAGCAAACAATATGCGCATCTACACACCATGGCCAAAACATCTGTGAAGTTTCAAAATGATTGGCTAAAAACTGTAGGAGGAGTTGCGCTCACGAGACACCCACTGACTATTAGGGTTTTAGGTAAAAATTGACTAAGTTAACAAAGCGAAAAAAGTTGAAAAAAAAAATCTGAGAATTATGAGCAAACAATATGCGCATCTACACACCATGGCCAAAACATCTGTGAAGTTTCAAAATGATTGGACGGGTCACGGCACGCCTATATCCCACCTGCGTGCTAACGCAGGTGCGACAAAAACGACCTTTCAGTCGTCTAATAAAGTCTTAACCCAGAAGTTCCCTTAGGCAGTTACCTGTGTGATGTAACTCTTCCTGCCTAATTGATCACGTTCAGTTTCTTTGATGTGTAAAAGGCAATAAAACAGATAGAACTGAGCTGTGCGGGAGAGGGCCTGGGAATCAGAATTATCTATATGTTAAGTATTGCTAGTTAAAATATGTTTTACTTTTAAAAACTTCATTTTAACTGCACAATACATTAACCTATAGATAATGTGCTAGAATTAAAAGTTTAGGAGGGAGGAGCTCTCCTAGTTCTAACACAAATATAGATGAATCCCATAGCTTCTGGTTAAGACTCAGGAAACTTTAAGGAATAAGAATATAAATATATATATAAGACCTTCGATATGATCTTATTCCTAACATTTATATAAGATGTAGTTACCTTAATATATGTCCTATATGCTTTGGAGGCTGTCAACAACTTTATGCATCCAAGGCTCTGTCTTGTTGCCCCCCACCCCCCCCCCCCACCACCACTTTTTGGGCCACCAAAATAGGGCCCAAACTCTGCAGATTTTCAGCTTGGTGAGACAGGTAGAACTTCACAAATGTGGAAGATCGACTGCATACCGCTGTTTCAAGAATAGTCAAGAATATCTTCAAAGATAGTTCCAGTTCATTGAGAAAGCATCTACTGCTAACATATGGCTGTCGGGAACTGGGGAAACATACAATGGGAGTTTGTGATTGAATCTGGTCGCAAACAAATCCACATTGGGGAAGTTGAGCATCTGGAATACGGAATTCGCTACTGTTTCGCCAATGCCCATTCTGTTCTGATAGGTCTAATCTGGATAAGCGGTCTGCTAAAATATTGAATTTGCCTGGGATATGACAAACTCTGATTACGATGTTGTGTTCCTGGCATAGACTGAAAATCTCCCATACCTCTACTCAAAGATCGGGAGAATGGGTTCCACCCTGTTTGTTGATATATGAGACCACTGTCGTGTTGTCTGTGGATATCACGACACAAGAATGGTGAATAAATGTTATGGCTTGTTTCAGTGCTAAGCGTATGGTCATCATTTCTAACATATTGACATCAAGCTGGGATTGGTCTTCCGTCCAGCGACCATGAAAGGATAGTCTCATTGGCTCTAAATAAGCCCCCCATTCATAATGACTGGCGTCCGTAAATAGGAATATGTTGGGATCTGGGGGGTCGATAGATGTTCCTATTGTGAATCGATTGGTGTTCATTCACCACTGTAAATGAAATCGAATCATGCTGTTGATCGAGATAGGATGATCGAGGGGAAGAATTTTGCAAGGGACGTAAGTGAAGTCTGCCTAGGAAAACAAAATCGCTGCAGCACTGAGTTTGCCCAAAAGAGAAAGGAAAGTCTGTGCTGATACTTGTTTGCATAACAGAATTGATTTGATAGTCAAAATTAGAGTCTGTACTCATTCCGTTGGGACCCTGATTAAATTTTGCTGAGTCAGAAATTTCATGCCTATAAACGTGGAATTCTGAGATGGAATTAATTCCGATTTCTTTAGGTTCGGAATAAAACCTAGACCCTGAAGAACTAAAAGGCAATATTTTGTCTGAGATATTAAACCAATTGTGAATCAGATCTTTTATTAGCCAGTCGTCTAGGTACAGAAAAACTGAGATGGTGCGTTGTCGCAGATGCACTGCAATAACGCCCATCAGCTTGGTGAAAATCCTCAGACTTAGGGACATTCCGAAAGGTCCATGGGACTCCATTAGTTGCTCTATCCCTGATAACGGTTTAGCAGGGGTTTGTTCATGCTGAGTTTTTGGGCACAATTTCTGGGGAAGAAGCCTGATTGATTGTGTTGGGGTTTAACGAGACGTCAACCTGTGTGGGTCATTTTGTGTCGTCTCCCAGAGACAGGGAGAAAATAGATAGAAGAGACAGCAGAACAGATGAAAGAGACAGACAGGGAAGAAAGGGAAGAAGCCTGAAAACTTCGTTTATGGCCTTGTCAAATGACTAAATTTCGGCTTCAGAATCGAAGCCTGAATCTTTGGTCGTCTGAGGAATATTTTCTAGTATATTTTGGGCAATACTGACAGGAGAAATATTGACTGGTGTGATATTAATGGGTTCCACAGTTTGTAACGGAACAGGAGAATCTACAACTTGTGGAGTTATTTTAGCCCTTTTGTATCTACCAAAATCATGATCTGATTGAGTAGATTGGGGAGAGGAAGTGGGCGACATCAACATCTTCTTCTCTTTTTATGAGCATATTTCGATCTCTTCAACTTCTTGTTTTGCTTATGAGAACCAGAAGAGATCGAGCTAGATGAAGCTGAAGAGGAAGACGATCGGTGTCTTCTCTCCTTTTTGGTTTTATGACTTCTCTTAGACTGCTCTCTGCATGAGTCACTGCCTGGTTGACCAGTGACTGGTTCACCGGTGACTGGTGGACCAGTGACTGGTGTGCCTGGCTGACTGGTGACTGGTTGACCAGTGACTGGTTGACTGTGCCTGGTTGACCGGTGACTGGTGACCGTTGGACTTTGTTCCCAGCTGGATTTATCATCCAAAGGGCTGCCACCTTGATGGGTCCTGCCCCTGGCAGTACAGCCATGCGGGGCGGTGCTCCCATCTAAGGATGTAGTCTCAGATGGATCTCACATAATCCTCTTCTTGTTCTTCTTATGTTCTCTTCTTTTGGTCATCACGGATCGTCTAGTGGAATAGAGTCTTCTTTTTTCAGCTAGTTTCCAAATGCCGTTTGACCACTAACTGCAAATAAAACAAGGAGAAGACCTCGAGCATACTGAACAAGAAATACAAGAGGGATGATTGTCCCATTTAGCTTTTAGATGACCACAATTGCCACACGCGAACGGCATCTAATGGTTGCGAATACTCATGACAAGATTTCAGACAAGAAGAAAAACAAGAAAGAGAAAAGCGAAATTTTCAAATAAATTACATGGTTAGTGGAAGGAATGATACAGGATCAAAAGAAACACAAGGATAAATAAAATTAACCATGAGAAAAGAAACAATTTTGTCCACAGAAAAGAAACTGACATGTGATCAATTAGGCGGGAAGAGTTATGTCACACATAACTGCCAAAGGGACCTTCTGGGTTAAGACTTTATTAGACGACTGAAAGGTCGTTTTTCTGTGGAAGGTGTGAAATACAGAATAGAATATCACATTATCTATAAGTTAATGTATTGTGCAGTTAAAATTTCATAGTCCAATTATCAAAGGATAAGCTATCTAATTCGTAAACTGTCCTTTGTTTAGATCTATGATACCTTTCATGGTAATGAATTTTTAAAGAAAGAAGAAAGGCTCCTATACTGATTTCTTTGTCTCTGTGCTCTTGCATACAGAGAACAAAGAAACTGAAGAAGAAGAAATAAGAAATAAGCAAAAGTCCAACTACATTTTCATTCTTCATATAATATAAAACAAATTATGGAGCTCACCCCCTGCAGTAAATCCTAATGGGGTGAGGATCCATAAAGCATTGATCTCTTTCAAACATATTAAAGAGGAACATATTTATATATTTAAAGTATTGTCCAATGTTCAATGACAATACTAAATATTGACAAAATTAACCCTCTTTATATTATTATATTATTAATCATTGAATTCAGAAATTTGTTCGTGACTGATAATTCTGATTCAATTATAATTAAAAAAATCTAGGATTCTGAAAATAATTCGATAACGACTGGACAGAATTCCTGGTATAAATGGCTACCCGTTATTCTAACCAAACGTTGTCATTTGATGATCTGTACCCATTGACTAATCTCTGACACACTGTGAGTAAAAACTAGTTGTCTGCAGACTAGTTACTATTATCCTGTCACTAGTAATCCGGCATAATGACTGGTACCTCGATGACTGGTGAATGATACCCATGCCTGGTGATTAAATGCCTGGTGATTTTTGCCTGGTGATTTTGACCGGTGACTGGATGACCTCTGACTGGTGATTAGATGAGCGGTGATTTTACCCGGTGCCTGGATGACCGGTGACCGGTCATTAGATGACTTGTGAATTTACCCGGTGCCTGGATGACAGGTGACCGGTCATTATATGACCGGTGATTTCACCCTGTGCCTGGATGACCGATGCCTAGTGAAGCTGATGAGTAATGACCGGTGAATGGTTGACCGGTGACTGGTGACTGGTGCCTGGTGAACAGACTTTATTGAGTACTTATAGCACGCATAAAGACACCATCCAGATAGGCACTTCCCCTGGCAGGTTAGCCCTGTGGGGTGGTGTCCCATCAGTAAAGAACTGTTGTATAACCCAAAAGGATTGACAAATTCTTTACTAATCAGCTTCTCCACCATAGAACTCTTCAGCCGAATCGTCGTTGTCTGCAAGATACCAATACCAGTCCAGTTATTACAGATCACGTCAATAAATAACCAGGAACAGAAAGACCATGTTAAATATTTGAGTTATTACGCACCATTTCTTAATTATAAAATATTTTAAAGTTAATGACAATGCTATAAGGCAAGATACAATTTACAATGTCAGTCTCTGAGTGACACTGATCTATCATCCCAAGTACAACTTTCCTGGAGTAAACAGTCTTCAAGACATGAAGCAAATTTGCTGGGCTATCAAATATAGGTCACTGAACCTTCATATAGAAATTAATCTGATGGACACACTGATGCATTGTACCAACAATGATGTTAATCCACTAAATAAGCTATTAAGATATTAAGCAAAATCACTAGACCATGAAAATAGGTCATACTGATGTATGTCACACTGTGGCATTATATGTAAATATGACATTTAGGTATCAAACAGTGGGAGATATAAGACAAAATCACAGAGATATGAAATATAGGTCAAATAATCCCAAAATATGATAGAAATACATCAAATTGTCTTCAAGATGTAACATAAAATCACTGGACTATGAAATATAGATCACAGTGATCTACGTTAATTTTTAGGTCAACTGTTGGACAATACTAATTCATAATCCCAAATAATGATGTTCATACATCTATTAACATTAAAGATATACCGCAAAATTACTGGACCATGAAATATAGGTCAAGGTGACCTAATTCATAATCCCAAATAATGATGTTCATACATCTACTAACATTCAAGATATACCGCAAAATTACTGGACCATGAAATATAGGTCAAGGTGACCTACATTTTTATGCTGTCAATCATCGTGTCACACAGAACCAATATTCTAACTATGACATTAATCCATGAAATAGTCTTCAAGCTATAAGGCAAACTCTCTGGAGCATGAAAATATGATCACAATGACCTTGACCTTATTACACTGAATGTTGATGTGAAAAACATGTCCGATGCCCATCCTTCTTTAAGAAGTTGTTTGTATAAACAAACTGCAACATACTACTTTATTGAGGCATTAATCCATGAAATAGGCTTCAAAATGTCAAAATCACTGAAGCATGAAAATAAGGTCACAATGACCTTGACCTTATTACATTGAATGTTGATGTGATAAACATGTCTGATGCCCATCCTTCTTTAATAAGAGGTTGTTTGTATAAACAAACTGCAATATACTTTATTGGGGTGTCCTAGATTTTGACCTCTAGCCCCGCCCTGGGGCATGCCCAGGGGTCCATAGATGTAGAATGGAAGAGAACTCTCCCAGGTACCCCCATACTAAATATGAAAAGTTTTTGATCAGTGGCTGCAGAGTTTTAAGTAATCAAAAAACTTTGAAGTAAAACTTGGTTATAGAAAGGGTTAACGGACGGACAGACAGACAGACAGACAGACAAATGAACTAACGGAACAGATGAAAATTATATACCCCTTCGGCATACTTCATATGCCAGGGGTATGAAGTATGCCGAAGGGGTATAATAAAAGAATCTTCAGTAAAGGAATGATGGACAATTTTCAAGTTATAGAGTGGACACGATTCAGTGACAGATGGGTGGATGGACAGACAACCAAGGCAAAAAGAAGAGTTACCCTTCTTGTGTTCTGCATGTCATCTGATGATGCTTTATTTTTCTATGAAGTTTCATGAAAACATCTTGAAGGGTTTTCAAGTTATAGAGCGGACACAAAATGACCATTGTCAAATTTCAAAGGGGAATAACTAAAATACTTATAGATAAGAGTTATGGTTCTTGTGTTCTGCAAGTCGTTTGATGATGCTCTATATTTCTATTAAGTTTCATGACAACATCTTGAATGGTTTTCAAGTTACAGAGTGGACACGAAATAAATTAACATTCTCTAATTTCAAAGGGGAATAACTCCAAAAATGTATAAAGTTATGGTTCTTGTCGTCTGCATGTCGACTGTAGATACTTTATATTTCTATGAAGTTTCATGAAAATATCTTGAACGGTTTTCAAGTTATAGAGCGGACACGTTTGCCTGATGGACAGGCAGACAGACGGACAGATACCCCCTTTTATCTGGAGCTATGGGTTTGGACTACATGGCACAAATACAATACAAATAATGAAGAAACAAAGTCACAAAACTAATAAAGCAAGCCAAAATGGTACAATATGAAAACATACATAGAAAATAACTAGAAATGAGTCAATATGACAGAGATGCCACTGCCCAGGGCCATCCTCACCCACACACAGGCATTTTGCACGATATGAAGTGGAAAAAAGGGCCATAACTCTCATAATAATTGCCAGATTTTATCCTAAATCAAACTTGACCTATATTTTATGATTATATACCTGTGTATAAAACATGAATCCAATACACAATCTTTTTTAAAAAAATATCAAAAGGAAAACATTTTTTGAAGGTGAAAAAGGGCCATAACTCTGATAATAATGGGTGGATTTTACCCTAAATAGAACTTGACCTCTATTTTATGATTATATACCTGTGTGTTAAATATGAATCCAATACATTAATGTTTCCAA
Source organism: Anodontia alba (assembly GCA_964016985.1). NCBI lineage: Eukaryota > Metazoa > Mollusca > Bivalvia > Lucinida > Lucinidae > Anodontia > Anodontia alba. The sequence goes on along the minus strand of OZ024832.1, from coordinate 32,344,105 downwards.
AAGATATCAAACGGAAACTATTTTTCAACATTGTAAAAGGGCCATAACTTCAAAAACAATTGGTGGATTTTACCCTAATTGATCTTGACCTATATTTTATAATTATATGCTCGTGTATAAAATATGAATCCAATTCACTACTACTTTCAAAAGTTATGGAACAGAAACCATTTTTCAAAGTTGAAAAAGGGCCATAACTCCCAAAATAATTGGTGAATTTTACCCTAAATCGAAACCTGACCTACATCTTATGATTATATACCTGTGTATAAAATTTGAATCCAATACACTAATCTTTTCAAAAGATATCTAACAGAAACCATTTTTCCACTATTTTTCAACGTTGAAAAGGGCCTAACTCTAAAAATAATTGGTGGATTTTACCTTAAACCTAAACTTGACCTACATTTTATAATTATATGCTTGTGTGTTAAATATGAATCCAATACACTAATCTTTCAAAAGTCATGGAACGGAAACCATTTTTCAAAGTTGAAAAAGGGCCATAACTCCCTAAAAATTGGTGGATTTTACCCTAAATCGAACCTGACCTACATTTTATGATTATATACCTGTGTTTAAAGTTTGAATCCAATACACTAATCTTTTCAAAAATTACGGAACGGAAACCATTTTTCAAAGTTGAAAATTTTTCAAAGTTGAAAAAGGGCCATAACTCCCAAAATAATTGGTGGATTTTACCCTAAATCGAACTTGACCTATACTTAATGATTATATACCTGCGTATAAAATTTCAATCCAATAAACCAATCATTTCAAAAGATATCACACAGAAACCATTTGTATTGCATATGGGACGGACTGACGGATGTACGTACGGACAGCGGTGATACTATACTCAACAAAATAATTTAAGGGCCACATAGTGCAAATTTCCATATATACAAACTTTGGTCGTGTGTATGGGCAAGACCACAGAAGATATCAAAATATTGTAGAATGTTTCTTTAACAGGAATCCCTAAAGGAGTGTTTCCAACAAAAAAAAAAATGAAATAAAATTTTTCATTTTAAAATTTGCAAAAAACACTACTTTTTATCCAAAAATTAAAAATTTACATTTTCACTCAAAAGTGATGTCTGCGCTCCCAAATGTGAAAAACTCATAGAGAAAGCCTTATTTGTTATCAAGAAATGCACATTTTGCTAGAGGTATCCTCTACAGATTATTTGTTGTCTATGGGGAACTTTCAAGGCATTTTTAGCCTCTCCAAGGGTTGGTCTCTTTTTCTGGCCATATCTGTGTGTCTTTTACTCGAATGAAGGTTGAGTTTGCATGACTTTGTGTGTGACAGAGTATTGTTTTAATTAAACAAAGAATTTTTCCAGTATTGTGAAAAAACTTCATTTAGGGGTAAAAATCGTTCTTTTGGAAATTCACGTTTTTCTTTGAATCTTTTGGTCTGGCATTGTTGGTGCCACTGACATTGAACATGTTGCGAACATGTTGAGCTGATTGAAATAGGGCTGAGATTTCCAGTTTTGTCCATGAAATAATTGTAAAACTTGAGAGGGTTGCATTTTAGTGATAATCAAAGGGGAAATAAAACTGGTGGTCCTTAAATTATTTTGTGGAGTATATATGCTCCCCCATTCAAAAAAGGCAGGATCATACACTGAAGATCCCTCTGAAATTACAAACACATTCAACAAATTCTTTGTTAATGTAGCTACAAGGATTAAAGAGCCAGATGCTAATTCAGAGCATGACAAATTAAGGGAACTAGAAAAGGTTTTTTAGAAACAAGAGGACCATTGGCCACAATGCTCACCTGAGTTAACTGCTGTCATTTACTCATTCCCTATCAGCCCGTCAAGTTTCAAGGCAATGGTTTGAACAGTTTTTGAGATATCTTGCTACAAGGTTAAAATGCTGAAATTTTCAAAAGGCCATAAGTAAAACAAGTTTAAACCCCAGGGGCTTGATTGGCAAGATTTACGTAAGGGACCACTAAACATTGCTACATACTAAATACATAATCTGTGAGCCTGATGGTTTCAGTGAAGACTGTCTTTTAAGTTTTTCCCATTATCAGTCTGTGGGAGTAAATGACCCCTGGGGCATAGCCAATTTGGACCCCAGGGGCATGGTTGGCAGGATTCATGTAGGGGACCACTAAACATTGCTACATACTAAATATATGAGCTGTGGGCCTCATGGTTTCAGAGAAGATTTTTTTAAGGTTTTCCCATTATAAGTCTATGGGAGCTAATGACCCCCCGGGGCACGGCCAATTTAGACCCCAGGGGCTTCATTGGCAGGATTTATGTAGGGGACCACTAAACACTGCTACATACTAAATATATAAGTTGTGGGCCTCATGGCTTCAGAGAAGAAGACTTTTTAGATTTTTCCCATTTTAAGTCTATGGAAGCTAATGACCCTCGGCAAAGGGCCAATTTGGACCCCAGGGGCATGGATGGCAGGGTTTATGTAGCAGACCACCAAACATCGCTACATACTTTATCTGTTAGCTCTGGGCTTCATGGTTTCAAAGAAGATTTTTTAATGTTCTTTAGCTATATAGCTCTATATAAACATATGATCGACCCCCTGTGGTGTGGCCAGTTTGGAGCTTGATTAGCAGGATTTATGTAGGGGACCACTAAACATTGCTATACACTAAATATATAAGCTGTGGGCCTTGAGGTTTCAGAGATGTTTTGTCCCACCCCAATCAAGAAAGGATTGCTATAAGCAAAGTATGATACATTCAGGCTCTCTGATATGGAATAGTTTACCCAGTGATGTTAAAAGTACACAAATACCCGAGACTTTTCATAGCAGATGTATAAAATGGTTAACACAATAAATGATACAGTCAAAATGTATAAAATATACTGGAAAACGGTTTCTCAGTCTGCCTATGACATTATATCTATGGCATTTCATTTTTGCCCCACCCCAAATGCACACTTTGCTTATATATCAATAAATTCTGAAAAAAAAAAAAATATATATATATATATATACATATATATATATATATATATATACACACTGCAACGCCATTATAATGCAGTCGGTGGGGTCCAAGGTAGCTGACCGAGTTATAAGTGATCATGTGTTATAGCGGTGAGACATAAACTCGGTCCTCACACTCCACCCACTTCTATACTGTCAAAGTTCCTTGTGCAATCCAATGAAAACAAGCAAATTCCATGGGGAATTTATGTCCCCCGCCTAATTTTTATTTGAGGTGTTAAAAATGGTAAAGTTAACCAGAGGACCACTGGTCCTGTATCAAATACCTAAGTATTGAAGCAGGAAACCAGTGATAAAAAATAATTTCAAGATTCTGAAAAAAACCACATGCATATCTTCAGACAATCCTTAAAGCACCTGTACAGTTTCAAAAGGATCGGCCAAAAACTGTGGGAGGAGTTAAGGGGACAAGGTACCTGCTCCCTATATACTCCTGTAGTATTAGAACTCAAAAAATGTCTAAGTTAAAAATGCAGAAAAAGTGGTAAAAAATTATTTCAGGATTCTGAAAAAACCACATGCATATCTTCAGGCCATCCTAAAAGCCCTTGTAAAGTTTCAAAAGGATCGGACAAAAACTGTGGGAGGAGTTAAGGGGACAAGGTGCCTGCACCCTATATACTTCTGCAATATTAGAACTCAAAAAATGTCTAAGTTAAAAATGCAGAAAAAGTAATAAAAAAATATTTCAGGATTCTGAAAAATCCACCTGCATATTTTCAGGCCATCCTAAAAGCCCACGTAAAGTTTCAAAAGGATCGGCCAAAAACTGTGGGAGGAGTTAAGGGGACAAGGTACCTACTCCCTATAGACTTCTGTAAAATTAGAACTCAAAAAATGTCTAAGTTCAAAACGTGTAAAAAGTGATAAAAAATAATTTCAGGATTCTGAATAAACCACATGTATATCTTCAGACCATCCTTAAAGCACCTGTACAGTTTCAAAAGGATCGGCCAAAAACTGTGGGAGGAGTTAAGGGGACAAGGTACCTGCTCCCTATATACTCCTGTAGTATTAGAACTCAAAAAATGTCTAAGTTAAAAATGCGGAAAAAGTAATAAAAAATTATTTCAGGATTCTGAAAAAACCACATGCATATCTTCAGGCCATCCTGAAAGCCCATGTAAAGTTTCAAAAGGATCGGCCAAAAACTGTGGGAGGAGTTAAGGGGACAAGGTACCTACTCCCTATACACTTCTGTAGTACTAGAAATCGAAAAATGACTAAGTTAAAAATGCGGAAAAAGTGATAAAAAATTATTTCAGGATTCTGAAAAAACCACATGCATATCTTCAGGCCATCCTTAAAACACCTGAAAAGTTTCAAAAGAATCGGCCAGAAACTATGGGAGGAGTTAAGGGGACAAGGTACCTGCTTCCTATACACTTCTGTAGTATTAGAACTCAAAAAAAGTCTGTTAAAAATGCGGAAAAAGTAATAAAAAATTATTACAGGATTCTGAAAACACACATGCATATCTTCAGGCCATCCTAAAAGCCTATGTAAAGTTTCAAAAGGATCGGCCAAAAACTGTGGGAGGAGTTAAGGGGACAAGGTACCTACTCCCTATACACTTCTGTAGTATTAGAACTCAAAAAATGTCTAAGTTAAAAATGCGGAAAAAGTGATAAAAAATTATTTCAGGATTCTGAAAAAACCACATGCATATCTTCAGGCCATCCTAAAAGCCCATGTAAAGTTTCAAAATGATCGGCCAAAAACTGTGGGAGGAGTTAAGGGGACAAGGTACCTACTCCCTATAGACTTCTGTAATATTAGAACTCAAAAAATGTCTCAGATAAAAATGCAGAAAAAGTGATAAACAAGAGGACCATGATGGTCCTATATCGCTCACCTGACCAAACAGATTTGCATATTTACTGTTGAAGTTTCAGCCAAGTTCACTGCTCTAGGATTTTTGTATAAACTTTATAGCACTAACCACCCCCACCCCCCTCCACCACACCCCTGGCCATGTTTTTTTTACAAATCTTGACGACCTGAACTGAATCTTAAAAGAGGGTCACCAAAGGAACATTTCTGCCAAGTTATATTGAAATTGGTCCAGTGGTTTAAAAAGTTTTATATAGCTATAAAGCCCTACGCCCTAACGGCCATGTTTTTTGACGAATCATGACAGCTTGAACAAACTTGGTAGAGGGTCACCAAAGGGACATTCCTACCAAGTTATAAGCCCCGCCCCCTAGCGGCCATGATTTTTGATGAATCATGACGGCCTGAACAATCTTTGTAGAGGGTCACCAAAGAAACATTCCTGCCAAGTTGTATTGAAATCGGTCCATTGGTTTCTGAAAAGAAGATTTTTAAAGTTTTATATATAGATATATAGGGAAAATAAGCCCTGCCCCAGGCAGCCATGTTTTTTGACGAATCATGATTACTTGAACAATCTTAGTAGAGAGTCACCAAGGAAAAATTTCTGCAGTTATAATGAAATCGGTTCAGTGGTTTCTAACAAGAAGTTTTAAAGTTTTCTATATAGATATATAAGGAAAATAAGCCCCGACTCCTGGCGGCCATGTTTTTTGACAAATCATGACGGCTTGAACAATCTTGATAGAGGGTTACATAAGAAACATTCCTGCAAAGTTACATTGAAATCGGTCAAGTGCTTTCTGAAAAGACTATTAAAATTTTCTATATAGATAAATTATATAGGAAAATAAGCCCCGCCCCCTAGCAGCCATGTTTTTTGACAAATCATAACGGCTTGAACAATCTTGGTAAAGGGTCACCAAGGAAACATTTCCGCGAAGTTATATTGAAATCAGTCCTGTGGTTTCTGACGACAAGATTTTTTCAAGTTTTCTATATAGAATTATATCAAAAATAAGCCCCGCACCCCCTAGCGGCCATGTTTTTTGACAAATCATGTCGGCTTGAACAATCTTGATAGAGGGTCATTAAGGAAACATTTCTGCCAAGTTATATTGAAATCGGTCCAGTCGTTTATGACAAGAAGATTTTTAAAGTTTTCTATATAGATATATTGGGAAAATTAACCCCGCCCCCTAGCGGCCATGTTTTTTAACGAATCATGGCGGCTTGAACAAAATTCCAACGGAAATCGGTCCAGTGGTTTCTGACAAGAAGATTTTTAAAGTTTTCCATAAAGATATATAAGGAAAATAAGCCCCGCCCCCCTGGCGGCCATGTTTTTTGACAAATCCAAATGGCTTGAACAATCTTGCAACAGGATCACCAAAGGAACATTTCTGCAAAATCATATGGAAATCGGTCCAGTGATTTCTGACAAGAAGATTTTTAAAGTTTTCTATACAGATATACAGTGAAATTAAGTCCCGCCCCCTGGCGGCCATGTTTTCTGACAAATCCAAATGGTTTGAACAATCTTGGTACAGGATCACCAAAGGAACATTTCTGCAAAATTATATGGAAATCGGTCCAGTGGTTTCGGACAAGAAGATTTTTAAAGTTTTCTATATAGATATATAGGGAAAATAAGCCCCGCCCCCTGGTGGCCATGTTTTTTGACGAATCCAAATGGCTTGAACAATCTTGGTACAGCATCACCAAAGGAACATTTTTGCAAAATTATATTGAAATCGGTCCAGTGGTTTCTGACAAGAAGATGATTAAAAGTTTTCTATATAGATTATATAGGGAAAATAAGCCCCGCCCCCTGGCGGCCATGTTTTTTGACGAATCCAAATGTCTTGAACAATCTTGGTAGAGGATCACCAAAGGAACATTTCTGCAAAATTATATTGAAATCGGTCCAGTGGTTTCGGACAAGAAGATTTTTAAAGTTTTCTATATAGATATATAGGGAAAATAAGCCCCGCCCCCTGGCGGCCATGTTTTTTGACGAATCCAAATGGCTTGAACAATCTTGGTAGAGGATCACAAAAGGAACATTTCTGCAAAATTATATTGAAATCGGTCCAGTGGTTTCGGACAAGAAGATTTTTAAAGTTTTCTATATAGATATATGGGGAAAATAAGCCCCGCCCCCTGGCGGCCATGTTTTTTGACGAATCCAAATGGCTTGAACAATCTTGGTAGAGGATCACCAAAGGAACATTTCTGCAAAATTATATTGAAATCTGTCCAGTGGTTTCTGACAAGAAGATTTTTAAAGTTTTCTATATAGATATATAGGGAAAATAAGCCCCGCCCCTTGGCGGCCATATTTTTTGACGAATCCGAATGGCTTGAACAATCTTGGTAGATGATCACCAAAGGAATATTTCTTCAAAATTATACTGAAATCGGTCCAGTGATTTCTGACAAGAAGATTTTTTAAGTTTTTAGTTAAAAAATTTATTTTTAGCTCCTGTGACCTAGATATGCAACGGACCGGAACCATTTGAACAACTTTGAAAGAGGACCAACCAAGGATCATTCCTGTGAAGTTTGGTCAAAATCCAATCAGTGGTTTAGGAGGAGATGTTGTTTAAATATTGTGGACGGACGGACGGACATACGGACGACGACGACGACGACGACGACGGACGGTGAGTGATCACAAAAGCTCACCTTGAGCTTTCAGCTCAGGTGAGCTAAAAATTATTTCAGGATTCTGAAAAAACTACATGCATATCTTCAGACCATCCTTAAAACACCTGTAAAGTTTCAAAAGGATCGGACAGAAACTGTGGGAGGAGTTAAGGGGACAAAGTATCCACTAAAAACTCGGAACCACGCACAACGCGCCACGCGCCACGCGCCACGCGCCACGCGCCACGCGCCACGCACCACGCACCACGGAAAACCAAAAACAGTGTCCCTCCACTTTTCTTCGAAAAGGCGGGGGACAAAAAAAAATTGACACACAAGAATTGTTATACAAAAATAAAGTTTATTTAATGAAGAAAGCTAGTCAGTTCTTCTTTTACATCCAAGAAGCCCTATTCTTTTCAGAGTAAATAAATAAATTTGTCCTTTCTTGTTGAAATGGAAAGACCAGCAGAGAAGAGCGGGAGACCAGAATGTAATAAAAAGCCGAAAATCAGTGTATTAGCATCAGTGTATTGGCATTTTATAATTATCGCTGACCTAATTACCTGTACAGAAGGCACGCTTTAGACTGGATATTAAATGAAGTTACGCTTTACACTTTCGGGCATTTCTTTTCTGCAGCTCATCTATGAATCAATTGACCCTTAAACCACGAATCACAAATGCAGCAGACAACAATTTTGATTATTTTTTTTATTTGCCAGAGATACACGACCTGCAGACAAGTCCTGCTGCCAAGCAGACATTTCACATGAAATGTCAAACTTATTTTCTCTGAAAAAAGAAAAAAACAATTAAGATTGTCATCTACAACAAATTTTGCTTGGCATTTTATTGGTCAAATGTGTTCACAACCACATCAAAGCACTTTTCGGCATTCTTGGTTTTGCTCAGATTTCATTCATAAATGAAATAAGGGCATTTACCATTATTGCGGCTAGATCAAAGGAGATAATTGACAGCTACAGTTTAAACTTTAACCCTTAAAGCGCTGAGCAAAAATTTGTAGCAGACAACATTTTGAATTTTATATATATATTTATATTTCAGAGAAATAAGTCTTGACATTTCATATGAATTATCTGCTTGGCAGATGATTCATCTGAAATGTCAAGACTATTCCCTGAAAAAAAATATAATAATAAAAGTAAAATTGTTTTCTGCTGCAGTTGTGATTGGCGCTTTAAGGATTAATCCTTTATCTGTCACCAGATAGATGTATGAAAACAAGAGGACCATGATGGTCCTATATCGCTCACTAGAGCAAACAGCTTTGCATACTTACTGTTGAAGTTTCAGCCAAGTTCACTGCTCTAAGATTTTTGTATAAATTTTATAGCCCTGCACCCCAGCGGCCATGTTTTTTTCATGCATCACGATGGCTTGAACTGAATATTGAAAGAGGGTCACCAAAGGAACAATTCTGCCGTTATATTGAAATTGGTCCAGTGGTTTCTGACAAAAAGATTTTTAAAATGTCTTATATAGATATATAGGGAATTTAAGCCCCACCCCCTGACGGCCATGTTTTTTGACAAATCATGACACCTTGAACAAACTTGGTAGAGGGTCACCAAAGGAAAAATCCTGCCAAGTTATACTGAAATCGGTTCAGTGGTTTCTGACAAGATTTTTAAAGTTTTCTATTTAGGGAAAATAAGCCCCACCCCTAGCAACCATGTTTTTTGACGAATAATGATTGCTTGAACAATCTTTGTAGAGGGTCACAAAAGCAACATTCCTGCCAAGTAATATTGAAACCAGTCAGGTGGTTTCTGACAAGAAAAATTTTTAAGTTTTCTATACAGATATATACGGAAAATAAGCCCCGCCCCCTGACGGCCATGTTTTTTGACGTATCATGATATTTCCCCAAGCCCCTCCCCCTGGCGGCCATGTTTTTTGACGAATCATGACTGCTTGAACAATCTTGGTAGAGGGTCAACAAGGAAAGATTTCTACCAAGTTATAATGAAATTGGTCCAGTGGTTTCTGACAAGAAGATTTTTAAAGTTTTCTATATAGATATATAGGGAAAATAAGCACCCCCACCCCCTAGCGGCCATGTTTTTTGATGAATCATGACGGCTTGAACAATCTTGCTAGAGATTCACCAAAGCAACATTCCTGTCAAGTTACATTGAACTCGAGCCAACGGTTTCTTACAAGAAGATTTTTAAAGTTTTCTATATAGATATATAGGGAAAATATGCCCCGCCCCCTAGCGGCCATGTTTTTTGACGAATCATGACGGCTTGAACAATCTTGGTAGAGGGTCACTAAAGCAACATTCCTGTCAAGTTACATTGAACTCGAGCCAACGGTTTCTTACGAGAAGATTTTTAAACTTTTCTTTATAGATATATAGGGAAAATAAGCCCCGCCCCCTAGCGGCCATGTTTTTTGACAAATCATGATGGCTTGAACAATCTTGGTAGAGGATCACCAAGGAAACATTTTTGCCTAGTTATATAGAAATCTGTCCAGTGCTTTCTGACATGAAGATTTTTAAAGTTTTCCATATAGATATATAGGGAAAACAAGAAGATTTTTAAAGTTTTCTATATAGATATATAGGTAAAATAAGCCCTGCCCCCTGGTGGCCATGTTTTTTGAAAAATCCAAACGGCTTGAACAATTTTGGTAGAAGATCACCAAAGGAACATTTCTGCAAAATTATATGGAAATCGGTCCAGTGGTTTCTGACAAGAAGATTTTTACATTTTTCAATATAGATATATAGGGAAAATAAGCCCCGCCCCCTGGTGGCCATGTTTTTTGACTAGTCGAAATGGCTTGAACAATCTTGGTAGAGGATCACCATAGGAACATTTCTGCAAAATTATATGGAAATAGGTCCGGTGGTTTCTGACAAGAAGATTTTTAAAGTTTTCTATATAGATATATAGGGAAATTAAGCCACCCCACACCCCCTGGCGGCCATGTTTTTTGAAGAATCCAAATGGCTTGAACAATCTTGGTAGAGGATCACTAAAGGAACATTTCTGCAAAATTATATTGAAATCGGTCCAGTGATTTCGGACAAGAAGATTTTTAAAGTTTTCTATATAGATATATAGGGAAAAAAAGCCCCGCCCCCTGGCAGCCATGTTTTTTGACGAATCCAAATGGCCTGAACAATCCTGGTAGAGAATCACCATACGAACATTTCTTCAAAATTATATGGAAATCAGTCCAGCAGTTTCTGACAAGAAGATTTTTAAAGTTTTCTATATAGATATATAGGGAAAATAAACCCTGCCCCCTAGAGGCCATGTTTTTTGACAAATCCAAATGGCTTGAACAATCTTGGTAGAGGATCACCAAAGGAACATTTCTGCAAAATTACATTGAAATCGGTCCAGTGGTTTCTGACAAGAAGATTTTTAAAGTTTTCTATATAGATACATAGGGAAAATAAGCCCCGCCCCCTGGCGGCCATGTTTTTTGACGAATCCGAATGGTTTGAACAATCTTGGTAGAGGATCACCAAAGGAACATTTCTGCAAAATTATATTGAAATCGGTCCAGTGGTTTCTGACAAGAAGATTTTTTAAGTTTTTAGTTAAAAAATCTATTTTTAGCTCCTGTGACCTAGATATGCAATGGACCGGAATCATTTGAACAAATTTGGAAGAGGACCAACCAAGGATCATTCCTGTGAAGTTTGGTCAAAATCCAATCAGTGGTTTAGGAGGAGATGTTGTTTAAAGATTGTGGACGGATGGACGGACATATGGACGACAACGACAACAACAGATGGTTAGTGATCACAAAAGCTCACCTTGAGCCTTCAGCTCATGTGAGCTAAAAAAGCCCCAACCCCTAGCAGCCATGGTTTTTGACGAATCCTGACGGCTTGAACAATCTTGGTAGAAGGTTACAAAAGAAACATTCCTGGCGTATTATATTGAAATCCGTCCAGTTGTTTCTGACAAGAAGATTTTTAAACTTTTCTATATAGATATATAGGGAAAATAAGCCCCGCCCCCTGGCGACCATGTTTTTTGACGAATCCAAATGGCTTGAACAATCTTGGTAGAGGATCACCAAACGAACATTTCTGAAAAATTATATTGAAATTGGTCCAGTGGTTTCTGACAAGAAGATTTTTAAAGTTTTCTATATAGATATATAGGCAAAATAAGCTCCGCCCCCTGGCGACCATGTTTTTTGACGAATCCAAATGGCTTGAATAATCTTGGTACAGGATCACCAAACAAACATTTCTGAAAAATTATATTGAAATTGGTCCAGTTGTTTCTGACAAGAAGATTTTTAAAGCTTTCTATATAGATATATAGGGAAAATAAGCCCCGCCCCCTGGCGGCCATGTTTTTTGACGAATCCAAATGGCTTGAATAATCTTAGTAAAGGATCACCAAAGGAACATTTCTGCAAAATTATATAGAAATCAGTTCAGTGGTTTCTGACAAAGATTTTTAAAGTTTTCTATATAGATATATAGGGAAAATAAGCCCCGCCCCCTGGCGGCCATGTTTTTTGACGAATCCAAATGGCTTGAACAATCTTGGTAGAGGATCACCAAAGGAACACTTCTGCAAAATTATATTGAAATTGGTCCAGTGGTTTCTGACAAGAAGATTTTTAAAGTTTTCTATATAGATATATAGGGAAAATAAGACCCGCCCCTTGGCGGCCATTTTTTTTTTCACGAATCCAAATGGCTTTAACAATCTTGGTAGAGGATCACCAAAGGAACATTTCTGCAAAATTATACTAAAATTGGTCCAGTGGTTTCTGACAAGAAGATTTTTTAAGTTTTTTGTTGAAAAATCTATTTTTAGCTCCTGTGACCTAGATATGCAATGGACCGGAACTATTTGAACAATTTTGAAAGAGGACCAACCAAGGATCATTCCTGTGAAGTTTGGTCAAAATCCAATCAGTGGTTTAGGAGGAGATGTTGTTTAAAGACTGTGAATGGACGGACAGACGGACGATGACGACGGACGGTGAGTGATCACAAAAGATCGGCTTGAGCCTTTGGCTCAGGTGAGCTAAAAATGACACATATTTAGTGCTCTGAAATAGCCAAAAGGCAAAATACTGATAACAACTTTGGTAAAACAGAATGTGTAAATCCATGAGTATACCATCATGGCTAACCAATTTTTTGGACTGCTGAGTTCTGTGGAAAAAAGGCAAAACTTTCAAAATCTGACAAAAAACTGCACAAAAAAATGGGAGCCACAAACCAACCATATATATATATATATATATACATATATATATACATATATATATATATATATATATGATCCGTGACCTCGCAGTTGCAATCATTCATGATGGCAAGGTACGCTCTGACTGGGAGCAGAGTTTCATTGTCTGCCTCTGCAAGGGAAAAGGGGCTGCATTGGAAAGGGGCAACTGCCGCAGTCTCAAGCTGACAGAGCAGGTTATGAAAATCCTGGAGAGGATTGTGGACTGCCTCATCAGACAGTTGGTGTCAATCGACGATTCCAAGTTTGGCCTCGTCCCAGGCAGAGGCACTACAGATGCAATCTTTGTTGTCAGGCAGCTGCAAGAGAAGTATCTAGCTGCCAATAAGAGACTCTACATGTCTTTCATAGACCTGGAGAAGGCGTTTGATCGAGTACCTCGGAAGGTCATCTGGTGGGCGCTGAGAAAACTTGGTGTGGAGGAGTGGATTGTGCGACTGGTGCAGGGGATGTATGCAAATGCACGGAGCCCTGTCCATGTTGTTGAGGGGTACAGTGAAGAGTTTGAAGTGAAGGTTGGTGTTCACCAAGGATCAGTACTCAGCCCGCTGCTCTTCATCATTGTGCTTGAAGCCTTATCACGAGAGTTCTGCTCTGGAGTCCCCTGGGAGGACCTCTATGCCGATGACCTTGTTATCATCGCTGAATCGCTTGAGGAATCTGTCAGGAGGCTCTTGACTTGGAAAGAAGAAATGGAGAAGAAAGGACTGAGAGTAAATGCAGGAAAGACCAAGATCATGATCTGCGGTACGGGACTGGACCTCCTGCAGAGTTCAGGCGAGTCTCCATGCGCTGTCTGTCACACTGGAGTGGGCAGCAACAGCATCTTCTGCAGTGGCTGCAAGCACTGGGTGCACAAGAAATGCAGTGGGTTCAAGCGCTTGAAAAAGGAACCTGACTACAGACGGACATGGTGTCAGGGAACTCCATGCGCCTTGGATGGCAGACCACAGAAGGAAGTCCAGGTCGGACCTGACAAGCTTGAGGTGGTAGCTTCCTTTTGCTACCTAGGAGACATGCTCTCAGCAGCAAGTGGCTGTGAACTTTCAACCACAACACGTGTGAAAACCGCCTGGAAGAAGTTCAAGGATCTGCTACCAGTCCTCTCTTCACACTACCTCTCTTTCAAAACACGTGGCCGTGTGTACAGCTCTTGTGTGCGGATCGCAATGCTCCATGCCAGCGAGACTTGGCCATTGACAAAGCTGAACCTCCAGCGTCTGCAGCGAAATGACAGGGCAACAATCAGACAGATCTGCCATGTCAGGCCACAAGACATTGTCACCACAAGGTCCAATGAGCTACTTGTGCGGCTTGGCATTGAGGATCTGGACCTCATTCTGAAGGAGTAAAGACTCCGATGGTATGGGCATGTGGAATGCTCCAATGGTGCGGTCAAGACAGCCTTTGACATACAGGTTGATGGAAAGCTTGTGCCTGGGAGGCCTAAAATGACATGGAAGCAGCTGACAGAGAGGGATTGCAGAGAGTGGAAGCTCTCGGCTATCAACCCTCATGATAGATGTACCTGGAGATCTGGTGTGAGATCTGCCATGCTTGCAGCAAGCCAGCTATCTGAAAGGGGGCCCACTGTTGTGGATGTTGCCCCTATACCTGCACCTTAATCAAAAATCCGATTATGATATATGATTATATATATATATATATATTTTTTTTTTTTTTTTGTGTGTGTCTCTCACTCTCAGTGTGTGCCTGTAAATTACTTACTTGATTAACATTACCTTAGTAGTGTAGGATAATATATAACACTTGTTTTGTATACATATGAACCTTTGTATAATATTTTAAGGGTCTAGTGGAAGAACAGCTAGATTATATACTAAATATTGTTACCCTTGTTCAATAAAGTCTTTACTTAGGCTAAAAATAAAAGTATTAGATTCTTAGACACCGCGGCATCTGTCCAAAACTTTCCGCATATATGATTTTTTTCAGTGGTAAGTTTTTTCCAACCCACGAAAATATGTGACACTGGATTTTACTCGCTTATCTGAGAATCACTTCCAACCAAATTGCAATCTAGACCACAAACATATGGCATTCTTACTGACTTACAAGAAAATTGGTAAATTACAATCTGTTCATGTTGTTTGAGACTTTAAACTTGCATGTTAGATACTTACGAAAAAACACACCGCCATTTGGTTCAGCCAAACAAATCCAAATGTCCAAGAATGTACCCAACCGGAAAATAAAAGTAACAAGAGGGCCATGATGGCCCTGTAATGCTCAACTGAGTATCATAGCACTTAGAGAATCTGACCTAGAACTGATCAAGGCAAACACTGTGACCAAAATTTATAATGATTATATTAACAAGTAAGACAATGTAGCATGTCTAATGGACTATGAAATAGAGGTCAAAGTCAAATATGGATGACTGCACTCAAGAGGCCGTGCTGAGATGTATGCATGTGCTAAGTATCACTGGCTGTAGGAGCAATGAGAAACTGACCTAAACACTTCACAAGTGCCAAATATCACTCTGTAGGACTAATAGTTACTGAGAAACTGATGGGAAAAACTAAAGAAAGTCACTGGACCCTGAAATATACGTCATAAGTGACACAGCTACAAACTTTACCATAGACAAACATTTTGAGCAAGATTCATGATGATCACTTCAAAAATGTGACCTCTAGAGTGTCAAGAAGGTTTTCCTTTGATTTGGTCTGGTGACCTAGTTTCTGATTCCATGTGACCCTGTTTCCAAACAGACCTAGAAATCATCAAGACGAACATTTTGAGCAATATTCATGATGATTATTTAAAGAATGTATTAACAAGGTTTTCCTTTGATTTGGCCTGGTGACCTAGTTTTTGACCCCAAGGGACACAGTTTTGAACTTGATCTAGAAGTCACCAAGACAAACATTTTGAGCAAGATTCATGATGATTGCTTCAAAAATGTAACCTCCAGAGTGTTGACAAGGTTTTTCTTTGATTTGGCCTGGTGACCTAGTTTTTGACCCCAAGTGAGCCGGTTTCAAACTTGACCTAGAAATCATCAAGACAAACATTTTGAGCAAGATTCATGATGAGTGATTAAAAAATGTGACCTCTAGTGTTAACAAGGTCTTCCTTTGATTTGGCCCGGTGACCTAGTTTTTGACCCCAAGTGATCCAGTTTTGAACTTGACCTAAAACTCAAGACAAACATTTTGAGCAAGATTCATGGTGACTGCTTCAAAAATGAGACCGCTAGGATGTTAACAAGGTTTTCCTTTGATTTGGCCTGGTGACCTAGTTTTTGACCCCAAGTACTCTAGTTTCAAACTAGAGACAAAGACAAATATTTTAAGCAAGATTCATGATCATTGCTTAAAAAATGTGACCACTAGAGTGTTAACAAGGTTTTCTGCTGATTTGGCCTGGTGATCTAGTTTTTGACCCCAAGTGGCCCAGTTTTGAACTTGACCTAGAAATCATCAAGACAAACACTTCGAGCAAGGTTCACGATGATTGCTTAAATTGATTGTGTTGGGGTTTAACGACACGTCAACCCTTGAGGGTCATTTTGTGTCGTCTCCCAGAGAAAGGGAGAAAAGAGATAGAAGAGAGAGTAGAGGAGATGAAAGAGAGGGACAGGGAAGAAAGAGGAACAGGAATGAAAGTGAAGAAACTGAAGAAAGAAATAAAAACATTCCCCTCTCTACCCTTACCCACTACAAGGATAGCAGGCCTTGCCCAACTGTAAGCCAATATCAGCTGGACGCCCAGTGATGTAAGATACACAGCACCTTTGCACCACCCGACCACCCCTGATGATTGCTTAAAAAATGTGACCTCTAGAGTGTTAGCAAGGTTTTCCTTTGGTTTGGCCTGGTGACCTAGTTTCTGATCCGAAGTGACCCAGTTTCGAACTTGACCTAGAAATCATCAAGACAAACATTTTGAGCAAGGTTCATGATAATTGCTTCAAAAATATGACCGCTAGAGTGTTAACAAGGTTTACCTTTGATTTGGTCTGGTGACCTAGTTTTTGATCCTCAGCAACCCAGTTTCGAACTTGGCCTATAAACCATCAAGACAAACATTTTGACCAAGATTCATGATGATTGCATCAAAAATGTGACCTCTAAAGTGTTAACAATATTTTCATTTGATCTGACCTGGTGACCTAGTTTTTTGACCCAAGTGACCCAGTTTTGAACTAGACTAGATTTCATAGGGGCAAACATTTTGAGCAAGTTTCATCAAGATTGGGTTAACAAACTAACCGTTGACGACGGACGAACGACGACGGACAAAGGGTGATCACAACAGCTCAGCCGGCATGCATCTATTTTTTGAAGAAAGTGTCAGAGAATCTAATAACTTTTTTTTTCTGGTCTTACTTACAGCTTGTTTTACCAAACTATCTCCTGCACAGCTTTTCATGACTCATATTCATGCTGTGTTGTTCTTTTAGAGAATTTGTGCCCCACCACCCCCCCATCCCCCTCCTCCACAACCTTTCTGAAAAATACTATATCAACACCAGGTTAGTGGGATATAGCATTTCCATATGTTTCTTATGACTGAGACAACAAGCAAATTCCATAGGGAATTTATGTCTCCCACCTTATTTTTATTTGAGCTGTTAAAAATGGGTAAGTTAACCAGAGGACCGCCAGCCTCAGTGGCTCAGTTGGATGCACCGTCCGACTGAAGACCAGGAGGTCACAGGTTCAACCCTCTGAGGTCGGCAACATTCTTTCGTGGAGATTGATATTTTCTACGGTCATTCTCTCCCTTCCGCTGATTCAAGAAGGGCAGTTGTCAGTTTCTGACAAAAGAATGTGCACAATGCTGGTTAACCGCTTAGAGTACTAAGCCTGCCCAGTAAACGTGTGGTTAGGTAAAATGACCGTGCTAGACATGACCCTATTGGGTTGACTGGGCCGTAAAACCTCAACACAAACAAACTAGACAAAGTGCCCAGTGGGGCATATATACCCCGACTAGCGCTACCGCCACCTTTTAAAGAGCACAAAGTATGTAGCTTTGACTCTGGAGATGGCAGTTGTATGCTATATGTTATAACATTGAAAAAATTCAATCACACAGTAATTTGAAGCCCTTGACCTCAAAGGTCAGGCACAGGTGCAGGGATTGAGCTAAATAAAACTTTAGCCCTATAACTATCACCATATACCAGTGAAATCAGTCTTTAAAATATAAGCAAAAATGACATTTGTATGAAACGTCTGTGACCTTGACTTAAAAGCCATGCCCCAGCTTGGGGATGGTGCTGAGAAAAACTTCAGACCTCTATATATACCATCATGCTTAATATTAATGAAACCAACAAAAGGGTCTTCATAATATAGCTATATAAACTTAGATGCAATTTTTTTTTTTTTTTTACTTTTATATGAAATTTCTAAGTCTGTGACCTTGACCTCAAGGTCATACCCCAGGATAAGGATGATGCTGAGTAACACTCTAGACCTATATCTACCAACATGTAAAATATAAATGGAATTCCTCAAAGGGTCTTGATGGTATAGCTATATAAACATAAACACAAAAAATTTGACTTATTTATGAAAATTCCAAGTCCGTGACCTTGACCCCAATGTTATTCCCCGGGATAGGGTTGGTGCTGATAAATACTTAAGCCCTATATCTACCATCAGGCCAAACATGAATTAAATCCATCAAAGGCTCTTCATAATATAAGGTCTTATAAACTTTAACGTAAAAACTTTGACCCTAAGACAAAAACAAAGTATGAACAAATAATGCTTCAACGGATGGATGGACAGACAAACAGATTCCTTGCTGATAGCTATATCCACTCAACCTTTCAATTAGGGTATAATAAAATTTAACAAAAGGTCTTGATGATATGGCTATATAAACTTAAAAGCAAAAACATTTACTTTTAAATGAAACTTCTAAGTTCGTGATCTTGACCTCGGTCACACCCGGGGTGGGGATCATGCCGAGTAAGACTCTAGGCCAATATATAGCAACATGTCAAATATAAATGAAATTCCACAAGGGTCTTGACGATACAGCTATATAAACTTAAACACAAAAATTTTGAAATTTTATGAAAATTGGAAGTCCGTGACCTTGACCCAAAGGTCACCCCCCTGGTGGGGATGGTGCCAATAAAAACTTTAGAGCTATATCTACCATCATACCAAATATGAATGAAATCCATCAAAGGGTGTTCAAAATATGAGGTCTTATAAACTTTAACGTAAAAACTTTAACCCTAAGACAAAAATAAAGTATGAACGAATAATGCTTCAACTGATGGACGGACAGACCAACAGATTCCTTGCTGACAGCTATATCTGCTGGCCTTTCAATTAGGGAATACTGAAATTTAAGAAAAAGGTCTTGATGATATGGCTATATAAACTTAAACGCAAAAATTTTTTTACTTTTATATGAAAATTCTAAGTTCATGACCTTGACGTCGGTCACACCCTGAGTGGAGATCATGCAGAGTAAGACTCTAGGCCGATATCTAGCAACATGTCAAATATAAATGAAATTCCTAAAGGGTCTTGATGATATAGCTATATAAACTTAAACACAAAAAACTTTGACTTTTTTATGAAAATTCTAAGTCCGTGACGTACCTTGACCCCAAGGTCACCCCCGGGATATGGATGGTGCTGACAAAAACTATAGACCTATATCTACCATCATGCCAAATATGAATGAAATCCATCAAAGGGTCTTCAAAATATAAGGTCTTATAAACTTTAACGCAAAAACTTTGACCCCGACTTTTTTTATGAAATTTCTAAGTCCGTGACCTTGACCCCAAGGTCACCCCCGGGGTGGGGATGGTGCTGATAAAAACTTTAGACCTATATCTATCAACATGCATAATATGAATGAAATCCATCAAAGGGTCTTCAAAATATGAGGTCTTATAAACTTTAACGCAAAAACTTTGACCCTGTGACGGAAAGACGAACGAACGAACGAACGTACATACGAACGAACGGACGAATGGAAAAGCGAAAACTATATACCCCCACATACTTCGTATGTTGGGGGTATAATAACCAGAGGACCATTGGTCCTGTATCACTTACCTAATTATTGAAGCAGGAAACCAGTGATAAAAAATAATTTCAGGAGTCTGAAAAAACCACATGCATATCTTCAGACCATCCTTAAAGCACCTGTAAAGTTTCAGAAGGATCGGCTTAAAACTGTGGAAGGAGTTACGGGGACAAGGTACCTACTCACTATACGCTTCTGTATTATTAAAACTAAAAAAATGTCTAAGTTAAAAATGCGGAAAAAGTGATAAAAAAATTAGTTCAGGATTCTGAAAGAAACATATGCATTATCTTCAGGCCATCCTAAAAGCCGATCTAAAGTTTCAAAAGGATCGGCCAAAAACTGTGGGAGAAGTTAAGGGGACAAGGTACCTACTCCCTATACACTTCTGTAATATTAGAACTCAAAAAATGTCTAAGTTAAAAATGCGGAAAAAGTGATAAAAAATTATTTCAGGATTCTAAAAAATCCACATGCATATCTTCAGACCATCCTAAAAGCCCATGTAAAGTTTCAAAAGGTTCGGCCAACAAGAGCACCATGATGGTCCTATATTGCTCACCTGAGCAAACAGATTTGCATATTTACTGTTGAAGTTTCAGCCAAGTTCACTGCTCTAGGATTTTTGTATAAATTTTATAACACCAAACCCCATCCACCCCCCGCCCCCCCTCCCCCCATCACCACACCCCTGTCCATGTTTTTTTAACGCATCTTGACGACTTGAACTGAATCTTAAAAGAGGGTCACCAAAGGAACATTTCAGCCAAGTTATATTGAAATTGGTCCAGTGGTTTAAAGTGTTTTATATAGCTATAAAGCCCTACCCCTAACAGCCATGCTTTTTGACGAATCATGACAGCTTGAACAAACTTGGTAGAGGGTCACCAAAGAAACATTCCTGCCAAGGTATATTGAAATCTGTTCAGTGGTTCCTGAAAAGAAGATTTTTAAAGTTTTCTATTTAGATATATAGCGAAAATAAGCCCCACCCCATGGCAGCCATGTTTTTTGATGAATCATGATTGCTTGTACAATCTTGGTAGAGGGTCACCAAAGCAACATTCCAGCCAAGTAATATTGAAACTGGTCATGGGGTATGTGACAAGAAGAATTTTAAAGTTTTCTATGCAGATATATATGAAAAATAAGCCCCGCCCCACCCCCCTGGGGGCCATGGTTTTTGACGTATCATGAAGGCTTGAACAATCCTGGTAGAAGGTCACCAAAGCAACATTCCTGCCAAGTTACATTGAACTCAGTCCAACTGTTTCTTACGAGCAGATTTTTAAAGTTTTCTATATAGATATATAGGGAAAATAAGCCCCGCCCCCTAGCGGCCATGTTTTTTGACAAATCATGGCGGCTTGAACAATCTTGGTAGAGGATCACCAAAGAAACATTTCTGGAAAAATTATATTGAAATCGGTCCAGTGGTTTCTGACAAGAAGATTTTTAAACTTTTCTATATAGATATATAAGGAAAATAAGCCCCACCCCCTGGCGGCCATGTTTTTTGACTAACCCAAATGGCTTGAACAATCTTGGAAGAGGATCACCAAAGGAACATTTCTGCAAAATAACATTGAAATCGGTCCAGTGGTTTCTGACAAGAAGATTTTTAAAGTTTCCTATATAGATACATGGGGAAAATAAGCCCCGCCCCCTGGCGGCCATGTTTTTTGACGAATCCGAATGGCTTGAACAATCTTGGTAGAGGATCACCAAAGGAACATTTCTGCAAAATTATATTGAAATCGGTCCAGTGGTTTCTGACAAGAAGATTTTTTAAGTTTTTAGTTAAAAAATCTATTTTTAGCTCCTGTGACCTAGATATGCAATGGACCGGAACCATTTGAACAAATTTGAAAGAGGACCAACCAAGGATCATTCCTGTGAAGTTTGGTCAAAATCCAATCAGTGGTTTAGGAGGAGATGTTGTTTAAAGATTGTGGACGGATGGACGGACATATGGACGACAACGACGGACGGTGAGTGATCACAAAAGCTCATCTTGGTAGAGGATCACTGAAGGAACATTTCTGCATAATTATATTGAAATCGGTCCAGTGGTTTCTGACAAGAAGATTTTTAGAGTTTTCTATATAGATACATAGGGAAAAAAAGCCCCGCCCCCTGGCGGCCATGTTTTTTGACGAATCCAAATGGCTTGAACAATCTTAGTAGAGGATCACCAAAGGAACATTTCTGAAAAAATTATATTGAAGACGGTCCAGTGCTTTCTGAAAAGAAGATTTTTAAAGTTTTCTATATAGATATATAGGGAAAATAAGCCCCGCCGCCTGGCAGCCATGTTTTTTGACAAATCCAAATGGCTTGAACAATCTTGAAAGAGGACCAACCAAGGATCATTCCTGTGAAGTTTGGTCAAAATCCAATCAGTGGTTTAGGAGGAGATGTTGTTTTAAGATTGTGGACGGACGGACGGACATATGGACGACAAGGACAACGACGGACGGTGAGTGATCACAAAAGCTCATCTTGGTAGAGGATCACCAAAGGAACGTTTCTGTAAAATAATATTGAAATCGGTCCAGTGGTCTCTGACAAGAAGATTTTTAAAGTTTTCTATATAGATATATGGGGAAAATAAGCCCCGCCCCCTGGCGGCCATGTTTTTTGACGAATCCAAATAACTTGAACAATCTTGGTAGAGGATCACCAAAGGAACATTTCTGCAAAATTATATTGAAATCGGTCCTTTGGTTTCTGACAAGAAGATTTTTAAAGTTTTCTATACAGATATATAGGGAAAATAAGCCCCGCCCCCTGGCGGCCATGTTTTTTGACGAATCCGAATGGCTTGAACAATCTTGGTAGAGGATCACCAAAGGAACATTTCTGCAAAATTATATTGAAATCAGTCCAGTGGTTTCTGACAAGAAGATTTTTAAAGTTTTCTATACAGATATATAGGGAAAATAAGCCCCGCCCCCTGGCGGCCATGTTTTTTGAAGAATCCGAATGGCTTGAACAATCTTGGTAGAGGATCACCAAAGGAACATTTCTGCAAAATTATATTGAAATCGGTCCAGTGGTTTCTGACAAGAAGATTTTTAAAGTTTTCTATATAGATATATAGGGAAAATAAGCCCCGCCCCCTGGCAGCCATGTTTTTTGACGAATCCAAATGGCTTGAACAATCTTGGTAGAGGATCACCAAAGGAACATTTCTGCAAAATTATATTGAAATTGGTCCAGTGGTTTCTGACAAGAAGATTTTTTCAGTTTTTAGTTAAAAAATCTATTTTTAGCTCCTGTGACCTAGATATGCAACGGACCGGAACCACTTGAACAGCTTTGAAAGAGGACCAACCAAGGATCATTCCTGTGAAGTTTGGTCAAAATCCAATCAGTGGTTTAGGAGGAGATGTTGTTTAAAGATTGTGGACGGACGGACGGACATACGGAGGACGACGACGACGACGGACCGTGAGTGATCACAAAAGCTCACCTTCAGCCTTCAGCTCAGGTGAGCTAAAAACTGTGGGAGGAGTTAAGGGGACAAGGTGCCTACTCCCTATAGAATTCTGTAATATTAGCTCAAAAAATGTCTGAGTTCAAAACGTGTAAAAAGTGATAAAAAATAATTTCAGGATTCTGAAAAAAACCATATGCATATCTTCATACCATCCTTAAAGCACCTGTAAAGTTTCAAAAGGATCGGCTTAAAACTGTGGTAGGAGCTCTGGGGGCAAGGTACCTACTCCCTATACGCTACTGTAGTATTAGAACTCAAAAAATGTCTAAGTTAAAAATGCAGAAAAAGTGATAAAAAGTTATTTCAGGATTCTGAAAAAAAAACATATGCATATCTTCAGACCATCCTAAAACCCATGTAAAGTTTCAAAAGGATCGGCCAAAAATTGTGGGAGGAGTTAAGGGGACAAGATACCTACTCCCTATACACTTCTGTAATATTAGAACTCAAAAAATGTCTAAGTTAAAAATGCAGAAAAAGTGATAAAAAATTATTTCAAGATTCTGAAAAATCATGCACATCTTCAGGCTATCCTAAAAGCCCATGTAACGTTTCAAAAGGATCGGCCAAAAACTGTAGGAGGAGTTAAGGGGACAAGGTATCTACTCCCTATAGACTTCTGTAATTTTAGAACTCAAAAAATGTCTAAGTTCAAAATGTGTAAAAAGTGATAAAAAATAATTTCAGGATTCTGAAAAAAAAACTACATGCATATCTTCATTGATTGATTGTGTTGGGGTTTAACGACACGTCAACCCTTGTGGGTCATTTTGTGTCTTCTCCCAGAGAAAGGGAGAAAAGAGACAGAAGAGATAGTAGAGGAGATGAAAGAGACGATTAGGGAAGAAATAGGAACAGGCATGAAAGTGAAGAAACAGAAGAAATAAAAACATTCTCCCTCTACCCTTACCTGCTACAAGGATAGCAGGCCTTGCCCAACTGTAAGCCAATTTCAGTTGGACGCCCCGGTGACGTAAGATACATGACACCATTGCCACTCCCGACCATCCCCCCCATGCATATCTTCAGACCATCCTTAAAGCACCTGTAAAGTTTCAAAAGGATCGGACAAAAACTGTGGGAGGAGTTAAGGGGACAAGATACCTACTAAAAATTCGGAACCACGCATCACATGCTGTGCACCACGGAAAGCTGAAAACAGTGTCCCTCCCCTTTTCTTTGAAAACTCTGCCCAGATGCCAATAAAATGATGCTCCCTTATACAATTTGTCAAGTAACACTGGGGGGTGGTTGGGTGGTGCGAAGGTGCTGTGTATCTTACATTACCGGGGTGTCCAGCTGATATTGGCTTACAGTTGGGCAAGGCCTGCTATCCTTGTAGCGGGTAAGGGTAGAGGGGGAATGTTTTTATTTCTTCTGTTTCTTCACTTTCATTCCTGTTCCTCTTTCTTCCCTGTCCCTCTCTTTTATCTCTTCTACTGTCTCTTCTATCTCTTTTCTCCCTTTCTCTGGGAGACGACACAAAATGACCCTCAAGGGTTGACGTGTCGTTAAAACCCAACACAATCAATCAATCAAGTAACACTGATTAGACAGTTAACTAGGAACCCACACAAGAAATTCTTTAATTTAAAACACAGCAAAAAAAAAGTCAATCAGCAGTACTTATTACAGCCCCCCACTCCCCACCTGCCCCCCTCCCCACCACGACCCCCCACCACCCCAACCCATCCACACCCCACCTGCAAATAATCAAAAAGGATGGATGGACAGACCAATGGACAACATGAAAACAGTATGAAAACCAGTACCTGCCCCCCGCCCCCAACCCACTCTCTAACAAACACAGATGTGTGTGAGTGTGTGTGTGTGGGGGGGGGGGGGGGGGGGTGTATAATGAAGTAGTTCTAAACAAATTTCAAAATCTACATCTCCATAAAAAGTTAATCAAATTAATAACGTTTTAAACAGTTTTCTACAGTAAAAATTTTAAGATTATATATTAGAGTGCAGGGAAATAGTGTTATCAGAGAAAAGTTGTCCCCACAAGTAAATCTCGTAATGCCACCGACTGTGAACAGAATCATTAGTGTATGAGAGTTGAGGACAGTAGTCATAAAACATCTGGTTAAATTATCAGCTGAGTATTTTTTTTTTTTTTTTCTAAGAGAAAAAACGTCATGTGTGTTTTACCAAAGCAGGGTCATCCTTTCTATCACACACTCTACAAGAAATGTCCGATTCTTCTTCTATTATTTTGACATCATCATCTTCATCATCATCTATAGTCACCACCATACCTGCATAGTTTCCTTAAAATCAAAATACAATGCATCAATATACATTTTTACACAATTTGGAGTGCATCTTCTAAAAAATGTTGAACTTTCTGAGGCTTTGGGACTATATGACTATATGACTCAAACATTATAAGTGGAATTAGAGTTTTTTGTTTGGCTTAGCATGCTGGGTAAAAGGTCTACAATATATTTTCAAAGTAAAAATATTGCTATTTTTCCATGGAAGGAACAAAAATTGTTTGGAGTAAAAATAGACTTCTTTTCACAAATAAAGAGTTGATGATCATTTTCTGGGCCCAGTTGTTCAAAGCTAACGATGTCGTTAGTTAACGATTCGTTAAAATTTAGATCGAGTGATACGCGTATATGCTGAAATTTTTTGCTGAAAAAATGTGAGTAGCTTCTGCAGTGCAAAAGCTACTCACATGTTTTCAGCAAAATCAGAATATTGTGTACTGAATCTGCTAAAACAGTTAACGAAATGACCCTTAACGAGCTCGTTAAGCTAACGACGCTTTGAACAACCGGGCCCTGTTTAAAATCCCATTTAACATTATTTAAGTCATATCAAAATGATTAAATGGTGAAGACAAAAGGTTCTGTGTAGTGAAGCACAGTACTTTTATGAACCAATTTCTGCCTTTGACAGAATTCGAACCCAAGACCTCATGATCCATAGTCAGGCGTGCTAACCACTTAGCCACATGGATGCTTCCTGAACTACAAGTGGTAAGACCAAACAAACAAATGTGTGTTTAGGGTAACATGTCAGAAAATAATAGGTAGGGTATATAGGGATTGTTTTTCACATTTTTATAGAGAATTATATCATAATTACCGAATATATTTGGACTCAGCACTACACTTTACCTAAACTTTTACCAAGTCAGTTTGACTATCCTTTGATGTGTCTAAAAAGTACTGATAGAATGAGAAACAATGTAGATCATGATCATACTGCATGATCAAACTGCTCCTCTAGGTTTACACTGTTTGCTCAGAGCTACTTGTGCATAAATATGGGAGCATAAATATTTTATCCCTGTAACATACCCCTTCTTTTTTTTTTTTTTGAGAAAACATAAGAAATGTAAGGTTTCACCAGAAAAATTAGGTAGCATAGAGTTACCCTAAACACACACACTCACTTTTTTTGTTTGGCCTAACCAAGAAGATTCCTGGTTGACTTACTACTTCGAGCTGCCAGTCTTTGAGCATTTCGTCCAATAAGGTATGGAACCACCTCTTTAACATCTTCCTCCATTTCATCACTGGAGAATTCTATAGGGTTGTCTTTTCTCATACCCTTCAATGTATATCGTATACCATAGGCCTGTAATAGTCCAAATTGAAACCTAAACTGATTTTCCACAGACTGTTGTTTTGATAATCATTTTCACCATAACATTAAATAGAATACCAGTAAGTGTTTTGATACTCAGAATTTCACAAAAATAATTTACCGGTAAGCTCTCAGTGAGGTTCTGAAGAATCTGTACCTTCATTGTAAAAGATTTATACGGTTGCCATAAAATATGTAAAAATACAAAAACAAGGCATCGCAGGTGATACAATCCTCCTTGCATAAGACTACTTGGTGTGGGCAAACACTGAACTGGGGAATGTCATGACATATAATAATCATGTGAATGAAGAAACAAAAAGTTTGTGACCTTAAATGTAAAGGTCATATATGACCTTGACATTAGGGTACAGTAATGTAAACATTCAGATTTTCAAGTTGGGAGGGATTAGATCTCACATGACAGAAAATATTTCAGTCATGTCAACCTTGACCTTGAGCTCAGGACCCTGAAAGTCAAACTTGCTCCAGATATTATCATACCCACAAATGTGATATATTAAAATCCATTGATAAATGAGGGGCTAGATGACAAAGTTTTCCTTCTAAAAATAGCCAGTTACCTTGACCTTGAGCCCAGCAACCTGAAAGTTGAACTTATTATAATACCCAACAAGTGTGTGTATATTAAAATCCATTGATTAATGCAAGGGCTAGAATGATGACAAAGTTCAAGATATTATCATACCCAACATTTACGTAAATTTATATTGAAATCCATTCATAAATGTAGGCACTAGAGCAATGACAAAATTTTTTCTAAAAACAGCCACAATAACCTTGACCTTGACCCCAGCACCCTGAAAGTTGAACTTACTTGAGATATTATCATACTGAATATTTGTGTGAAGTTATATTAAAATCTATCGATCTATCAATGAAACATACATCTTTTTTTTTTTTATAAACCCATTTCTGTTTTGTAACAAATGAAATGAATAAGATATATAGGAAAAACTCTGAAACAGGAAGAAACAGACCAAAAATTTGATACATGCTCGTTACGAAACAGAATGAAACGAAATGAAACGACGAAACATACATCTTTTTTTTTTTTGTAAACCCATTTCTGTTTTGTAACAAATGAAACGAATAAGATATAGAAAAAAAACTCTGAAACAGGATGATACAGACCAAAAGACTTGTTCAAAGCTTGTTATGAAACAGGGTGAAACAAATGAAACAAATGAAATTGACCATCAGTGAGAACTGCTATTGGTCTGTTTCATTTGTTTCATTCTTTTTCAGTCCTTTTTAGAGTATTTCTTATATATTTTAATTGTTTCATCTGTTTCTGTTACAGAGAAAAAAACATGCCCAAAAAAAACCTGCGTGGTTTTTGTGCAGTATCTAAAATTAAGGCACTAGAGCCATAACAAAGTTTTTCTAAAAATAGCCACAGTGACCTTGACCTTGACCCCAGCACCCTGAAAGTGGATCTTGCTTGAGTTATTATAATACCCAACATTTGTGTGAAGTCATATTAAAATCCATTGATAAATGTAGGCACTAGAGCCAAGACAATGTTTTTTTTTTAAAAATAGCCAGTGACCTTGACCTTAAACCCAGGACCCTGAAATTCATACTTGCTTGAGATATTATCATACCCAACATTTGTGTGAACTTACATTAAAATCCATCAATAAATGTTGGCACTAGAGCAATGACAAAGTTTTTCTAAATATAGCCAGTGATCTTGACCTTGAGCCCAGGACCCTGAAACGAACTCGCTCAAGATATTATCGTACCAACATTTGTGTGGTTATATTAACCCTTGTCCTGCTGAACCTGGATATACCCTGTCTTTGCAAACAGTGTAGATCTGAAGAAGCCAACTGATCTGGATCTGCACTGTTTGCCATTAGGTATGCAAACTGATAGCAACAATCAAGATCAAGTTATCTGATTGGCTGAAAATTCACGTGTCATCTTAATTTATTCAGCAGGACAAGGGTTAAAATCCATGAATAAATGTAGGTGCTAGAGCAGGGAGAAAAGGTGCAGGTTGTGCGAGGGGATAACAATGTTTACCACAAAGTTTTTAACCCATTTTAGTCTGAATAAACTCCCCCAAACAAACTCCCCGGTAACCATACATGTGATCTTTTACGATCTGGCGTAAAACTCCCGATTTTTCACCTCTCTGTAGGACCTCCCACTAAAGGACCAGAATCTCCCGCCAAGAAAAAATCCTTTGTTGGTTTTTCCTCAACCTACCATTTCAAGGTATACCGTTATGATGATCCAATAACCCAAATTTACCATGAGCTAAAAAAAAAAAAAAAAAAAAAAAGCTTATGGTATGTTTGTTGTTTTACTTAATTTGAAAAAGTAATGGACTGTAATTAGTTCCGGTCTTGATTTTTCACGCATAGACGCGAAGTCGCGCATCACGCATTTAATATGACCAAACAATCCAATTAGCATCAGTCAGTACATGCATCGATTATAATTGGCAAACAATTAATTTTAATCGCCACACTTGTCATAAACAGTATCATAACTGATTACATCTGCTCAATGCTCAATCAGTAAACGATGTCCACGCACCGACTAAAAAATCAAGATGAATAAAATGATAGATTTTGGGCCCGCAGCAGACGTAAC
Organism: Anodontia alba; assembly: GCA_964016985.1. Lineage (NCBI taxonomy): Eukaryota > Metazoa > Mollusca > Bivalvia > Lucinida > Lucinidae > Anodontia > Anodontia alba. The sequence goes on along the minus strand of OZ024832.1, from coordinate 32,314,579 downwards.
AAGCGAAGGGAAGCAACTCAAATTGTCTAAGCACTTAGGATATGTGAGTTACTCCCCTTCACTGTTATAGGGAACCAGTACATCCATAATGGCGTCCTCATTTGTTATTTCTGAGAACAAATGTTTTCAAACGTAATTTATCAGCTGATCTCGATTAAAGTTAATTGGTAGACATAGTCCCCCAGTGTATATACTGCCACTGAGTAATACTGAACCTACTGTAATGGTGAAATATGGCCGATAGCTTTACTGACATCCATTTGATGTGGATTAATTTGCAGCGTCTCGGCAAACTACCGCCACGACTTATATCGCGATCCGGATATACAGCGCTAGCGGAACTTGAACCCCAAGAACCGCGATATATTGGATCTACAGTGTATATGGTTATAGACTTTCAGCAGTATATTTCAGTCATATGGACAATTGATCAAGACAATTAAAGGATGAACATGGTTCATAATAGGGTGAATATTATATATGGTTATAGCCTTTCAACAGTATTTCAGTCATATGTGGACAATTAAAGGATGAACATGTTATACAAAGCAACTAACATTATTCAGTGATCAAAGTCACCATACATTTACAATTAAAACATTTTATAGTGGTCTAAAGTATGTCAAAAAAAAAAAAAAAAAAAAAAAACTTGTTACTAAAGAGAATATTTTGGGATGTGAAAAAACCTCCCTCTTTTAGACCAGGATCTCCCTCCTAAAAATTGCAGATCTCCCACTTTGTGTCCCAGAAAATATCACATGTATGCCGGCAACCAAACAAAATGGCCACTGGTCGTTATACACATATACTGGACAGACTATCATCAAATTATCATAACTGACAAATATGGTTCAATCACTTCACTGTTTATGGAGAAAATACAATTTTACCATTTTCCCATTTTTATGGGAGCTTTCCCTATCAGCCTGTCAAGTTTCAAGGCAATGGCTTAAACAGTTTTTGAGATATCTTGCTTACAAGGTTAAAATGCTGAAATTTTCAAAGGGCCATAAGTTAAAAAAAAGCAGATTGATTGGGTCATCTATTTATCCTGTTTTTTTTTGTTTGCGTTGTTTTTTTTTGTTTTTTTTTTTCTATTTTTACCTCTTGCAATGATTTTGTTCAGCAGAGCAGAACCATTTTTAAAAATTTAATTTTTGAAACAACTGAGTATCTAGACTTGACACTTGCGTAAAATACGCAGATATGCTGCTTATCTCTTCTCCTGAAATCAATATGTCCCCCTCCCCTTAGGTTGGAGGGGACATAAATATATTTTCACGTTGACCGTTGCGAAGACCATCTTGGATTTCTGGTTGGAATGATTTTAGCAATTTACAAGTCATCTCGATACTTCCTATGAAGTTTCTAGTCAATTGGCCTTTTGGATCAGAAGAAGTTTAAAATAAACTAGAAAAGGTTTTTTAGAAAAAAAAAAACAAAAAACAAATGTCCCCCCAATCCCACCAGAATTGTCATTCTTGTACACAACATCTCGTCCTGTTCTACATTTGTACCAAGTATCATCAAAATATTCCGAAGGGTATTCCAGCAGAGACAAGAAATCAAATTCAAAAACAAGAAGGGGAGATAACTCCAAAAGTGAAAAAGCAGCCAAAGTTGTCATTCTTGTATGTGACATGTCGTCTGGTCCTGTTCTTCATTACTACCAAGTATCATCAAAATATTCGACACAAAGCCGACACAAAATCAATGCATAATCACTGTCAAATATAACAAAGGGAGATAATGCCAAAAGTAAGAAAGGAAGAGTTGTCATTCTTTTATGTGACATGTCATCTCATCCTGTTCTCCATTTCTACCAAATACTATCAAAATATTCCGAAGGGTATTCAATTAACAGAGCTGACACGAAATCAATTTCAAAAACAAAACGAAGGGAGATAACTCCAAAAGAAAGAAAGCCAGAGTTGTCACTCTTGTATGTGATTTGTCGTCTCGTCCTGTTCTTCATTTCTACCAAGTATCATCAAAATGTTCTAAAGGGTATTCAACTTACAGAGCACAAAGCATAATCACTGCATAATATAACAAAGGGAGATAATGCCAAAAGGAACAAAGGCAGAGTTGTCATTCTTGTACGCAACATGCTGTCTTGTCCTGCTCTACATTTTTACCAAGTACCCTCAAAATATTCTAAAGGGTATTTGAGTTACAGAGGGGACACGAAATCAATGCATGACCACTGTCTGTTTGTGTCGAGGTTTTACGGCCCAGTCAACCCAATGGGGTCATGTCGAGCATGGTCAGTTTACCTGACCACACGTTTACTGGGTAGGCTTAGTCCTCTAAGCAGTTAACCAGTATTGTGCACATTCTTTCGCCAGAAACTGACAACTACCCTTCTTGAATCAGCGGAATGGAGAGAATGACTGTAGAAAATATTTCATGATCAATCTCCACGAATGAATGTTGCCGATCTCGGCAAGGGTTGAACCCGCGACCTCCTGGTCTCCAGTCAGACAGCACATCCAACTGAGCCACTAAGACTGGCTTATGATCACTGTCAAATATAACAAAGGGAGCTACCAGCAAAAGTAAGAAAGGAACAGTTGTCATTCTTGTAAGCAACATGTTGTCTTGTCCTATTCTACATTTCTACCAGGTACCATCAGAATATTCTGAAGGGTATTCCAGTTACAGAAAATATTTCAAACAAAACAAAGGGAGATAATGCCAAAAGTAAGGAAGGCACAGTTGTCATTCTTGTACGCAACATGTCATCTGGTCCTGTTCTACATTTCTACCAAGTCTCATAAAAATATTCCAAAGGGTCTTTGACTTACAGAGTGGACATGAAATCAATGGATAATCACTGTCAAATATAACAAAAAGGGAGATAAGGCCAAAAGTAAGGAAGGCAGAGTTGTCATTCTTGTACCTGACATGTTGTCTGGTCCTGTTCTACATTTCTACCAAGTATCATAAAAATAATCCAAAGGTTCTTTGACTTACAGAGCCGACAGGAAATTAATGGATTATCACAGTCAAATATAACAAAAGGAGATAACGCCAAAAGTAAGAAAGACAGAGTTGTGTTTCTTGTACATGACATGTCATCTCATCCTGTTCTACATTTTTACCAAGTACCATCGAAATATTCCAAAGGGTATTCCAGTTACAGAGTGGACACAAAATCTTTTTCAAATAAAACAAAGGGTGATAACTCCAAAAGTAAGAAAGCCAGAGTTGTCAATCTTGTCCTGATCTAAATTTCTACCAAGTATCATCAAAATATTCCAAAGGGTATTCAAGTTACAGAACGGACAAGAAGTTTTACGCCAACGCCAAGGCCAATGCCAACGTTGACGCCTACACCAATGAGATCCGTCCCAAAAATGAAGTTTTCAAAAGTAAAACATATTTTAACAAGCAATACTTAACCTATAGATAATGTGCAATATTCTATTCTGCCTATACCTTCCACAGGAACGTCGTCCCATACAGTCCTAATCCAAAGGTCCCCCAGGCAGTCACCTGTGTGATGTCACTCTCGCTCTTTTGATCATATGTCAGTTTCTTTGATGTAGAGCCCTTAAAGGTTAGAGCTAAGCAGGGATAGAGAGATGGGACTATCTTATCTATAGGTTAAGTATTGCTTCTTAAAATATGTTTTACTTTTGAAAACTTCATTTTAACTGCACAATACATAACCTATAGATAATGTGCTAGAATTAGCCTAAAAAGGTGGGAGGTAGCTCCCAATTCTAACACAAAAAACAAGTAGATCCCACCACTTTTGGATTAAGGCTCAGGAAATTCCTAGAATAAGCTCATTTTTGGTATAATTCCAAGAATAAGCTTATCCAATATACATATATGTAAGATATCAATTACCTTAACATATGCATAGTACTATTTTGGAGGCTGTTAATCTTCTTAGGCATCCGAGGCACTGTTGACTTTTGGGCCACCACAATTGATCCCAAGTAGGTTTTGTAGCTGCTGAGACATATCCCTTAGATAGAACTTAGCAAAAGTAGAGGATTGATTTAAGAATCTCATTGATTTGTTTGTGTCGAGGTTTTACGGCCCAGTCAACCCAATGGGGTCATGTCGAGCGTGGTCAGTTTACCTAACCACACGTTTAATGGGCAGGCTTAGTCCTCTAAATGGTTAACCAGTATTGTGCACATTCTTTCGCCAGAAACTGACAACTGCCCTTCTTGAATCAGCGGAAGGGAGAGAATGACCGTAGAAAATATTTCATGATCAATCTCTACGAAAGAATGTTGCCGACCTCGGCGGGGGTTGAACCGCGACCTTCTGGTCTCCAGTCAGACGGTGCATCCAACTGAGCCACCGAGGCCAGCAGGATCTCATTGAGCAGAACTTTATCGAAAAAGGCCCAAGAGGAAGATAGAGCCCTAACTTCATGAGCTTTGATTTTTAAGAAGGGAAAGTCTTTACGAGTGAGTTTCCTGTAAGCAAGCTTAATAGTATAAGATATCCATCTCGAAACAGAGGATTTAGAAATATCTTGTTTGCCTTTCATAGGTAGAAATAATCTAGTTCTATTTTGACAGTAAGATTTAATCATTTTAAGATAGAATTTTAAAGCTCTAATCGGGCATAAAAGTCTATCTGGGTGTTCCCTATTAGATATACGAGCTAAATTAGGGATCACAATAGGATCTGGGAAAATGGATGGATGTTGATGCTTAGCTAGAAACCCAGGTTGAACCATGAGAGATACAGATCCATCAGACTGATTAAATCTTAAGTGCTCTGAATCCATTGCCAAGGCATGAATTTCGCTACATCTTTTGGCCATAGCTAGGGCTAGAAGAAAAGCTGTCTTAAGCGTTACGTGAAGCTTAGTGGCCTTACGTAAAGGTTCATATGGGGCTTTCTGAAAACAGACTAAGACCCAAGATAAGTCCCATTTAGGAGTAAGAGATTTTTGCACAGGGCATTGTAATTCAAAAGCTCTCATTAATTCTGACAAGCCAGGGTTAGATCGGATTCTATTACCAGTCTTAAATTTGAGAGTATTAGAAATCATAGACCTGTAGCCCTTAATAGTACTAATTTGATACTTTTTCTCAGAGAAAAGGTAAATTAGGAAATCCGCTATCACAGTAAGAGGGGCCGAGACCGGATTAACCTTCCTTCTAAGACACCAACAGGTAAAAACAATCCATTTCACGTCATAGACTTTCTGAGTTGATGTTCGTCTTGATTTGGAGACAAAATCTGCAACGTTTTCCGAAAACTTTTTATCTCTAATTGATTGTTTGATAACTCCCAGGCGTGAAGATTGAGAGCTGGGAGGTTTTGATGTTGAAACTTTCCTTTTGCTTGTCTTAACAGATTTGGAAAAAGAAGAAGACAAACTGGAGTTGAGACTAGTAGATGTAGCACCTCTGAGAACCAGTTTGATGCGGCCAAAGAGGTGCTATAAGAAGTATTCTTCACTGAGATCGTCGAATCTTGTCCAGGACAGAAGGAATCATTATTGCTGGAGGAAATGCGTAAGCATGGAGATAATTCCAGTTCATGGAGAATGCGTCTATCGCAAAAGCTTGATTGTCCAGAACTGGGGACACATAAAGTGGAAGCTTGTGATTGAAGCGTGTCGCAAACAGATCCAGATTGGGATAGTTGAACATTTGGAAAATTGAATTCGCAATCGATTGATCCAATGCCCACTCTGTTTTGACTATTTTGTCTATTCTTGATAACCTGTCTGCCAAAACATTGAATTTGCCTGAGATATGACGAACCCTGACGATAATCTGATGTTATAGGCACCAATGAAGTATCTTACATACCTCTACGCATAGGTTGGGAGAATGTGTTCCCCCTTGCTTGTTGATATATGAGACCACTGTTGTGTTGTCGTTAGCTATCATGACACAAGAATGGTGAATATATTTCAAAGCTTTTATCAGTGTGAACGAATGGCCATTATTTCAAACATGTTGATATGGAGCTGTGATTGGTCTTCCGACCAATGACCATGAAAGGATAGACTCATCGGTTTGAGATGAGCCCCCCAACCGTAATGACTGGCATCCTTATAAAGGAAAATTTTTGGGTCTGGAGGGTGAATGGGCATCCCTTGAATGAAACGATTGGTGTTCATCCACCATTTTAAATGGAATTTGATCATCCTGTTGATCATAACCTGATGATCTAGAGGAAGAATATGAGGTTTCCAGACCAATAACAGGCACATTTGCAGAGGTCGTAAATGCAATCTGCCTGGAAGATTTAAGTCTGCTGCTGCACTGAGTTTGCCCAAAATAGAAAGGAAAGTTCGTGCCAAAACCGGAGTCTGAGAAATGATTGTTTTGATGGTCAGAATAAGAGCTTTTACAATACAGAAATTCCATACCTATAAATGTGAATTGTTGTGTTGGTATCAAATCTGACTTCTTTAGATTTGGTATGAAGCCCATGTTCTGTACCGTTTGAAGTGTATATTTTGTGTGAGCAATAAGTCGATTGCGCAACAGATCTCTTATTAGCCAATCATCTAGGTATGGGAATAGAGATACAGCATGTAGGCATAAATGTGCTGCTATTACATTCATAAGTTTCGTGAAAATCCACGGACTTAGGGACATTCCGAACTGTAAGGCCGTGAACTGAAATACCTGGTGGTCGTAAACGAACCGCAGGTACTTCCTGGAAATTGGATGTATCGGAACGTGAAGATATGCATCCGTCAGATCTATGGAGACAGCCCAGTCATTGAACATTATCGATTGGCTTACCGACTTGACTGTCTCCATTTTGAAATGCTGTTTGTGTATATAATGGTTTAATAAGGAAAGGTCTATTACAGGACGTAATTTTCCATTCTTTTTGGGCACTAGGAATAGCCGTGAATAAAAACCGAGAGTCCCCGGATTCTGAACCCTTTCCACTGCCCATTTCTTGAGAAGCTCCGCAATTTCTTCTCGCAATAACGGGGAGGAAGAATGACTCAAATTTATCGGAAAAACCAATAAGGGAGGAACTGATTTGAATGGGATCTTGAACCTGTATCTGACGATAGAGAGGACCCACTTGTTGTCTGTCAGTTCTTCCCATTGTTCCACAAAATGGGCCAACCTTCCTCCCACTGGAATGTCTGGGCATGACAGGACTGGCAGTGAAAGGGTTGGACTTCAGAATTTTGTGGAAGATGAGGCTTGCTTAGGGGAGGGGAACTGCTTTTGATTCCCGCTTTTCTTCACATCCTTTTTGATGGATATGACTTTGTTTGACCTTTAGGCCTGAACGATGGTGATTGTTGAGGCCTAGAAGGTTTAGGCTGCTGCTTCGGCCTCTTAAATGCCGGAGGAGCCGGGTATGTCAATTTCTGTTGATGTTGCATTGTGGAAGCAACTGAGGAAGTTGCCAAGAACTTTTGTTGCTGAGCCTCAAAATTGGTCTTGGCAACTTCCCTAATTTTATTAGCAAACAGAGTCTTAGAGTTTATCGGAGAATTTCGCAACTCTTGGTTGGAATTCTCCAATAGGATTTTGGATGTGTCTAGTACTGTATCGCGTCTAGCTTGGAGAATTTCCGTAGCCAAAATCGTAGACAAGGCAGTAGTATGTCTTATCTATTTGGCTACAGCTTCCAACAGTCTCGAAAGTGCTTGTACAGACACTGCCTGATGCTGCATATGTAAGTATGCAGCAGAGGAAAAAAGGTTCGCGTGCAAATTGATCGCTACAAGTTTGCGGGCTCTTTTTTCCCATATCTCCAAATTCCTCATTGAAATGGAGCATTTACCCTTGTTGGAAAGATCCAACAGGGAAGCTTCCGATTCCAACGGAGGAATGTTGTCTGTTGGAAAGAATTGACTGTGACTCTTGTAGTATTTAGTCTGAGTTAAATATGAGACTACATTTTGAGGGCATACCCAGTCTTTGCTACATTTCTCTGAGTTTATTTTGTCTTGGAGAAATCTGGCCATATTCACAATTAATTTTGACTGTGGTAACATCATTAATGGAGTCGACTGTGACTCCAGTAATTGCTCAATACCAGATAAGGGCTTTGCTGTAGTATGCTCCTCAGTTTGCCTTGGGTATAGCTCTGGCGGTAGAAGCCTAAAAACCTCATTAATTGCCCTATCAAAGGACCAGATTTCCATCTCATTATCAGAACCTGAATCCCTTGAAGGGCAAGATATGACCTGTTCAGGTGTCATTGTCTGGACATTAGACACTTCCTCAGGCTGTAGAACTTGCGGGTTCTGTACAGCCTGTGGACTGTATCTATTTCTCTGGAATCTGCAATAGTCACGTACCTGATTATGAGATACTGAGGAAGAGGAAGAAGGAAATGTATATCTCCTTCTTCTCTTTTTACGGGAATGTTTAGATCTTCTAGACTTTCTCTTGTGAGAGTCTGAAGATGAATAAATTGAAGAGGAGGATGTAGTGGCCGATCTCCGTTTCCTCCTCTACAGGCCCATGGGCATGGTGGGCGAAGCTTGCTTACCAAGTAATGCTTACTATCCGCGGACGCCTGATTACACCCTTTGTTCTGGGGTCCATGTCTGTTGGTCTGAACATTCTGATTCGTCATTCGTTTATGGATTTATGATTTTGGATTACGGCTTTGGTACCATGACCGCAACTACTTCTTGTATCTATGTTTTTCTCTAGACTGATCCCTCCTGGATCTTCGACCAGAGAGGGAAGTCTGATTTTGTCTGTAATTGTCATTAATGTTTTCCGACCTCCAGTTGTTGCTTGGCGGTTCAATCACAACACTGGGGTCAGACATGTTACTAAAGTCCGGTTCCAGGGGAAGTATGACTCTAGATGTACTAGGTTGTTTGCTAGTCAATTCAGCATCAAAGGTCTGAGAATCACTAGCAATAGTCTGAATTATATTCTGATGCCCGGTGACCGGTGGTCAGCTGCCCGGTGACCAGGCCTGCCCGTTGCCTGGTGATTCTTGAATCTCCATTGGATTTTGCCTATCTGATTCCAATGACCGGTGACTGGATGGTCGGTGCCTGGTGATTAGCAGGCTAGAAGTCTCTTCCTCGCCCATTTGCCTGGTGGTCGGTGAATGCCTGGTAGCTCGTGCCAGGTGACCTGGCATGCCTGGTGGCCGGTGACCTGGCATGCCCGGTCGGCCAGATGTGTCTTCTTGTCAATTGGGCGATTGGCCGGTGCCTGGTGGGTCAGTCATGGGATGCCCGATGACCGTTGCCTGGTGGCCGGTGGACTTGTACTCCTTTGGGTACAAGTACCTAGGGAGTTGCCACCAATATGGGTCTTACCCCGGCCAGTAATGCCATGTGGGGCAGTGCTCCCATGTTTCTTTTTCCTCTTGTCTTTAGAAACAGACTGATTCTGAGACTTCTTTCTGGTAGACATAGCTTTCTTTCTGGTTAAGTAAGACCTTCTATAAGAATTGGACCAGCTGCTACATGTGGAACAAGTAGATTCCCTGGAAAATGAGAACAATTAATACATTTCTTATGATTATCCCAATGCGATTTTATATGACCACAATTACCGCGTTGAATAGTCATGAAAGTCACGAATACTCATTACGACAAATGATTGAAGAATAATTTCAAGAAATCAAGTGGTTAGATTTTTACAAATTTAGCATGAAAAGTGAAAGGTATGATAAAGGATCAAGAGAAAGAACAAAGAATTAAATTCAACCGCTGAAAAAGGAAGAAAAAGAATTTTTTCACCCTGAGAAAAAATCCATGTTTACTTTCTTTGTTCCACAGAAAAGAAACTGACATGTGATCAAAAGAGCGGGAGTGACATCAAACAGGTAACTGCCTGGGGGACTTTTGGATTAAGACTGTATGGGATGACATTCCTGTCGTTTTTTCTGTGGAAGTTACGGGCAGAATAGAATATAGCACATTATCTATTGGCCTTTTGGTACAGGATAACAAGTTCAAAATAGATTTTCAAGATGGTGGCCATCTTGGATTTCCTATCAGATCTAGTTTAGCTACATTTGATTTACAATTTACCTCAATACTTCCTATCAAGTTTCGAGTCAACTGGCCTTTCAATTCAGGAGAAGGTTCAAAATACATTTTCAAGATGGCGGCAGTGGCAGCCATCTCGGATTTCTGATCCAACACATTTTTGCTATTTTTAATCTATAGATTGCACCAATACTTCCTGTCAAATTTCTTGTTAATAGGATTTCCATTCTGGAGAATAAGTTCAAAGGGAAGTAACTCAAAAATTGTGAAAGAGCAATCTTTCTTGCACATGACACACCATCTTGACCTCATACACATTGCTATAAAGTTTAATCAAGATATTCCATATGGTTAAGTAGTTATGGCATGCATTAGGACAGTGTGAAAAAAAAAACTAAAGAAAGGGAAGTAACTTGGCAACTGAAAAAGGGAGAGCAATCTTTTTGTAAGTGACACACCATCTTAACCTCATACACATTGCTATAAAGTTTCATCAAGATATTTGTGGGTTCATTCAAAATTTTAATCAAAAGGAAGTAACTCAGAAATTGATGAAGGGAGAGCATCATTTATCTGCTAGACACACCATCTTCACCTCATACACATTCTGTAAAATTTCATCAAGATATTCCATCTGGTTACCTAGTTATAGGATAGTACGAAAAACAAGAGGCCCAAGGGCCACGATTCGCTCACCTGTAAAAACAGCTATTGCATATCTGTAAATACCATGCAAATTCCAGTATTACCATAGTAACAAGGACACAAATTTGACCATACTGTAAAAAGAACAATGGTCATCCTAGTATCATCATTTGAACAAACTTAGCAGACTTTGAGTCACCAATGCAGTTTACCAAGATTCAGCCTCAAGGCTTTCTTAGTTCTGGAGAAGAAATGTTTTACCATATATGGGCATGGTAGCCATCTTGTTCAACTGCACAATACCATTTGACCAAATTGTCAACATCCCTTGACAGAAGGCCCCATGTGAAATCTAATTAAAATTGTTTAAGAGGTTTCAGAGAAGACATTTAAAGATTTTATGTTTTTATACATGTATATAGCCCAGGGGTAAGGGCAGATTACCCCCAAAATTTTGATGGTATCTAAACAGTTTTACTTCTTTAATCATACATTGTGAGTTTCAGCCATTAGTCTTTAATACATACTAAGAAAATGATTTTTCAACTTTTTCCCCATATAAATGAATGAGGGTGCGAATTTGACCTTGCACAGGCTTTCAAGTGACTTATGGTGAAAAAGTAGGAGAAAAGTAGGAGTCTCAAATATATTAAAGTAGGAGAAAAATAGGAAAAAAGTAGAAATTCCATAATAAAAAGTAGGAACTAACGAACATGAACTTTACACCAGATCTCTCAATTACCCACAGTTTTAAAGTATGGGCACTTTAAATGAACTTCAATAACAAAATACAAGGCTTGTTCATTTTCATGCGGTTCTGAGATCCCTGGAATATAGCTTCCATCAAGCTGATTTTTTATTTTCCAAACAGAACATTTTAACAAATCATTAAGCATAATATTAATTATTGCTGTTCCAGAAGGGATATTGTGGATTAAAGATGTTCCATAACATTGTGGTTGTGCAAAACTATAATTCTGGGGATAGTACTTTGGAAAATGCAGGTTCAAGAAAGTAAACTCTAAAAAGAATCAGCAAATATTGCACCAGCTTTCCCTTGAACAACCTAGTCGAACCATAACCATGAAACTTTATAAACCAACCAGCCAATTCAGAGAATTTATGTCCAACACCTGTTACAAATCCTCCAAAAATGACCAAGTCAATAGGTGCCTAAGTTACACAGAGAAAAATAATAATCTGAGGATTATGTTCAAACCATTTGCAAATCTTCAGACCATGCAGAAAATGCATGCAGTTTCAAAAAGACTGGTCGCAAACTTATAGGAGACACTCATTCTACATATACACTATTGAGGCAAAAATTGACGAAGTTCACAATAACTGATCTGAGTTTTATGTTTAAACCATGTGCAAATCTTTAAACCTTTATACAATGTATCCACTATCTATACTATTCACGCTTGAAAAATGATTAAATCGAAAACACAGAAAAACTAACAAAAATAATTTCAGGAAAATACCAAAAGCACATGCATATCTTGAGACCAAGACAAAAACACCTGCAAAGTTTCAAAAAGAACATTTCACAACTGCAGGAGGAGTTGTGCCCACAAAGTACCCACTATCTATACTGTTTGAACTCGAAAGATGACTAAGTTCAAAACTCAGAAAATGTGATAAAAACAGTTTCAGGAATACACAAAAAGTATATGTATATTGTTAGACCATGACAAAAACACCTACAATGTTTCAAAAGGACCCACCCACAACTTTAGGAGCTGCATCCACGAAGTTCCTAGATTCAGATGGAGGAATTACAGATTTACAGAATTAAGAAAAGCTAAATGCTACGGTAGATTTCCTATTAGTTCGAACACATGAATAATTCGAACACCCTTTACTGTTTTGAAATCACCTCCCGAAAATTGCTCTTTTAGTCCGAACAGTCACATATTTTTGTCAAACTCATTTTTAAATAGTTCGAACACGTGAAGTACGATTCACAAACTGTATATGTATAGTTCGTTGATGAACATTATGTACCTCGAATTTCCGTGTGCAATCCAATGAAAAAAAAAATGATACACATGAATTGTTACACAAAAAAAATTAACTTAATTTAACAAAGAAAGCAGTCACCAACAAAAGTACCTCGCGGCTTATGTGACTGATCAAAATAGAGACCGAAGCACTCGGGTCAACGCATTCTCGCAGGCAGTTGAAAATTTATGTAATTTGTAAAGCTGATTCTGAAAAGCCTAAAAACAAATCAGAATTCGTTTTTTTAAAGTGCAGACTCATCTGGGTCTCTGTATTTTGCAATGGTTATAAGGTATAATTTTCCTCATTGCTATTCTGCAGGTGGTCATTAAATACTGAAACCAAAAAAGGTATCTTACCGATTGTAAAAAAAAAAAAAAAAAAAAAATAGGGCAGGGTGTCACATCGGCTTATTCTGATCAGGACCTACTCTGTTAGCTTGACAGAGTTTGCAGGGCCTAGAAACAGAGCATCGTTTCAAACAGTCAATGCGCAGGCTGGTCCAGGTCATTGTATCTTGCCCAAAAAGTAAGTTACTATTTTGCGGATCATGAGTCTACCTCTGCATGAATCCCATGCAGCGTCCTACTGACAGGCTTACAATATTTCTGTTCCGACAAGTCAAAAAAAGTACTTTATCGCAAATATGAAAAAGGAAGATCCAGATTAATGTGCTCATATGTGCAGTCCTATAAGTCTATTTTATTTATTGTGCATACTTACAAGGCCTGACATTCTTTATGTATATTATTAGCGGTTTTATTATTCTGAGTAGCCTGTGCAGCCGATCTGGTTGCAATTAATTTGTATGAACAAAATAAGGTCTGTTTATCACAGTTCAAATTTCTAGTAACATCAAAGGGATCATAAAAGTGGCCGATTCCTTTGATGGCAATAGGTTTGTTCACCCGTCAATCATGTGGCTAGTTGGTGAATGTGTCATTAAAATGTATATGATTAACCTTTACAGCTCTGTGGGCTAATTCAGCAGACGACAAATTGATCACATTTTTCCAAGAAAACTAAATTTGACATTTCATGCAAAATGTCTTCATTGGAGATAACTTGCATGAAATGTCAAACCTGTTTTGGGGACATATTACATCAGAAAAAATATTTCTGAAGTAATTTTGCCCAGAGTGCTAAGAGTTCAGTCTTTTTTTCTTTTTTTTTTACATCTAATTTCCTTACCCGTTTTACCTCATGGACCAATCCGAAAAGTCTGTGCAATTATTTCCCGTGATCATTGTAAGGAAAAAACGAATTGGTTTTAGTGTTCCTCGGGGATGGATAACATTTTGGAACATAATGTGATTTTAATTAGTCTGGATTAGTAAATTTCTGTCAATGGACGAAGGTAAACATTATAGCTTTCTACCGGCTTCGATGATCGGCACTTTCCGTGACCACGTGGCACCACCTGACTTGCCGAAAATACCGATATGGCCGAAGATCTTGATAATATAGACGGGTCTGGTTTTTGGGGGCATTTTTTTTTTTTTTTTTTGTGGAAAAATCACAGTCTTATAGGCGGATTAATACAGTAACCGCAATGGACAGAATGGGTTGATCCCCGAGGAAAAAAAAAATAAATCGGAAATTGCGGGAAAAAAAAAAAATGAGTCGTGGCGATTTTTGCGGGTCGGTCAGAGCACAGCAAACTTACAAAAGTTTCAGGATGGCCTTAGTTCTTCTTTTACACCCAAGAAGCCCAATTCGTTTTAGAGTAAATAAATTTCTGTCCGCTGAAATGAAAAGACCCGCAGAGATGAGAGGGAGACCAAAATGCACTGAAAAGCCAGTAATCAGTGTTTTAGTATCGGTGTATTAGCGCTTTATAATTATCGCTTAACCCTTTAAGAGCCAAGCAAAATTTGTAGCTGACAAAATTTTGATTTTTAGCCATTATTATTTTTTTATCAGAGAAAACAGTTTTGACATTTCATGTGAAGCATCTGCTTGACTGATGATTCACAAGAAATCTCAAGGCTTAGTTCTCTGAAAAACTTAAAAGTAAAACTGTTTTCTGCTGCAGTTGTGATTGGCGCATTAAGGGTTAAATGAAGTAATACCCTTTATACGCTCTTGCATTTCTAATTCAGCAACTTATCCGTATCTCATCGAAAAGGCAGGGGACAAAAAACAGCATCCATTTTATGGAAAATAAATATCAAGAGCTAAAATATAAACTGACACATAAATGAAAATTTACATTTGGAAGAAGCATCAGCTAGAAACTAGATAGGTTAAGGCATTACCGCACTGCTGCAATAAATTCCTACATACTCAGCAAAAAAGAACTCTAGTTGGTCACTGCAGTTTTGTGCAACCTCAACCATATTCAAATCAGTGCCTAGCTCAGTTAGAAAGATAAGTAGCCAGAGCACTTGAAATTATATGTTGAAAATATTGATCGTGTCAGATGACTACAGCTTGTACCTCTTAAACTGGGGTTGTACTGTGTTTGAGTGTACAGGATAATTAGAAATCACCTTGAAATGTCCATGAAAAACACATCGCTAAAGCCAACTTCCTGTGAAAATCAGATCACTAAAGTCAGTCCAATACAGAAAGCAATTTCAAAGTTGGAACAAATGCAAACAAAACAAACACAACAAATAATTTACTAAGATCCAGGCCTCCAGCTTTAGCAGCCCATAACACGGGATTACAAAAATATTGCATGTGACATACATTATGGTTAAAAAATTACAGTTTGTCATTTCTGTTCACTCTTTATTTCACTCATTTTGCATATTACTGACAAAAGAAGATCTAGAGTGACAACAACAACCACAACTAATAGCTGACCAATGTTAAAATGTTTGTCATCTCACTTATTATTTGCCAAAACCGGACTTAGCAGTGAACAGGTTCTGGCATACATAAGAGGTCAACAGCAGCATGTCAAGAGCTTCTGTCAGAGCTTTCAGTCCATTTAACATATAACAATTCATTCTACAAATAGACTGAAACATATGTTAACTAGAGCAAGTGCCCAGAGGGTCACGAATACCCCCAGCCGGCGCCATTTCTTAATTATAAAATATTATAAAGTTTATGACAATGATATAAGGCAAGATATAGGTCATAATGTCAGCCTCTGAGTGACACTGATCTGTCATCCCAAGTACAATTTTCCTGCAGTAAGTAGTCTTCAAGACATGAAGCAAATTTGTTGGGCCATAAAATATAGGTCACTGACCTACATATACCTGAGAAATTAATCTGATGGTCACACTGATGCATTATACCAACTATGATGTTAATCCATTAAATAATCTAAAAGATATTAAAGCAAAATCACTAGACCATGAAATTTAGGTCATACAGATTTATATTTACTTTGAAGTGAAAGTTTGGGTCACACTGTGTCATTATATGTAAATATGACATTTATGTATCAAACAGGGAGATATAACACAAAATCACAGGGCTATAAAATATAGGTCACATAATCCCAAAATATAGTAATACATCAAATTGTCTTCAAGATGTAACATAAAATCACTGGACCATGTACATAGGTCACAGTGACCTACATTTACTTTTAGGTCAACTGTTGGATCGTACTAATTCATAATCCCAAATAATGATGTTCATACATCAATTAACATTCAAGATATGCGGCAAAAGTACTGGACCATGAAATATAGGTCAAGGTGACCTACATTTGTTATGCTGCCGATTGTGGTGTCACACAGAACCAATATTCCAAGTATCACATTAATCCATGAAATAGTCTTCAAGGCAAAATCGCTGGAGCATGAAAATATGATCACAATGACCTTGACCTTATTACACTGAATGTTGATGTGAAAAACATGTCTGATGCCCATCCTTCTTTAAGAAGTTGTATGTATAAACAAACTGCAACATACTACTTTATTGAGCCATTAATCCATGAAATAGGCTTCAAAATATGTCAAAATCACTGAAGCATGAAAACAAGGTCACAATGACCTTGACCTTATTACACTGAATGTTGATGTGATAAACATGTCTGATGCCCATCCTTCTTTAATAAGAGGTTGTTTGTATAAACAAACTGCAATATCCTACTTTATTGGGGCATCCTAGATTTTGACGTCTAGCCCCGCCCTGGGCCATGACCCAGGGGTCCATAGATGTAGAATGGAAGAGAACCCTCCCAGGTACCCCCATACCAAATATGAAAAGGTTTTTGATCAGTGGCTGCAGGGTTATAAGCAAAAGACAAAAACTTCATGTAAAACTTTGACGTAAACATCACACAGGCCTCCTAGTGGCCCACTTTGAAAATACAGGTTTTCATATAGGTTCTTCTTACTCAAAATACAGGTTATTTACAGGTTTTTCAATAAAAAATATAGGTTAAAAAAGGTTCCTCCAAACTCACATAAAGATTTAAAACTGAAGAAAAAACATTTGATGAATTTTTGCACCACAATTGCTACGATAAAATTGATCTGAATTTTACAAAGTCCAAGCGAGCGAAGCGAGCGAGGAAAAAATTTACAATTTCTTGACAGTTTTCATCACTTTTTTGGGATTAAAAAATAAAAAATGGTAGGGCATTTTGAACAAAAGTTAGGGTTGAGTCACGAGAAGGTTCAAAAAGTGAAAAATATAGGTATTTTCATGAAAATACAGGCTTTTTATAGATTTTATGAACAAAATAAAGGTTTTATAGGTTTGACACAAAATTATAGGTTATTACAGGTTTTATAGGTTTTGCTAGGAGGCCTGATCACACTATTTTCTAAGTCCATGACCTTGACCTTGGGTCAGCAGGATCAGCAGAATGATGTCAGCTATTCTGTAATCATCTAGTAGTAACACTAACCACACATCAACATTCTAAAATGTAAGCTTTCAAAAATATATACAAAAGGAAAAACTTTCACGCAAAACTTTGATGCAAAATGTTAACATTTGTACGGATGCACGGTCGGACGGATGGATGGATGAACGGACAAACGGACAGACAGACGGAAAGATGAAACCATATACCCCTCGACATACTTTGTATGCCGGGGGTATAATAACTTTTAATGTTTTATTTATTTATTCAATAGCTTTGTTTTTGATCCAGGTCAAAAAATAGGAGAAGTAGGAGTATTTCTGGAAAAAGTAGGAAAAAAGTAGAAACAAAAAAATAGGAAAAGTAGGAAAAAGTAGGACTACTTGAAAGCCTGCTGGCAGTAAAAAAGTCAAAGGTCAACCCACAACCATCACTTGAACAAACTTGGTAGACCTTGAGTTCCCAATGCTATATGCCAAGATTCAGCCTCAAAACTTTCTTGGTTTTGGAGAAGATTTTTAAGTGCTTTAACCATACATTGGCATGGTGGCCATCTTGTTCAATGGTGCAGAACCATTCAAACAAATTGTCAATATCCTTTCAACAGAAGGCCCCATGTGATATCTGGTGAAAAATTTCTCACGTGGTTTCAGAAAAGAAGCCATTTTAAAATTACACAATTTTATATATGTATATAGCCCAGGGGCAAGGGCAGGTAACCCCTAGGGGACAAAATTTTGATTGTAACTAAAAACATTTACTACTTCATCATACACTGCAAATTTCAGCCATTAGTCTTTCAACCTATGACCATCATTTGAACAAACTTGGTAGACCTGGAGTCTCTGATGCTACATACCAAGATTCAGTCTCAAGGCTTTCTTGGTTCTGGAGAGGGTCATCATTTGATCAAACTTGGCAGACCTTGAGTCCCTAATGCTATATACCAAGATTCAGCCTCAAAGCTTTCTTCGTTCTGGAGAAAACGATTCTTAAGTATTTTTACCATACATGGGAATGGCAGCCATTTTACTTAACGAACCGTGACCACTTGTATAAAGTTTCAATTCCCCTTTAACACAAGGTTCCATATGAAGTTTGAAGAAATTTAACCCAGGGTTTTCAGAGGAGAACTCGTTCAAAGGTGTGGGCGGACAGATCGATGGACGACGGACAACAAACTAACAGTCATCACAATAGCTCATCCTGACTCTTTGGCTCAGGTGAGCTAAAAATCTAATCAAAGGGAAGTAGCTCAAACAGCAAGAAAGGGAGAGCAATCATTTTTGCATGCCACATCTCATACACAAAGTTTCATCCACATATTCCATAGGTTATGGTGTGCACAAGGATTGTCTGAAAAAAACTACTAAAAGGGAAATAACTCAGATACTAAAAAAGGGGAGCAAACTTTTTTGTACAGGACACACAGTCTTGATCTCATACATATTGCTATAAAGTTTCATCAAGATATTCCATATGGTTACCTTGTTATGACAAGCATAAGGATAATGTGAAAAAAAAATAATCAAAGGGAAGTAACTCAAAAATTAAGGGAGAGCAACATTTTGGTATGTGACAGACCGTCTTAACCTCACACAGATTGCTATAAAGTTTCATGAAGATATTCCATATGGTTACCTACTTATGGTGTGCATAAGGTCAGTCAAAAATTTAATCAAAGGGAAGTAACTCAGAAACTGAGAAAAGGAATGCATTCTTTTTTGTACACAACCCACCGTCCGAACCTCATACATATTGCTATTAAGTTTCATCAAGATATTGCATATGGTTACTTAGTTATGGAGTGCTCATGGCTAGTATGAATCAAGAGGGCCATCATGGCCCTGTAATGCTCACCTGAGTATCATGACACTTTGAGAACCTGACCCATAAAGGATCAAGGAAAACATTCTGACCAAGAGTCAAGATGATTATATAAACAAGTAAGACAATGTAGCATGTCTAATGGACCATGAAATATAGATCAAGGTTAAATATGAGGCCAAGCTAAGATGTATGCATGTGCTAAATATCACTGGCTGTAGGTTTGTTTGTTTGATTTGGGCATAATGTCACTTTCAACAATCTTTCAGTCATATGGCGACGGTGTCTGGATGTGGCAGCGAACTCAATGCTCACTTTTAGAGTGCTGCCTTACTGAAGTACACTTTGACATGATATTCCACCCGGTCACATTATAATGACACTGAGCTGACCAGTTCTAGCTCTACTTTCTTAATGCTGAGCACTAAGTGAAAGAGCAACTGGCTGTAGGACCAATAATTACTGACAGACTGACCTAAATGCATAAACTTAACAAAGTCAGTGCACTGTGGAATACAGGTCAAGGTCAAATATAGATGACTGCATTTTAGAGGCCATGCTGTCTGCAAGTGCTAAGTATCACTGCTGTAGGACCAACAGTTGCTAAGAAACTGACCTAAATGGAAAAAACTTAAGAAAGTCACAGGACTGTGAAATATAGGTCATCAAAGACCCAGGTCCAAACTTGACCAATCAACTCATCAAGACAAACATTTTGAGCAAGATAGTGCCTGCTTTGGGCTATTTGGTTTTAGAGAAGTTTTTTTTTTTCTTTAAGTTTTTAGCTATATAGCTCTATATTAATAAATAACCCCCAGGGCATGGCCAATTTGGACTCCAGGGGCATGGCTCATAGGATTTATGTAGGAGACCACTAAAAATTGATACATACTAAATATATAAGCTGTGGGCCTCAAGGTTTCAGAGAAGAAGATTTTTTTAAGTTTATCTTATTATAAGTCAATGGGAGCTAATGACCCCCAAGCATGGTCAATTTAGACCCCAGGGGCATGGTTGGCAGGACTTATGTAGGAGACCACTGATCATTGCTACATACAAACTATGTTAGCTCTGGGCCTCATGTCTTCAGGGAAGAAGATTTTTTAGGGTTCTTTAGCTATATAGTTCTACATAAACAAATGACCACCAGGGGCGTGGCCAATTTAGACCCCAAGGACTTGATTGACAGGATCTATGTAGCAGACCACTAAAGATTGCTACATACTAAATATATAAGCTGTGGGCCTCATGGTTTCAGAGAGGAATATTTTTTGTTTTTCCCATTATAAGACTATGGAAGCTAATGACCCCCGGGGCTTGATTTAGATCCCTGGGGCTTGATAGGCAGGATTTATGTAGGGGACTACTGAACATTGCTACATACTAAATATATAAGCTGTAGGCCTCATGGTTTCATAAGAGAAGATATTTTAAGTTTTTCCCATTATAAATCTATGGGAGCTAATGACCCCTGGGGCGTGGCCAATTTGGACCCCAGGGGATAACTAAACATTGCTACATACTAAATATATAAGCTGTAGGCCTCATAGTTTCATATCATGTCATCATCATCATAATCAGATTTTTGATTAACGTGCAGGTACAGGGGCAATATCCACATCAGTGGGCCCCCTTCTAGATAGCTGGCTTGCTGCACGCATGGCAGATCTCACACCAAATCTCCACATATTTCTATCATGAGGGTAGATAGCAAAGAGCTTCCATTCTCTGCAATCCCTCTCTGTCAGCTGCTTCCATGTCATCTTGGGCCTCCCAGGCCCACGCTTTCCCTCAACCTCTATGTGAAAGGCTGTCTTGACTGCACCATTGGAGTGTTCCACATGTCCATACCAACGAAGCCTTCTCTCCTTCAGAATGAGGTCCAGATCCTCAATGCCAAGCCGTGCAAGTAGTTCATTGGACCTGGTGGTGACAATGTCTTGCGGCCTGACATTGCAGATTATCTGTCTGATCATTGCCCTGTCATTCCGCTGCAAACATTGGCCAATGTCCAAGTCTCACTTGCATAGAGCATTGCGCTCCACACACAAGAGCTGTATACACAGCCACATGTCTTGAAAGAGAGGTGGCGTGAAGAGAGAACTAGTAGCAGCTCCTTGAATTTCTTCCAGGCGGTTTTCACAGGTGTTGTGGTTGGAAGTTCACAGCCATCTGCTGCTGAGAGCATGTCTCATAGGTAGCAAAATGAAGCTACCATCTCCAGCCTGTCAGGTCCGACTTGGACTTCACTCTGTGGTCTGCCGTCCAAAGGGCATGCAGTTCCCTGGCACCATGTACATCTGTAGTCAGGGTCCTTTGTCAAGCACTTGAGCCCACTGCATTTCTTGTGCACCCAGTGCTTGCGGCAATTGCAGAAGATGCTGTTGCAGCCCACTCCAGTGCCACAGACGGCGTATGGAAACTCGCCTGAGCTCTGCAGGAGGTCCAGGCCCGTACCGCAGATCATGATCTTCGTCTTTCCTCCATTTATTCTCAGTCCTTTCTTTTCCATTGCTTCTGACACATTCCTCGAGCGATTCAGCAATGATAACAAGGTCATCAACATAGAGGTCATCCCAGGGGACCCCAGAGCGGAACTCTCGTGATAAGGCTTCAAGCCCAATGATGAAGAGAAGTGGGCTGAGAACTAAGCCTTGGTGAACACCAACCTTCACTTCAAACTCCTCACTGTACCCCTCACCAACATGGACACGGCTCCGCGCATTTGCATACATCCCTTGCACCAGTCGTACAATCCACTACTCCAAACCAAGTTTTCTCAGCGTCCACCAGATGACCTTCCGAGGTACTCAATCAAAAGCCTTCTCCAGGTCTATGAAAGCCATGTTGAGTCTCTTGTTGGCAGCTAGATACTTCTCTTGCAGCTGCCTGACAACAAAGATTGCGTCTGTTGTGGCTCTGCTTGGGACGAAGCCAAACTGGGAATCATCGATTGACACCAACTGTCTGATGAGGCTGTCCACAATCCCCTCCAGGACTTTTATGACCTGCTCTGTCAGCCTGAGACCGCGGTAGTTGCACCTTTCAAATGCATCCCCCTTTCCCTTGTAGAGGCAGACAATGAAACTCTGCTCCCAGTCAGAGGGAACCTTGCCATCGCGAATGATTGCAGCTGCAAGGTCACGGATCATGGAGGCCCCCATGTCACTGGCTGCTCGTATCATCTCCACCACTATGCCTGATGGGCCCGGTGTTTTGCCCGCCTTCATCTGTGAGATAGCCTTCTTAACCATATGTATGGTGATTTGGATGGGTGGGGCTTCCACTGCTTTGAGTCTTCACTCATTGACATCTCTCCTGCATCATTCTTCACTGGTTTGTCACCAAAAACATCAGCATTCTCTCTTCCAAAGTGGTTAGCAAGGCCGTAGACTTCTGAAAACTTGGGGTCAATATTCTCGAAGACCTTCTTGTCGGCTTCTTGACAAGCATGGTGCACTGCATGTCTGGCATTGCGTTTGGCTGCATCTTATTATGCCCCGGTGTCTTTACCAGTCTTCCAGGCCTTGAAAGTTTTCCGCTTGGCAGCAATGGCCTTTTCCATGTGTTCATTCCACCACCAGGTTTCACAACGCCAATGGTGGGGCCGAGTTGTGCCACACACCTCCTCAGTTGTCTTGAGCAGTCCAGTCTTGATATTGTTCCAGATATCCTCAGTGGCCCCATCAGCTACACTTGCAGACGTGTTCACATGCAAGTTAAAGACCTGGAAATGATTGCTCGTCTAATCTTTAAGCTTCCAAACTTTGAGGCGAGGGGTGGACTTGCACTTGGATTTTGGTGGCACATCAATCCTCATGTTGCATACAAGAAGCTGATGTTGCAGGGCTACTTCCTTGCCAGGGATCACTTTTACATCTGTGACAAGTTTGCACATGGTCGTTCGTAGAAGAAGATTTTTTTAAGTTTTTCCCATTATAAATCTATGGGAGCTAATGAACCCGGGGGCATGGCCAATTTAGACCCCAGGGCCTTGATTGCCAGTAATTATGTAGGGGACCACTAAACATTGCTACATACTAAATATGTAAGCTGTAAGCCTCATGGCTTCATAGAAGAAGATTTTTTAAGTTTTTCCCATTGTAAGTCTATGGGAGCTAATGACCCCTAGGGCATGGCCAATTCGGGCCCCAGGAGCATGGATGGCAGGATTTATGTAGGAGACCACTAAACATTGCTACATACTAAATCTGTTAGCTCTGAGCCTCATGGTTACAAAGAAGAAGATTTTTGAAGGTTCTTTGGCTATTTTGCTCTATATATACATATGACCCCCTGGGGTGTGGCCAGATTGGACCCCAGGGGCTTGTTTGACAGGATTTACGTAGGGGACCAGTAAACATTGCTACATACTAAATATATAAGCTGTGGGCCTCATGGTTTCAGAGAAGAAGATTTTTAAGGAGTTTTTTTCCCTTAGAAGTCTATGGGAGCTAATGACCCCTGGGGTGTGGCCAATTTGGACTCGAGGGGCATGATTGGCAGGATTTATGTAGGGAACCACTAAATATTCCTACATACTAAATATATCAGCTGTGGGCCTCACGGTTTCAGAGAAGAAGATTTTTGAAGTTTTTCCCATTATAAGACTATGGGAGCTCATGACCCCTTGGGCGTGGCATGCCCCAAGGGCATGGTTGGCAGGATTTATGTAGGAGGCCACTTAACATCCCTTCATACTAAATCTATTAGCTCTCGGCTTCTCAGTTTCAGAGAAGAAGATTTTTGAAGGTTCTTTAGCTATATAGCTCTATATAAACATATGACCCCCTGGGGCATGGCCAATTTGGACCCAAGGGGCTTGACTGGCAGGATTTACGTAGGGGACCACTAAACATTGCTCCATACTAAATATATGCTGTGGACCTCGTGGTTTCAGAGAAGATGATTTTTTAAGTTTTTCCCATTATAAGGCTATGGGAGCTAATGACCCCTGGAGTGTGGTTAGTTTGGGCCTGAAGGGGCTTGATTGGCAGGACTTATGTAGGGGACCACTATACATTGCTACATACTAAATATATAAGTTGTAGGCCTCATGGTTTCTGAGAAGAAGATTTTTAAAGTTTTCCCCTATTATAAGTCTATGGAAGCTTTATCTGGGCATGGCGGCCAACTTGATTTACGAACCATGACCATTTGTACATATTTTCCAATGCCTCTTTAACACAATGCTCCACATGCAGTTTGAAGAAATTTGGCCAAGGGGTTTCAGAGGAGTGTGTGAACTGATGGACAGACAGACTGATGACGGATGGGGAGTGATCACAACAGCTCATCTTGAGCCTACAGCTCAGGTGAGCTAAAAACTAGAGGCCCTTAGGGCCAAAAATCATTCACCTGGACCAACTAGCCCAATTGCCATCTTGAAGTCCCCATCAGAATAATTTTTAGCTATTTTTTATCTACAAGTCATCCTGATACTTCCTATCAAGCCTTGAGTCAATTAGCTTTGGGTTCAGAGGAAGAAGATATTCAAACCAGATTTTCAAGACGGTGGCCATGGCAGCCATTCTGGATTCTGCATCGGAACAATTTTCATTATTTTTTATCTTTATTGGCATTTCCGTTCAGAAGAAGAAGTTCAAAACAGATTTTCAAGACAGGGGCCATCTTGGATTTCCAAATGAAACAATTTTAGCTATTTTGATCCAGAAGTCGCCCTGGTATTTCCTAGCAAGTTTTGAGTCAACTGGCCTTTCAGTTCATCAGAAGTTCAATATAGATTTTCAAGATGGCTGCCATGGCGGCCATTTTAGATTTCCAATCAGAATGATTTCAGCTATTTCTGATCTACAAGTAAATGCCCTGATACTTCTTACCAAATTTCAAGTCAACTGACCTTTCGATTCTAGAAAACAAGTTCAAACTAGATTTTCAAGATGGCGGCCATGGCGGCCACCTTGGATTTTGGATCTGAACTATTTTAGCTCTTTTTGATCTACAGTACAAGTGGCCCCAATATTTCTTAGCAAGTTTGGCGTCAGTTGGCCTTTCAGTTCAAGAGAAGAAGTTCAAAACAGATTTTCAAGATGGCAGCCATCTTGGATTTCTGATCTGAATGATTTTAGCTATTTTTGATCTACAAGTCACCCTATTGCTTTCTACCAAGTTTCAAGTCATTTGGCCTTCCTGTTCAGGAGAAGAAGCAAAAAAAAAATTATTTTCAAGATAGCAGCCATGGCGGCCATATTGGATCCTGATTGGAACTATTTTTGATCTACAAGTCACCCCAATGCTTCCTACCAACTTTCAAGTCAGTTGGCCTTTCAGTTAAGGAGAAGAAGCAAAAAATAGTTTTTCAAGGTGGCCGCCATGGTGGCCATCTTGGATTCCCGTTTGGAACGATTTAAGCCTCTTTTGATCTATAAGTCCCCCCGATGCTTCCTACCAAGTTTCAAGTCAGCTGGCCTTTCAGTCAGGAGAAGAAGCGAAAAATAGATTTTCAAGATTGCTAAATGGCAGCCATCTTGGATTTCCAATTGGAACGATTTTAGCTATTTTTGATCTACAAGTCATCCCAATGCTTTAAACCAAGTTTAAAGTCAATTGGCCTTTTGGTTCAGGAGAAAAAGCCAAAAATAAATTTTCAAGATGGCCACCATACCCTCTTGGATTTCAGACTGGAACAATTTTAGCTATTTTTGATCTACAAGTCACCTCAGTGCTTCCTATCAAGTTTGAAAACAACTGGCCTTTGGGTTCAGGAGAAGAAGCAAAAAATAGATTTTGAAGATGCCACCATGGCTGCCATCTTGGATTTCCCATCAGAATGATTTTAGCTATTTTTGATCTAGAAGTACCCCAATGCTTCCTACAAAGTTTCAAGTTAATTGGCCCTTCGGTTCAGGAGGAGAAGCGAAAGATAGATTTTCAAGATGGCCACCATGGCGACCATCTTGGATTTCTGATCGCAATGATTTTAGCTATTTTTTTATCTACGTCACCCTGATGCTTCCATATAAGTTTCAAGTCAATCGGCCTTTTGGTTCAGGAGGAGAAGCAAAAAATAGATTTTCAGGATGAACGCTATGGCGGCCATCTTGGATTTCCGACTGGAACGATTTTAGCTATTTTTTACCTACAAGTCACCCCGATGCTTCCTATCAAGTTTCAAGTCGATCTGTTCAACAGTTCAGGAGGAGTTGTTGAAAAGGTTAAAAGCTAACGGACGGATGGATGGCCGATGGACAACAGGCGATCGCATAAGCTGACCTGGAGCTTTGCTCCAGGTGAGCTAAAAAATCTAATCAAAGGGAAGTACTCAGAAAGTAAGAAAGGGAGAGCAATCATTTTTGCACACGCTGCGCCATCTTGAACTCATACACATTGCTATGAAATTTCATCCAGATATTCCATATGGTTACTGAGTTATGAGGGTCCTGCAAAAAGTTTTGTCACTGGGTTCGGAATACTTCAGTGCAACGTTTTATCAAACATATTTTTATTACAAACCTTCAAAGTATTCTCCCTTTACTGAAACACATTTTTATAACCTTTTTAACCAGTTGCGAAAAGCAGATAAATAGTCTTCTTTTGGTATCTGTTGGAGACACTGATAAACAGCCCTGCCAAGAGAAACTGATAAACAGCGCTGCCAAGAGAACTTCTAGACGTATACTTATTTCCAGAAAGCATTTTCTTAAGCCTTGGAAATAAAAAGTAGTCACAGGGTCTCAGGTCAGGCGAATAAGGTGGACGGTTTAAAACTTTCACTTTTTCAGAAGCCAAAAAAGACTTAACAACCTCACACTTATGAGAAGAGGTGTTGTCATGTAAAAGGTGGACTCCTGACCATCCTTTGCTTGGTCATTTCTTATTGTAAAACTCTTTCACTTTCTTCAGTACAAAATTCTTGTAGAATTGGCCAGTGACTGTATGTTCAGATGGACAAGGCACTTGAATGACTGGCCCACTTGAATTAAAGAAAATTGTGTACAACATCTTTTTCGAACTTATGGTTCTCTTGGCAATACATGAACGTTTTTTATCTTTTCGCTTCCATTGCTTATTATCAGCCCTTCTTTGTGGCTCAAACATGTGCATCCAGGTTTCATCACCTGTTAGCAAGTTAGAAATAACCCGACTATTGCAGTGTTTGTATGTTTTCGTTAGCTATTCAACACACCATTCAAGTGCAGTGAAGCATTTTAAAATATACCTGGAATAAAACTAAAGAAGTCTATTAGTGACAGAACTTTTTGCATGACCTTCTTATGGAGCCCACAACGATAGTCTGAAATAAAAACGTTAAACTATAATACCCCGCCATTATCGTGTCGCGGGCAGATAACTGTCAAACACTGACAATATTTGCCCATTAGCAATCCTAAACCAGATCTCCTTCATATCAATGCATGTGCCAAGTTTGGTTAAAATCCCTTGACTTCTACTCAAGTTATCATTCAGAAACGAAAATATGGGCGTGTCTCGGGCTGATAACTCCGTCCAAATTTAAGGAAATTTGCCCATTAGCAATCTCAATCAAGACCTCCACAATATCAATGCACATACCAAATTTTGGTGAAAATCCATTGACGTTTACGCAAGTTATCATCCGGAAACGAAAATATGGGTGTCTCTTAGGCAGATAACTCCGTCAAAATTTGACGAAATTTGCCCATTAGCAATCTCAAACCAGATCTTCACAATATCAATGCACATACCAAATTTGGCGAAAATCCATCGAAGTTTACTTATCATCCGGAAACGAAAAACGGAATGACGGACAGACGTACGACAGACGGACGGACGGACACACAGACGTCCAACGTGAAACCATAATACCCCGCCACTATATAGCGGTGGGGTATAAAAACTTATCAAAAGGAAGTAACTCAGAAACTAAGAAAGGGAGAGCAATCATTTTTGTAAATGACATGCCATCTTGATCTTATACGCTTATGGTTACCTAGTTATGGCACACAAAATCATTGTTAATGGCCAGATGTGAGGTCAGGCGGACGGACCGATAACCAGACAAGGCCATAATATAATAAGTGTTTTTTAAAACTGGCGTATAAGAAGTGAGAAATCAAATGTACCTAAAAATAGAATTTTCCATTCAATCGACTATAAAACATTCTTTCCAATCATCAGTCACAAGTGGCAAAAGTGATAATTATAATTGATCATCAGGTCAACACTAATTCTTACCCTGCTGTTCTTTGCTGCTGCTTTTACTCTTGTTGACAACTTATCATAATCATAATCTGAGTCAACATCTGAAGAATTTGCCTCAATGAAGTCATCCGAGTCCCCCGATGACACAATATTTTCACTCTTCCTCTTCTTTGCACGCTTACGTGGAGGTCTTGCAGCTTTCACTGGCTGAGTTGGTGCACAAACAGAAGACTCTTGAACAACATTCCTCATGCAGCCTTGCGTCCAAGCTGGCGGCGTATTTAGTCGACTCTTCAGAGAATTTTGCACATAAACTGAGGGGGTAGTCAGTCTGTTTCTTATCGTATTTTCAATACATCCTTGAGAAGCTGGCTGAATAGGTTGTACAGATATGTTTCCAATCTGCATTACATTTGGAACATCCATCAAGACGTTATTAACCACATTAAATCCTTGCAGAGCTGGCTGATGAGGTTGTATGGGTCTATATGCTGATGGCAATACTCTTGGAATATTCACCATTGTTTGATTAGCTGGATTTGTTTGCAAAGGAGGATTAATACCTTTCTT